>JAKOOJ010000009.1:70019652-70367152 GCA_022577455.1 Arizona elegans
TCCATGGTCACGAGATCTAAATTCAAACACTTGGGAATTGACTGACATTTATGAGCGTCCCAGGATCATGCAATTCCCTTTTGCAACCTTCTGACAAACAGTCAACGGGGAGGCCAGATTCACTTAAACCATGTTACTAATTTAACAACTGCAGTGATTCAGTTACGCAGTGGCAAAGTTCCAAATAGCGCAGTCTTGGAAGGTGCTGGAATTTCTAGCATGTATACACTATTGAAACAGCGACATCTACGCTGGCTGGGGCATGTCGTGAGAATGGCTGATGGCCGGATTCCGAAAGATCTCCTGTATGGAGAATTAATGCAGGGAAAGCGCCTCAGAGGGAGACCACAGCTGCGATATAAGGATATCTGCAAGAGGGACCTAAAGGCCCTGGGAATGGACATTAACAACTGGGAAACCTTGACCTCCGATCGTTCAGCTTGGAGGCTAAAGACGCAGCATGGCCTTCTCCGATTCGAAGAGACTCTTGTTCGGCAGGCCGAGGCAAAGAGGCAGTCCCGGAACCAGCGAAATCTGGGGGCTGGGCAGGGGACCGAATGTATCTGCCCTCAGTGTGGAAAGGATTGCCACTCTCGAATTGGCCTTTTTAGTCACACTAGCTGCTGTTTTAGGATTTCTTTCCAGAGCACGACACCATAGTCTCTTGAGCCTGAAGGATGCCAATGAAAATGATGATTCAGTTAAGAACTGTGGCAAGAAAGGTTGTAGAATGGGACAAAAATTCACTTAACAAATGTCTCACTTAGCAACAGAAATTTTGGATTCAATTGTGGTCATACGTTGAGGACTACCAGTAGTATTAACAAGCCAAAAGTCTTCCTTTGAGGTAAATTGGACTACCGAAGATGAGTTATATTTTCTTAGAAATTAAAAGTCCAGTTCTGGCAATTAACAAAGCTGGAATGAATATTGTTTCATACCAGATACAGACAGTAGCTTAATTTGATGTAATGTTTGCTATTCTTGACCAAGTCACTGATAGTTATTAAAACTGCAGATAATGGTAATGAATTGCAGGAAATCAAATATTTTTGACCTCAAGTTGTCTGTTATGAGAGTGGCATCAGAGTTATTCTCCGCTCCTCAATTATATTTCTGAAATGAAGAAAATTTAGGTTCCTCAGAATGCATTTTTGGGGGGAAGAACAGAGAGGTGGTATTTAGCTGGTTCAGACCAGTTCACCCGAACAGGTAGCGGATATTGCTCTATGTCCTCCTATTTAGGGACGTTTTTGAGGCCGGGCACATGCACGGAAGGCGTGTATGAGAGCAAAGCGCATGCTCAGAAGTCTGGTTGCATGTGTGGAAAGCAGGCGCATGCGTGAACCGGGCATGTGTGAGCATGAAGTAAGTGTGCGCGCGTCGGGCGAACCGGTAGCAACATAATGTGCAACCCACCTTTGGAAGAACTCCATCCAGTTTCTAAGTTGAGTATGTATAATACAGTGCTGGCTAACCTTTTTGCCGTCATGTGCCAAAAGCGGGCGGGGGAGCGTGGGGGTCACACGCATGTGCCCACACCCATAATTCAATGTCCCCCCCCCGCACTCCTCCTGCTTTTGGCATGCGATGGCATCGTGGACCTGGTAGGCCTGTTTTTTGCCCTCTCCAGGTTCCAGAGGCTTTTTTAGAGCCTGGGGAGGGCAAAAATGCGCCCCCCCCCCACCGGAGGCCCTCTGGAGGCTGGAAATGGCTCATTTCCTGACTTCCAATGGGACTGGAAGGCTCGTTTTTTGCCCTCTCCAGGCTCCAAGAGGCTTTCTTAGAGCCTGGGGAGGGCAAAAATGGCTTTCCCCACCCTCCTGGAGGCCCCTCCAGAGGCTGGAAACAGCCTGTTTCCTGACTTCCGTTGGGCCCAGAAGGCCCGAAAATCAGCTGGCTGGCACACACATGCGCGCTGGAACTGACCTCAGGCGTCCCCACAGATATATCTCCGTGTGCCACCTGTGGCATGTGTGCCATAGGTTCGCCATCACGGGTATAATACAACAATAAAAATGACCTTGAAAAAGAGTTAACTTAATGTCAAAAAGGATTTGCATCTGTGGTTGTGTTGTCTGCTAGGAAAAAGGTCTTTGACACCATCCTTGTAGTCAATATATAGGGGGAAATCCTAGAAAATACTTCCTTGCAATTCCATTTAGTCTTTAAAAATATATCAGCATAGATTAAAAACAGTTGGAAGCAGCAGTTAATTTAACTCCAAAGGCACTTGTGTTTTAGGAAACACCTTGAGCATTCCCTGCCCCCCCACCAAGGTTGAGCAAGGGATAGAAATGCCACAGCTGGTAACGCAAGTAATTTCTGCAACATGCTACTGGTTGCATCTCCTGTTTTGCATTGCCCTCATGCTCACAGTTGCAGGCATGGTTGACTAGGTTGCAGCTGAAGACTGCAGGTGAAATCTATGATCAGTTTCTTGCACTACCAGATTAAAAGTAAAGCTCTATCCTTATTGTAGCTTTTTATATTTAAATTGTTTTTATTATAATATATATATATATAGCTTTTATGTTTAATGTCTATTTGTACAGCATCCAGACTCACTGTGTGAGGGAGATGGACAGTTTTTAAATATGATCTATAATATTAAATATTAAAAATTATTAAAAAAAAGCTCAGCCACAAATTGATCATCCGGAAAGGAATTAAGATTCTTACTCTCTTCTAAAGAATATAGTTTCGGAAAGCAACGCCTTTAATAATTAGCAAGCAGGATGGATGTGTTTCTTGTTTACAATAATGAGACAGCATCTTCTTACCTCTTTGATGATGCTGAAGTGATAGAATAGGCTGAGTCACCACAGTTTGCAAATCGTGGGTTGCCCCTCAAATCTTAGACTTTTAGACTTAGAATAACTTTATTGTCACTTTGAACGTACACTAATCGGCATACATTAAAATGAAATTTCATTGCATACAGCTGTCAAAAGGTCACCACTTC
The DNA here is from genome assembly GCA_022577455.1 of Arizona elegans. Taxonomy (NCBI): domain Eukaryota; kingdom Metazoa; phylum Chordata; class Lepidosauria; order Squamata; family Colubridae; genus Arizona; species Arizona elegans. Next base: position 70,022,618 of record JAKOOJ010000009.1, read on the forward strand.
CAATATACACTAAATAAATAAATACAAAATTATGCATACACCCACATCAGTGGTGAAATTCAATTTTTTTTTACTACCGGTTCTGTGGGCGTGGCGTGGCGGGTGTGGCAGGCCTGGAGGAAGGATACTGCAAAATCCCTATTCCCACTCCACTTGGGGGTCAGCCAGAGGTGGCATTTGCCGGTTCTCCGAACTACTCAAAATTTCCGCTACCGGTTCTCCAGAACCTGTCAGAACCTGCTGGATTTCACCCCTGACCCACATATATTATATGAGATAGAGAAACAACACAGTCTAGTTTGGATGCGTAGATGTACGTGGTGAGAAATCTAATCTTGTGAGTTTACCAGATGGATGGCATAGTGAACAAAGCTGTTACAGAATCCAGTAGTCCTGCTAGAAATACTTCAAAACCTCCTCCTAGAGGGGAACAACAGAAAAAGACCGTAAAGTGGGTTTGTGGGGTCTCTAACAATGCCTTGAGCACTAAGCACATAGCGCTTCTTATAAGCAATATCCTGAATAATGGGAAGCGATTTTCCTATAATCTTCTCGGCTGTCCTCACTACTCTCTGTATGGACTTTCTATCTGAGGGAGTGCAGTGTTTAAGATCTTCTTCATATCTAGAACGTATTTGCAAATATGAAAACCAATCCATTTTACAGCCCTGTTCTTCTAATTCTTGCTTTAATTTGAGTTCACCCTTTTCATCCATTAATTCGCTATATGTAACAATTTGCTCCCTTTTGAATACTACAGAATATGAAAATGCTTCAATTGTAGATACCCAGACTGGAATCTTCAAATAATGTTGTTTTTTAATCTTCTCCCACCTTTTGTGACCATCTGACCAGCAAAGTCAATGGGCAAGCCAGATTCACTTAAGAACCGTGTTACTAATTTAACAACTGCAGTGATTCACTTAACAACTGTGGCACGTAAAGTCGTAAAATGGGGCAAAATTCAGCTTGAGCTACAGTAGTGGCCAAAATTGTGGAAACCTTTTGGGAAAAGTGTGTTTTTGAGGTTTGATGGCTAACAACATCACTTTTTTGGGGAGTTTCAAGATAATCCTATTCCACTGCTGGAATGGCCCAGACCTTAACCCCATTGAAAATCTATGGAGCCGATTAAAGAAACTTGTTAGTCAGAAGCCACCCAGCAATAAAACCCAGTTAATAGAAACAATCCTTCAATCTTGGTTTCACATTATAACAGCTGCAGAACTCAAAGACTTGGTTCACTCCATGGGAAGACGTTGTAAGGCCGTCATTCATGCTAAAGGTTACCCAAGTAAGTATTAACTGACATGGGGATCATTTTTGTATATCTCGTTTTTTTCTACGTGTTTCACTTTTCTTCTTTATACTGTAACTGCTATTCTAATAGCAAATCCTTCATAAAAGTTATTGCATTACATTCTTGATTAAATGATCTTTCCATTGATATATAATTTTATGGTACTACTCCCCCCAAAAAAGTGGTGTTATTAGCTAGTTTTAGAAAATACACTTTTCCCAAAAGGTTTCCACAATTTTGGCCACTACTGTAGGTAAAATTTGTGTTAGTGAGTTTGTCATACAATGCCTTGGTTATTATAAAGATAGTCCTCGACGTACAACAGTTCCTTTAGTGACCATTGAAAGTTACAACGGCACTGAAAGAAGTGGATTATGACCGTTTTTCACCCTTACGACCATTGCAGCATCCCCATGGTCAAAATTCAGATGCTTGGCAACTGACTCATAGTTATGACGGTTGCAGTGTCCCAGGGTCATGTGATCCCCTCAGTGCTGTGATTCACTTAACAATAGTGGCAAGAAAAGTCATAAAATGAGGCAAACCCGTGTGACCTCTGTCTCGCTTAGCAACATAAATTTTGGGCTCAACTGCCGTCGTAACTCGAGGACTACCTGTACTACATTATGTTTAATTTTAATGATGTTTTCTATTTGGCTGATAGAGATTTTATTGTACGGTGTTGCTTTTGATGATTGTTGTTTTGTCATTCGGATTTCATATGTTAGGTGAGTGGCCATATCAACTTTAAAAATAAATAGACCTCTGTTCTACATTGCCTAATATGAATTTCATATTCGAGTGTAAACGATATGAAAATTGTTGTGTGTCATGCCAGCTGAGTACTGATCTCCAATTAGATATGTAAAGTTATTGCAGTCCTCGGTGAAGCAAAATTTGAACCTTTCTGTCTAATATTTAACTTCTGCCTTCCACCCAGAGCAATGAAAGTGCCCTGATCAGTTTGTTTTCTGTTTCTCACTGTGCGTTTTGAGTTTCTGGGGAAAAAAAAAATAGGATCTTAAGGATTGCCACTGCTGTTTCTTTTACAGAGTTGGCTCTTCAATGGCCGGAGAAAGAACGAGGAAGGGGTTGAAATGAATATGAATGCTATCCTAGAAGAGATTCTGATTAAAAGGTCTCAACAAAAGAAAAGGACATCGCCTTTAAATTACAAAGAGAGGCTTTTTGTGCTCACAAAATCCATGCTAGCCTATTACGAAGGTCGTCCAGAGGTAGGAAACTGAATTTCAATTTTATATTTTTGCTATTGCCTTTAGTTATTTGTTCGTACGGTGTTTTATAAATCTTTGAATCACTTTGTATTTAAAAGAGACTAATAACTGTGGCTGACATTTCATACAGTTCCTCTTATGATATACATCATAATATACAATATACAATAATATACATTATTGACTGCTTCAGGAGTGAAATCTGAACCGGTTTACTACCAGTTCAAATGAGGCATGCGGTAAGTAGAACAGCACACAAGAGGTGGTGATCAGCTGTGGCACACAATCTTTTTTTTTTTGCTTTTAAAAGTAAAAGTAAAAGTAAAATCTGATAAATCGCGCGGCTCAGCTGGGATCGTCAGAGCCTTTTAAAAGCACTTTTTTATAACCTCTGTAGAAAAAAATGCTTTTAAAAGTTTTTTAAAAAAACCCTCTCATGATCGCGTGGCTCAGCTGGGATCGTCAGAGTCTTTTAACGGCATTTTTTTTTTCAACGTCTTTGGCCGAAGAGGTTGTAGAAAAAATGCTTTTAAAAGTAAAAAAAAAAGCCTCTGATGATCACACGGCTCAACTGGGCATGGGGGGGCGGAGGGATTTTTGCAACCGGTTCTCCGAACCACCCACTGCGATTGCTACCGGATCAGATGATCCGGTCCGAACCGGGAGCATTTCACCCCTGGACTGCTTGTATGTAGGAGAGTTGTTCAAAACCCTGACTTGATTGAAACATCAGAATATGTAGACTCAAAAGTAGTGTCATTCTTGTTTCTCAGAAAGGCCATATCACCAGAGGGCCACCATAATTAGACCACAGTGGAAATCTAGACATCCCTTAGATCAGCGGTCACCAACTGGTGGTCCATGGACCACCGGTAGTCCGCGAGAAAATTTTGGTGGTCCACAGAAAAATTATTTGCATTTTTTATATTGTGCTAAATCAGGGGTCCTCAAACTACGGCCCCTGGGACGGATACGTGCAATGAACGTTTGTGTTGCTGCAGAGAGTAACTCCCTTTGGGGTCCTTTTGTGTGGTTCGGAGGGGGGCAGAAATTCCAACTTGGGGTCTGCTTCGGCCTCCTGGTACGGGGCTTTGGATGAAGGCTGGAGGGAAGTGCTGCTGGTGGCAAAGAGCCAGAGGGCCTTGTTCCAGTGGGACTGCCTCATGGCCTGGAACTGGCTGACCATCTCAGCCCGCTAAGCCTTCAGTTGCCGGTACCTGGCCTTGTACTCCTGCAGGTCTTCCCTCTGCTTGGAAAGCCTATGCTCATAGTCCTCCGTGAGATGCATCTCCTTCTCGGTCAGATCCAGTTGGAACTGAGCCAGCTTTTTTGCCAACTCTTTCTCATGGTGGTTGCTTAGTTCCAACAACTGCTTCCTCTTGGGGCCCTAAGGAGCCCAGGCAGGCAGGCGAGGAGTGGCTGGGAAAGGAGGAGTGGGTAGAGGCCGGCGAGACGCCCCTTGATGTAAGTGACATCCAGTTGGTCACACCCACCCAGTCACATGGCCACCTAGCCATGCCCACCCAGCTGGTCGTTAGGCAGATCATATTAGTGGCCTGTGGGATTTAAAATTATGAAGTTAGTGGTCCCTGAGGTCCGAAAGGTTGGTGACTCCTGCGTTAGATGGCAGTAAGGAGTTTTTATTGCCTTCCAATGCACATCCAGATTTTTGTAAGTCGGGTATGGTAGTCCCACACAAGCACAGGATAAAAACACGCCAAAGTTGGATCTAAATTCAATCCAAGAATGGGAGAGTTGGAAACCCCTCCCAAACGTCTGCTCCAAAATCCCAAATACAGCGTGCCTGAACAGTGCTTTTGGTTGGTTGCTGAAGTATCCATCTACTCCTTTGTGTCTTAATATGTATTTGAAAATGATAGTTTCAGTTTCAGTTTATTTAGATTTATATACCGCCCTACTCCCGAAGGACTCAGGGCGGTGAACAGCCAAGATAAAACACATACAATATAAAATTTAAAAAACAATTTAAAACGTATTAAATAAATTTGGCCCAAATTAAAATACCCGTTTTTAAAAACAAATTAAAATTAAACAATTAAAAAGAATTAAGCCAGCCCAGCTTGTTGAAATAAAAGTCTTGAGGGTGCGGCGGAAAGTGCATAAAAATTAAGAGCCTTGATAGTACAGTGGTTTAGTGCACTCTGTCATTAACACAGCTGCCTGCAATTTCTGCTGGTTCGAATCTCTCCAAGGCTCAAGGTTGACTCAGCCTTCCATCCTTTCTAAGGTAGGTGAAATGAGGACCCAGTTTGTGGGGGCAATAAGCTGACTTTGTATAAAAAAATATACAAAAGAATGAAGGCTATTGCTTAACGCATTATAAGCCGCCCTGAGTCTCCGGAGAAGGGCGGCATATAAATCAAATTAAAAAAAAAATCCGGGAACCTCTGTATCTCCAGGGGGAGTTCGTTCCAAAGGGCAGGTGCCCCCACAGAGAAGGCTCTCCCCCTGGGGGCCACCAATCGACATTGTTTGGCCGATGGCACCCTGAGGAGCCCCTCTCTGTGGGAGCGTACTGGCCGATGAGAGGCTACCGGTGGCAGAAGGCGGTCTCGTAGGTATCCAGGTCCTGAGCCATGGAGCGCTCTGAAGGTGGTAACCAATACCTTGAAGCGCACCCGGAAGACCACCGGGAGCCAGTGCAGCTCGCGCAGGAGAGGTGTTACATGGGAACGCCATGTCGCTCCCATAACCACCTGCGCGGCCGCATTCTGGACCAGACCTATGTAAGTACAATGCCTCTTTTCAGTTCATTAAAGGAAACCTGAAAACTAAAGAAAAAGACTTTAGTTTAGACAGTTTGCTTTGTGGGCCACTCAACTCGCTCTCTTTGTTTATAGAAGAAAAATATTTTTGTGAAATTGGGTTTGGATCGGGTTTGTACCGTGTTTCCCTGAAAATAAGACCCTGTCTTATATTTTTTCAAACCCTGAAATAAGCGCTTGACCTTATTGCCATGCGCTCAAAAGCCCGATTGGGTTTATTATCAGGGGATGTCTTATTTTGGGGGAAACAGGGTAGTATGTAAAATGTGTGTAGAAAGTCCTTTTTCATTCGGTTGGATCTATTTATCATTTTGGAAGATCGGTTGATGGGCAGGCAATTGTTAATTTGCCTCGTTGTGTTTTTTTCTTCCTTCCTCCTTATACACAAAACCTTTTTAATTAAAAACAACACTCTGGGTATTTGGGTGGAAGTGTTGGAGGATAAGAAAATAAGGCACTGAACCAGTTGGTTCAGTGCCTTATTATTAAAACTTAGAAATGAGGACTCGGAGGAAAAACTCATTTGGTTAAATGTTAGGGAGAAGCCTGTAATATGTACGCACTGAGAAACTGCTGGAATTCACCTTGCATCATTGCATTCCAGGATTGTGCTGAAGTGAAGTTGGTGACAAATTAAATGAGTGACTAATTAAAATCTTGTCAGGATGCCCTGGCAGTTAGCATCCCAAGAAGTAACTGGAATGACTGGAATCTGGAGATCAGCCGGCCATCTGTTTTGAACCAGGCCAATAATCAAATTCAAAAGATAAAACAGTGGGTAGTTATTGAACATAAATTTAACCTGACAGCATTTTCTAACTTACACAGACGTGTTGCCCAAGTATATTCTAGGCCAGGGGTCTGCAACCTTAAATACTCAAAGAGCCATTTGGAACCGTTTCCCACAGAAAAGAAAACACGGGGAGCCACAAAACCTGGGTGGGCGTGGCCAACTTGACGTCACTCACTTCCACCAGTCACATGACCCCCCCAGCCACGCCTACCCAGCTGGTCATTAGGGCAGAGAACCGGTTGTTAAAAAACATTAGGAACCACAAAACCCTTTTAACATCTCTCTCTCTCCCTCCCCCACTCTCTCTCTCTCTGTCTCTCTCTCTCCCCCTCTCTCTGTCTCTCTCTGTCTCTGTCCTGGCCACTTTTCCATCCCCTGCCGTCGCCCTTACCTTCTCAGGTGAGGAGTGACTGGGAGGGGAGGGTGAGGGGCAGGGCCAGCCAATGTTGGGATTACCTGACAGGGAGCCACAGCAGAGGACCCAAAGAGCTGCATGTGGCTCTGGAGCTGCAGGTTGCTGACATCTGTTCTAGGCACATAACGCTATTAAAGTTTTAAAATATCAGAAGAAGCAAATCAGCATATAAGAAAAATATAGAACAATCAAAATCTCTCTCAATCATTGATATTGATGTGTTCAGGTATTGATGGTATCAACTCACCAGCCTTGGCATATCAACCTCTGCTTTTTCCCCCCTCCAAAGAGCTGAGACTGTGAAAGAAAACATCAGACATAGACAACATGACCCATTGTACTTTTGGGGCCCACAGGTATAAATACCTGCACACCTGACACCAGCTTGACTACTGCTGTAAAAGAGATTCCAGTGCCAGTTATTTTTATTTCCAAGAACACCTGTAGGGTCCTATGCTTGGTTTTGAAGTATGTCCTCTGGCTAGGAAAATAATACACTTTAGTATATATTTATATGATATACTCCATGGCTTAGGACCTGGGTACCTACGAGACCGTCTTCTGCCACCGGTAGCCTCTCACCGGCCAGTACGCTCCCACAGAGAGGGGCTCCTCAGGGTGCCGTTGGTCAAACAGTGTTGACCGGTGGCCCCCAGGGGGAGAGCCTTCTCTGTGGGGGCACCTGCCCTTTGGAACGAGCTCCCCCCGGATACACGGAGGATCCCAGATTTACGCACTTTCCGCCGTACCCTTAAAACTTTTTTATTCCAGGGCTGGCCTAACTTTTTAGGCCAGCCCTAAAAAGGGCTGGCCTAACTTTTTTTAATTGTTCAATTGTAATTTGCTTTTTAAAAAGGGGTGTTTTAATTAGTATGGGCCAAATTTGTTTAATATGTTTTTAATTGTTTTTTAAATTTTATATTTTATGTGTTTTATCTTTGGCTGTTCACCACCCTGAGTCCTTCGGGAGAAGGGCGATATATAAATCCAAAATAAACTTAACCAGAAAACTAAACTTAGATTTTAGTAAGGCATTTGATAAAGTAGACCTCTCTCTTGGGAAGACAGAACAATATGAAATAGACTGGACCACCACCGGATGGATTTGCAGTTGGCTGATCAACCACCCTCTGTGTGGTCCTCAATGGAACTACATCTACGTGGAGGGAAGCATCCAGTGGGGTTCACCAAGGTTCTGTCTTGGGCCGAGTGCTCTTCAACACCTTCATAAGTAACCTACATGAAGGAATAGAAGGGGAACCTATCAAATTTGCAGGTGACACCAAGCTGGGGGGGACTTGCTAACATGTTAGAAAATGGATTCAAGATTCTGTTTTGCCCCAGCAACGGACCCCAAAGAACGCAGCACACACAAAGTCCGTTCAAACCTTAATTTACGGAATAAACCAGTCTTTTACAACAACGGCTGTTAATTAATTGCATTAACAGCCACCAATAATTCAAAGAATAATAACTGAAAACTTATTATGCCCAGAAGCAATTTGCAGGAAGCTGATAAGATAAGCAAGACAAGACACGAAGATATGTGAACTAAGTTGTTCCCTGCAAATTGCTTCAGTCGGTGTTCCTCCTTAAATAGGCTAAGGGAGTGGCCAATTAGCCCCAAGCCTTACTCTCAAGGAGACCTCCTCCTGAGGAGGCACTCCTGCCTTTTGGCAGTTCTGCGCGCCCGTGCATCGAGAAGAGGCTCCTCCTCTTCATCTTCTTCACTTAAGGGATCTTCTAGAGGTTCTGAAGGCCCTGGCTGAATCCCTGCCTCTGGCACGACATCTTCTCCAGCCTCCTCATTGTCTGACTCGAGTGCCAGCTGCACAGGCTGCTGGCGCAGCACCACACCAGCCTCCTCGCTGTCTGAATCAGCTACTAGCTGCACAGGCCGCGTACGGGCCACAACAGATTCAGAAGGACCTTGACAGACTTGAACATTGGGTGCAATCCAACAACATGCAGTTTAGTGGTGAGAAAAGTAAACTCCTGCACTTAGCCAGGAAAAACCAAATGTACCGGTACAGAATAGGCAATACATGACTCAACAGTAATGCCTGTGAAAGGGATCTAAGTGTCCTGATGCATCACTCCTTAAATATGAGCCGGTTGCCAAAAAAGCCAAGGCTGCATCAAGATAACATCAAGGGATAGCATCAAGATTACGAGTAGAGTATTGCTCTATATACTGTGTTAGGGCCGCCATATTTGGAATCCTGATACCTGAATCCTCTCACCATGATGCGAAAAAGATACCTAGACCCTAGAACAGTGATGGCTAACCTTTTCTGGACCGAGTGCCCAAAGTGCACACGCGTGTACGTGTGTGCGTGAATGTGCGCGTATGTGCCCAGACCCCCAAAATGCAACGTGCACATGGGCCCTCCCCCTGCACATGCACGTGTGACCCACACCCACACATGGTCCACCCCCCACTCATGCGCGGCAGAGGCCCAAAGACCAGCTGGGCACCAGGAGGCACATGCTCAGCAAAGCTGAACTGGGGCGACAGCTCGCATGCCCACAGAGAGGGCGCTGCCATAGGTTTGTCATCACGGCTCTAGAAAGTGCAGAGAAGAGCAATAAAGATGATAAAATGTGTGGGGACCAAATTGTATGATGAACAGCTACAGAAACTAGGCAAGAGAAGAGAAGGTCAATTTATTTTCTATAGCACCTCAAGGCAGGACAAGAAGCAATGGGCAGAAGCTTGTCACAGGGAGATCCTGCTTAGATCTCAAGGAGAAATGTCCTGAAACTGAAAACAATTAATGCCAGAGCTTGCCTTCTGTAGTTGTGGGTGCTTCATCACTTGTGGCTTTTAAGAAGAGATTGGACAGGATGGTATAAGGACTTCTGCCTTTGCGCAAGGAGGTGGACTTGGAATTGCTCCAAAGTACCTTTCAGCTCTATGATTCTGTGGACCTAGTGTAATGGAGAATTTTCTGGGGACTAAGGAATCTTACTAGTTTGAAAAAGGTGAAGTCTTGCTGGAATTGAGCTCAGCTTTATGCATTTTTCCATGTTTATTATTTTGGCATGAATATGTCAATTGATTATTTTAGTAAAGGTAAAGGTTCCCCTTGCACATACGTGCTAGTCGTTCCCGACTCTAGGGGGCGGCGCTCATCTCCGTTACAAAGCCGGAGAGCCTGCGCTGTCCAAAGACGTCTCCGTGGTCATGTGGCCGGCATGACTCAACACCAAAGGCGCACGGAATGTCCCACCAAAGATAGTCCCTATTTTTCTACTTGCATTTTTTTACGTGCTTTCGAACTGCTAGGTTGGCAGAAGCTGGGACAAGTAACGGGAGCTCACCCCGCTACGCGGCACTAGGGATTCGAACCGTTGAACTGCCGACCTTTCGATCGCTAAACTCAGCATATTAGCCAATGAGCCACCGCGTCTCCTGATTATTTTGGTATGAACATACAAATGGTTTACTTTTGTGTTTCTCCTGGATTTTTAAAATCTTTCTAATATAGCCTACAGTCTTAGGATTTTCTCATGGTCTCCTTTCCAAATACTGATCATGTATAGTAGCTGTAATAGTTAAAGGCACTAGGCTAGACCAGAGACCATGTGAGTTTTAATCCTGCCTTAGGCACAAAGCCAACAAAACCTCTCAGTGGATTTATCTACAAAGAGCAATTTATATAATAATATGGAACCTGAGCATCACTAATCACAAAATGTTGCTAACTAAAAAGAAAAGCCTTTACTTGTATGTACGAAAGAGAAAGGACAGGTCATAATAACATACCGTAGGCATTCCCATAGTTTTTGTAAGTGGAGTATGTCATAAGAGAGACATTGGCTTGTAATTAAAAATTTGGATTGAAAGAATCTGAAACCAGTATTAGAAATGGAAAGTTGTTTCTCTGGTATTCTTTAATAATAAGTCTGAGAGTTTTGTTGTGTGCGCAATAAAAAGACGTTATTCCTTTAAATTCAGGAACTGCAGACTGTTTTTTGTGCATATTTTTAACTTTATCTAGATGAACAACATCCTGGCATTCTTCCTGATGCTGGGCAGCAAAGCATGAACATGCAATACACAGCTTTTGTGTTTCTATCTGTGATGCTACTACGAGGGTTTTGCTTTCCCTGGTTCATCAGATCGTTTTATGGATTGGTTGCTGTTTAAAGTACTGAAAGGAGAATGTTAGACTCGTTAGGAATATGTCTATATTCTCTATAAGAATATGTCTTACTCTTAAGGGATCTAAATATCTTTTTCAATGCTTTTTAAGAGTAAGCACCAGAAATAATAGAGAAAAGGAAGGAAGCACTGAGGTAGCCAGGTTGAAGATGGCATCAAATATTTCAGGGTAGCCTTAAAAAAAACAACAGATAATGATCTCCCCCAATGAAGAACACATGCATTTGAAAAGCAGAGATGATTTAGGGTTGGAACTAGGGGTGAAATCCAGCAGGTTCTGAAGAACAGGTAGCGGAAATTTTGAATAGTTTGGAAAACCGGCAAATACCACCTCTGGCTGGACCCAGAGTGGAGTGGGATTTTGCAATATCCTCCCCCCAGGAGTGGGAAGGGAATGTGGATTTTGCAGTATCCTTCCCCCGGAGTGGGTGGGAATGTGGATTTTGCAATATCCTTTCCCCAGGAGTGGGGAGGGAATGACGATTTTGCAGTATTCTTTCCCTGCCATGCCCACCAAGCCATGGCCACCAAGCCACACCACGCCCACAGAACCGGTAGTAAAAAAAATTGGAATTCACCACTGGTTGGAACTATAAAAAGTGGAACAAAGAAATAATTTCATAATTGAAATTATGAACCGTTGAAGTCTGAACCAGCCCTAAAGGAAAATTAGGGACGTGGATAGCTAAACTCAGCTGGTTATTAAGACCAGCTGCCTGCAATTACTGCAGGGTTCGAATCTCGCCAAGGCTCAAGGTTGACTCAGCCTTCCATCCTTTCTAAGGTAGGTGAAATGAGGACCCAGTTGTGGGGGCAATAAGCTGACTTTGTATAAATATACAAAAGGATGAAGGCTATTGCTGAGCACATTGTAAGCCGCCCTGAGTCTTCGGAGAAGGGCGGCATATAAATCAAATTAAAAATAAAACAATAAAAAATAAAAATAAAAAAATAAATGAAACTTTTGGCGCAGGAGGTGGCTTACTGTGAACAAAGGAAAATTCCCATTGGAGATCAGAAGGAAAGGAATGTAAATACAATTCTCAGAATCTTCTTGCTCTCATACAAGTCTGTGGTAATCAGAATGAGGTGTACCTTTACAGTGAGCAAAGTTTATTGTGCACCTGGGAACAAGGGAAAGACCGAAAGGGGCAATAAAGAGGATTTTTCATTTAGGATTAATTACTGTGCATACTGTGAATGAAAGGTGATAGATAAGCCCTTACACAATGACTAAGCTGAAAATAACATAACATAACATTATGGCAGGAGGCTTTTGGATACAGGAGTACCTTGCTACTCAACTGCTTTCAAACTCATCAAATTTGGTACTCAACACATTTTAATGTGGAAAATTTTGTCTTGGTATTCGTCACTTGTTTGGTACTCAACGCACAAGCTAGAACTTGTAGGTGTCGGCTGCCTTGTGACTCACTATAGGAAAAATTTGTTTGGTACTCATCATTTTTTTGTACTCATTGCACTTCCCGTAACCAATTGATGAGGAATGCCAAGGTACCACTCTACTTTTAATCGCATGATAATGATTTAGGCCAGGGGTCTGCAACCTTAAATATTCAAAGAGCCATTTGGACCCATTTCCCACAGAAAAGAAAACACCGGGAGCCACAAAACCTGAGTTGGCGTGGCCACCTCGATGTCACTCACTTCCACCAGCCACATGACCGCCCCCTAGCCATGCCTACCCAGCCAGTCATTAGGGCAGAGAACTAATTGTTAAAAAAACACCAGGAACCACAAAATCCTTTTGACATATTTCTGTCTCCCCTCCCTTCCTCTCTCCCCCGCTCTCTCTGTATCTCTCAGTCTCTGCCCTGGCCGCTTCTCCATCCCCCGCCATCGCCCTTACCTTCTCAGGCCAGGCGAGGAGTAACTGGGAGGGGAGGGCGAGGGACGGGGCCAGCCAGTGGTGGGATCACCTGAGAGGGAGCCACAGCAGAGGGCCCAAAGAGCCACACGTGGCTCGGGAGCCGCAGGTTGCTGACCCCTGATTTAGGCACAGAGAGGGTGATTGGAAGGAAATAGCTAACATTTTTCTCCTGGAAACTGAGCCACTTGAAAATTCTGTTGAATTTAAATACAAGTATGACCTCCTTAAAATATGTATGTATGTATGTATGTATGTATGTATGTATGTATGTATGTGATGGATCATTCTTTGAAAGAAATGGTGGACATTTCTATACCTGAGTTGTGCATCAGAAAAGAGGATTTTTCATAAGTAGTAAAATTTAAATCTCTAGGACTATTTTCAAGGGGGAAAAAAACCCTGGGGTACTGCAGCTTTATTTGAACAATTGTGCCCTCTTCTGGCGTGCTTTGTATAGGATTGCAATTTGCCAGGTTTTCTAACTCTGCAAATTGTTTGAAATCCCTCATTTTTAAAACTGTTCCATCTTTGTCCCATTGCAGAAAAAGTACAGAAAAGGATCGGTTGACATTTCCAAAATCAAATGCGTTGAGACGGTGAAGAATGAGGATATTGTTATACCTTGTCAAAATAAATATCCATTTCAGGTAAGCTGTGAAATCTGGTTTGCTGCATTTCAACCAACATGGGCATATTTGTCTGGCAGACACTCTGGACCTGCCACCCTTAACCTGATACACTCCGAGAGGTTTAGATTATAACTAAATTTCCCACTGTTAGCCAAGTTAACTACTTTGAAGAGCAAACATGTATTTCCTTTCAGTAAGCACATAAATGATTTTATTTGGAAAATCTCTAAAGCAAGACACTGCTGGTATAACCTGTAGGCAGGTCTGATTACTTTCTTGTGCCTTTTCTCTCTCCTATTTCCATGCAATTTCCCCTCCTCCCACCTTTCTTCTTTCTATTGCTATTGATTGGCATGAACTAAAACTGCATGAACAGTTCCAGATGTTCACCCAAAAGCTTCTGACATGTCTTAGGACTTCCCCCTTCCTGTTACAACTGTTGATAACACTCTCTGGCTTTGACTCTTAAGTTGTGTCAGTGATGGGATTCTACCAGTTCGGCAAAACCGGTAGTTCCCACTTCCTGCCAAGAACGACTGGTTCTCTGTTGCTGTGAAAGTGGGTCCGCCCTCCCTCCCCCGGGTTATACTGACCCTTATTTCTGCTTCTGAAGCCCAGTTTATCAGGGGCGGCAGATTGAATTGGCCTTCCTCAGCTGTTTTCCTTGCTCCTTTCCTTGTTTGCAACGCGGAAGTTCAATTTTATGGAAACAGCGCATCCATGCGCAGCGAACCGGTTGTTCAGCCGGAAGGATCCCACCCCTGAGTTGTGAGTTCTAAGGAGCAGTGTACATTTAGATTAAAGTAAAACTTACTTTAAGTTGAGTTCAACCATGCAATCTTCATGAAGTTGTTTTTATTGCCTTCTTTTGAGAAGTTTTTCTACTTCTCAGCCTAGCCTACAGTATCGGTAGCCCATAGAGTCTTGCATCCAATTCCTAACCAGACTGGAACTTGCATTGCTTCCAAACCCAGCCTAAGGTGAGGCAGAAGTTGTGATTTGCGGAGGCAAAAAGTATATGTGCAAGTGGGAATATGCAAATCTGACATTAAAAGTATGACAAGAAGAAGACACTTGTGCCTTCAAGTCAGTCTTGACTTCTGGCAAGCACTGGACAAGACATGGCTGTTTTCCTAGGGCTGAGATAGAGTAACTGGCATTCACTCAGCTGGATTGGTGCCTATGGTTGATTTTTCCTAGATTCCAAATATTGAAATTTATTTAAAAGAAACAACAAAAAGAATTATATACAGGTAATAATGATTTAGTTATGTGAGCCATGTTGGTGCAGTGGTTAGAATGCAGTACTGCAGGCTACTTCTGCTGACTGCCAGCTGCCTGCAGTTTGGCAGTTCGATTTTCACCAGCTCAAGGTTGACTCAGCCTTCCATCCTTCCAAGGTCGGTAAAATGAGGACCCAAATTGTTGGAGGCAGTATGCTGACTCTACAAACCACTTAGAGAAGGCTGTAAAGCACTGTGAAGCGGCATCAGTGGTGGGTTGATACTGGCTCTACCTGGATCGGCGAACCCGGTAGCAGTGACGGAAGACTCCCCCCACCCATGCCGGATGTGTGTGCGCGCACGAGCGAATCAGTAGCAACGGGTTTTGCAACCCACAACTGAGCGGCATATAAGTCTAAGTGCTATTGCTACATATTTGTACTTTTGTTGTAAAACCTAACTTTCTGCCCTGCAAACCCTTCAAGGAAGTTAACATTTTAAAAAAATAGCTAAAAATAGCATCATTTGTATAAACCCTCATTCAATCCATTGCTTATATAATGTATTAATTTAGCAATTATTGAGGAATAATTAATTGTAATAATTGAGGAACAATTAGTGATAATAGCTGCATCTGTGGTAGTAATATTTATTTTTTTTCTTTCTTGCAGGTTGTCTACGATAGTAGCACCCTTTATATTTTTGCCCCCACTGCCTATAGTAGGGATCAGTGGGTGAGAAATTTAAAAGAAGGTAATTGCAATTCTTGAAAACATACATCTCTAAGCGAAGAGTATGAAAGTAATTTAACAAACAATTTCCCCCTTCATTTGCCTATTTGTTTAATTTTTTTTTTAGTCACGAAACAATTCCTTGTCATCTTTACTCTTCATTTTTCTCTATTGTTGTCTTTCTTTTTTTTTCTTTTTCATTTTTAATGTTTTTATTCGTGACTACCCAAAAGTCTCTAGTAGTCAGGCAGCATATTAATAAGATAAACAGCATCTGCCTATTCCAGATCCTTGGGAAGGACTTGATAGGTGGACAAAAATGCCAAATCCAGTCTAAACATCTGGGTGACTGTGCGATGAGCCTGAATAGAATAGAATAGAATAGAATAGAATAGAATAGAATAGAATAGAATAGAATAGAATAGAATAGGATAGAATTTTATTGGCCAAGTGTGATTGGACACACAAGGAATTTGTCTTTGGTGCATACACTTCTCAGTGTACATAAAAGAAAAGATACTTTCATCAAGAATCATAAGGTACAACACTTAATGATAGTCATAGGGTACAAATAAGCAATCAAATCATATTGGGAAACAGTCAATATAAATTGTAAGAATACAAGCAACAAAGTTACAGTCATAAGTGGTAGGAGATGGGTGATAGGAACGATGATAAGATTAATAGTAGTGCAGACTTAGTGAATAGTTTGACAGTGTTGAGGGAATTATTTGTTTAGCAGAATGATGGCGTTGGGGAAAAAACTGTCCTTGTGTCTAGTTGTTCTGGTGTGCAGTGCTCTATAGCGTTGTTTTGAGGGTAGGAGTTGAAACAGTTTATGTCCAGGATGTGAGGGGTCTGTAAATATTTTCCCAGCCCTCAATGGAAGGCAGGTTGGTAGCCATTGTTTTTTCTGCAGTTCTGATTATCCTCTGAAGTCTGCGTCTGTCTTGTTGGGTTGTAGAACCAAACCAGACAGTTATGGAGGTGCAGATGACAGACTCAATAGTTCCTCTGTAGAACTATATCAGTAACTCCTTGGACTGAACCTTATTATTATGTTTGATCACACAATCACCAGATGTTTAGACTAGATTTGGCACTTTCGTCCACCTATTGAGTCCATCCCAACGACCTAAGAAAGGCAAATATTATTGTTTAATAATATTAAGGGTATTGTTGCAGGACGTAAGTTTACTATTGTTATTATTTCCTTATTGCTTTGGATGAAAAAGTTATGCCTTGGGAGGAGAGACAAGGAAAGAACCATCAGGACGGATTCAATATATTATTATTTTTTTGCCACAAATTCTTATGTGGGAAATGTGGTATTTCTCTGGTCACAGAAACAATGAATGCTAGCCTGAGTACAGATTGTTGGCGTTTACCTGAAAAAAATCTGTAATGCTGTCAGCTAGAGAATACATTTACCTTATAACTATGATCTTTCCTACTTTAAAAAAATAACATTTTAAACCTCCCCCCTGTTATGGGCATATAATTATTACAGAAGGTATTTCTTTTCAAAGAGCTCAGCACGACTCTAAGCTCCCCATATATTTCATAATTAAGTAGAAATAGAAAAAACTTCTTGGCTGCCTAAGCGCTCTTAAAATATAAATGCAAGTCATCCCATGGAGATTTTGCACTATCCTTCCCTTGCCACGCCATCCACTGGGTCATCCCTGAGCCATTCTGATAAATTTTTTTATGATTTGCCTATGGAGATCCTCCAGTGGAGAAATCCAATTTTTTTTACTACCGGTTCAGTGGGCGTGGCTTGCTGGGTGTGTCAGGGGAAGGATACTGCAAAATCTCCATTCCCACCCCACTCCAGAGGAAGGATACTGCAAAATCCCCATTCCCTCCCCACTCCTAGGGGAAGGATATTGCAAAATCTCCATTCCCACCCTACTCTGGAACCAGCCAGAGGTGGTATTTGCCGGTCTCCGAACTACTCAAAATTTCCACTACCGGTTCTCCAGAACCTGTCAGAACCTGCTGGATTTCACCCCTGAGATCCTTGATCATCCAAGTTATGGTTGTCCCAAAGGTATTTTTTTCCAAAAGGCAACTGGACTTTCTCAGTTTTGACACTTTACATTTCTTGGTTCTTAATGTAAATATGTAAATAATCTCAATTTATTGGCATTCTTATTGATAATATTTGGATTGTTTCAAATTGAGGTACTATGTAACCTTTTTTGGGTTCAAATATTTACTACAGTAAAACTAAATGAGACATAATAATTTAAAATGTGTCTGTTTTTAACTTTCCCTTTTTGTTTTTAGAAATAAAGAGTAATAATAATATAATGGTTAAGTATCATCCTAAATTCTGGACAGATGGAATCTATCAATGTTGCCGGCAGACTGAAAAACTGGCACCTGGCTGTGAAAAGTATAATCTCTTTGAAAATGGTAAGTGCCCTGCTACCTTATATTTTCATAAATGCACCTTTTTTATCCTTACTAATGAGTATAGTTGCTGTTATGTGATTCATCAAATAATTTAATCGGTTCACTGTACACTGCTGCGGGCCCATTTAACTTTTGATTTGCAATTTATGAGAAAATTATATATTTGGCTAATTGGAAAACGTCACCTTATCTTCTCCTTCAGGAAAAAAATTCTTGAACCCTCTTGATCAACACTGAATGCTTAGAATTGTTTTAAAAATAAGATCTGATGAATTCAGGATAGGTAGTAACTGTTGGTTCTTTTTTATATATTTTCTTGTGTGATTTGTTTTCCTTTTCTTTTTGTATGGTAAATTGTTCATTTTTATTTTATTATACGCTATTTTATGTTTGTTTAAAAATGGATTAATAACTGGAAAAAAATTGCTCAGGCAGGATTAGGGTTAGGTAATTGTGTCAGAATTCCTTCCTTCCTTCCTTTCTTCCTTCCTCCCATTCTTGTGTATATTTATTTTCATATTTTTTCTTCATCTTTATGGATATATTTACACTTCAGTATCCCAACAGATTGATGATTGAATTTTAATATTGATAATAAAGAATAGCACCAGAATAAGCAAGCAGTTCATATGGCATCACATTACTCTGAGGAATTCATTCGGTTTCATTATTTTCTGTCCTGAAGTACTTCCCAGAATATTAGTTTTAGGATAGCAGTAAACCGTATAATATAGTCTTTATTTTAACATTAACAGAAACATAGAGGTTACCAGCAAAACTTAAAAACAGCTGTACAGTAAAAGGCATTTTTTTTAATATTCAATAATCTGTTAATGGATACGTGTCAATTTACAGTTTTATTTTCTCTTGCTTTTTTAAAGGAATTAAAGCTCTACCTTCATCAATGACAGATAAACATAAGGTAAGAATAAAATTCAGCACACTAAACAAAAATAGCGGGGGGGGGGGAATTGCATTTAGTTTGGGATTTAGTTTGAGAATTCTGAAAAAGTTATAGACTATATAATGGCTAAATTAAATCGATAGCTGTTTAAAAATCAAAGCTTAATTTATTCATCTGCAAAATGGAACTTTTAACTATTATGGTAGAGACAATTTTTCCCACCAATTTCATATGTGTCTAAATCATTATCTTCAAAATCTGTTGCTACCTAAATCGTACAAAAGCTACATAAGTCATACATAAGTCAAAGATTGAAATGTATACATTCTGAGTGGGCTAGTGGTCTCCTCTAATCACAGTGCATGAGGGGTGGGGGAGGCTGAGGCACAAAGTATTATTTTTCACCGCTTGTCTCCACGTTGGGGGATAGGCTGCCTATGGACCTCAGATACTGTATGTCCCCTGCATATTTTATTTTATTTTATTTTATTTTATTTTATTTTATTATTTTATTTTATTTTATTTTATTTTATTTTATTTTATTTTATTTTATTTTATTTTATTTTATTTTATTTTATTTTATTTTATTTTATTTTATTTTATTTTATTTTATTTTATTTTATTTTATTTTATTTTATTTTATTTATTTTTATTTTGCTTTTGCTTTTGCTTTCAGTTTCACTTTCACTTTCAGCTTTACTTTCACTTTCACTTTCAGCTTTACTTTTACTTTCACTTTCACTTTATTTTACTTTACTTTACTTTATTTTTCCCCCATCCCACCAAAAGTGGATGGTGCAGAACAAAACTAAAACAGTGGATAAATACATAAAATCACATATCGTAATTATTATAAAAACATTTTAAAACTATAAAAACAAAGCAAAACAGGATATTACAGACAAAAGATTACAGACAAAAGGATGGTAATCATAACAACCTCAAAAGTTCACTATGCATCTTCCGTAAATTGCTAAAAATTGAATTTCTTTCAAAGATGATTGAGATGTTACTTGATTGAAATGATAACGATTGATAAATTGATGTTTTTATTGTTATTTCTTAATTAACAGCTTTTAGGTAATTACTGTGGATTTTTTTATTGCATAGTGTTGAGAACTGCAGAGTGTCATTTTAACTATGACAGGCAGAAATTGGATGGATGGCTAGATAGGCAGATAAATAGATATGGAATAGAAGTTCATATTTTAACTTTTCATCAACATGGGAATTTTTTAGGAGGAGCTACTTGTTTGAGCCAATTTATGTGTGCAAAAGAACAAAAATGGCTCTAACAGACTTGTTTCCATTGATTTGTTCATTCTCTTGGCATTTAGTCATCATAATCTTCTAAAAGTATGCTATGACATTTTTTTGCAACATCAAACTACTTAATTTGGAGTCACCTCGGCAAGGAAAACATTAAAAGTTTCTGCTCTTGTAGTTTCTGCTCTCTAATGAGTTTTTAGCAGCTCTCCACTATTCTCCTCCAGGCTGCCTGACTGGGAATTAAGCTTCACAGAGAGTAAATTTGCGTGTAAATTCCTACAGCCCACTTTCTTTCTTTCTTTTTTTCGTTCATTCATGTTAGCTTGAGAAAAACAAGTTTAGGAACTAGCAGTAACATATAGTTACACCCTAATAATTGAGCACCCTAAGATGGACAAGCCTCTAACTATGATACCTGTACTAGTCACCATTACTCACAGGCATATGGTATATATGTCCGCAAGTTTCACTCAGGGTTAGACTGTACTAAATGCAAGGTTAATAATCAGTTCTTTCAACCCATAAAAAGCAATATCGATATGGACTCATTGACTCTAATGAGGATATCAATCCGCCCTCCCCATTTCCCCCCAAAATGAATGAAATTTGGAGTTATTGAACTCCATTCTTACAGGATAAAGACAGGGGTGGGTTCTACTTACCTTTACTACCGGTTTGCAAAGGGACTGCACGCGCGCTCTTGCTTCACTCACACGTGCGCTTCTGCGCATGGTAGAAGCATGTTTCCTGATGACGTTGGGGTCGGTGGGCGGAGCCTCGCACCAGGTTTACTACCGGTTCTATAGAACTGGTCCAAACTGGGGGCAACCCACCACTGGATAAAGATTACCCAAACTTCTCTCAAATAAATGTGGGGTGGGGTTGGGTTG
This sequence comes from Arizona elegans, assembly GCA_022577455.1. NCBI lineage: Eukaryota > Metazoa > Chordata > Lepidosauria > Squamata > Colubridae > Arizona > Arizona elegans. The sequence goes on from JAKOOJ010000009.1 coordinate 70,043,273, forward strand.
TGCCATGTGATTTTTAAATAGCTGATACAAATAACGTGTGTGTATGTATATAATAGATATATAACAGATTTGAATGAAGTTTTCAGGCCTGCCTTTCCGCGAATATGTGTTATTAAATTCCAGACAATATATTTGGATTTTTCTTTGTCCCAGGGATTCTTTAGAGAAGAGGAGATTTGATTGTTTTTCATACATTTTGGGGCACGTTTGCATCATGGAAGGATTAACAAGTAAATAACCTTCTTAGTGTTGGAGAGATAATAATTAAAGCTAGTTTGCTTTTCTTTTGGTTTTCTCTTCAAGTAACACCTATAAGTTTTCCAGAACCCTGTATTTGGTAGTAAAATGGAGGGTTCTGAATCCAGGACTAATTTGCAGCCTTAATTTTTTTTTTTACTGTATTACCTTTTAGTAGTTTCCTTCATCATAAACACAAGCTCATTTTAAATTTTTTAAATGTACCTGGGTTCAAATTGTTAAAGTTTGGTCATTGTTCGTTCCATGAGCGACGGGGCGCTCCCATGTGACACCCCTCCTGCGCGAGCTGCATTGGCTTCCGGTGGTCTTCCGTGCGCTTCAAGGTGTTGGTTACTACCTTTACAGCGCTCCATGGCTTAGGGCCTGGGTACTTACAGGACCGCCTTCTGCCACCGATAGCCTCCCACCGGCCAGTACGCTCCCACAGAGAGGGACTCCTTAGGGTGCCGTCGGCCAGACAAAGTCGGCTGGTGACCCCCAGGGGGAGGGCCTTCTCTGTGGCAGCACCTGTCCTCTGGAATGACCTGCCCCCGGAGATACGTAGGATCCCAGATCTCCGTGCTTTTCGCCGTGCCCTTAAAACTTTTTTATTTCATCAAGCCGGGCTGGCTTAACCCCCCCCCCCCCTTTAGATATTTTTAATTGTTAGTTGATTTTAGTTGGGGTGTTTTAAATTTACTGGGCTAAAATTTGTTTAATTCTTTTTTTTAAAAAAATAAATTTTGTATGCGATGTTTTTAGTCTTGGCTGTTCACCGCCCTGAGTCCAGTGGGAGAAGGGTGGTATAAAAATCTAATAAAATAAAATAAATAATAAATAATAGTAAATAGGATAACTTAATTGTACTTGAATAGGTTGGTTGCTTGCATTTTTAATTGTCCTCCTAGAGTATAATTTTGTGTGAAGTATCTTATTCTGCTTCATTGAGAATAACCATTTGGAAAATAGAGGCATCCCAAAGAATTATCTTAGTAATTAGAATTATCAGAATGTTTCAATCAATAACAGATGATAACTTTTTAAGTTTCAGAGAAGGCCCCCACCTCCTGTTCCTCTAGAAGAAGAAGAGGAAGACGAAGAAGAAGTGGTAATAGCTATGTATGACTTTGAGCCCACGGAAGTTCATGATTTGAGATTAGAAAGAGGTCAAGAATATATCATAATTGAAAAAAACGACATCCATTGGTGGAAAGCAAAAGATAAATACGGGTAAGGAATGCAATTATCTAGTTTAATTTTAAGTATAGGCAGAAATAGTTTACATATTATATACAATATGCATATATGCATTACGATTGTCTTTGCTAATATTTTATTGTGATTTTCATACCTCTATAGCAGTGATAGTTAACCTTTTTGGTGCTGAGTGCTCAAAGCGCTCGTGTGCGCGCGAATCCACGCATGCATGCCTAAACCCCCAAGATACTCGTGAGCGCCCCCCTCACATGTGTGTGCATTCCCCATGCATGTGCCTTGCCCCCCTCCCATGCATGCACCCTGCCTCCCGTTGCATGCGCCCTGCCCCCCATTTTGGCTTCCAGGTTGGTGCAGGATGCATTCCAGGCCCAAAATGGGGCACAGAGGGCCTTCACGCGGTGCCCCCACAACCCATTTTGCCTTCCACGTTGGTGCAGGAGGCTTTCCAGGCCCAGAATGGGGTGCAGGGGACCTCGCTCTGTGACGCCACGCCACGTTTTGGCTTCCAGGTTTGTGCATGAGGTCTTCCAGGTTCTCCGGGTCCGCTTCAAGGTGCTAGTCCTCACCTATAAGGCCCTTCATGACTTAGGTCCGGGATATTTGCAAGACCTTCTCCTGCCTGCCTCTCACCATCCTGTTCGCTCACATAGGGCCGCTCTCCTCAGGGTTCCGACGGCGAGCCAATGTCATCTTGCTGTGCCCAGGGGTAGGGCGTTCTCTGTGGGTGCTCCCACCCTCTGGAATGAATTACCTACCAAGCTCTGGACGGCTCCTGATCTCCGTTCCTTTGGTCGGGACTTGAAGACTTGGCTTTTCAAACAAATAGGCTGAGACTGATTCCGGGCTTTATTATTTACTACTAATTAATTATTTGGATTAAATTATGATTTTATTGTACTTGTTTCTTAACTTGTGTTCGCCGCCCTGAGTCCTTTGGGAGAATGGCGGCATATAAATACATGTAATAAATAAATAAATAAATAAATAAATAAATAAATAAATAAATAAATAAAACGGGGTGCAGGGGGTGTATACACACAAACCCCCAAAATACAAAGTGAGTGCCTCCGTGTCCCATGCATACGCGCACATATCCCCCGCATGCGTCCATCCCCCCACGCATGCGGGGCAGAGACCCGAAGACCAGCTGGCTGGCGGGAGGCGCACACGGATGCACGGTGGAGCTGGGCTGGGGTGACGGCTGGCATGCCCGCAGAGAAGGCTCTGAGTACCACCTGTGGCACGCGTACCATCACGGCTCTATAGCATACTTTAACAAAATTAAAATAGAAATAGGTTTTTGGTAGATTTGGGTAAGTTTGAGTCTCAGTGGCTCAGGGTTGACTCCTTCCTTCCTTCCGAGGTGGGTAAAATGAGGACCCAGATTGTTGGGGGCAATATGCTGACTCTGTAAACCGCTTAGAGAGGGCTGTAAAAGCACTATGAAGTGGTATATAAGTCTAAATAGTATTGCTATTGCTAAAAATAGGACAAAGATGAACCGTTGTTGGTCATTTTCAAAAGGCTTCCTATCAGCATCTGTACCATTCAGGCTTTAAGATTAGCCATGGAAAGATTCCTCATCTTTGTAGACAGAAGGGACCACACTATTTCAGTAACAGTTTCCTCCAAGGGTGAAATTTGTTACTACCGGTTCTGTGGGCGTGGCTTAGTGGGGTGGGTGGGCAATGTGACTGGGTGGGCGTGGCCAACTTTTTAAAAAAAAAAACTTTTCAAAGCATTCTTTTCTAATGCTTTGAAAAGCCTCTCTGACAATCAGGCAACTCAGCTGGGATCGTCAGAGACTTTTCAAAGCATTTTTTTAACCACCTCTTCGGCCAAGAGGTTGCAGAAAAAAATGCTTTGAAAAGCCTCTGACTATCCCAGCTGAGCCGCGTGATCATCAGAGGCTTTTTTTTTTTACTTTTAAAAGCATTTTTTCGTCGGAAGAGGTTGTAGAAAAAATGCTTTGGAAAAAAAAAAAGCCTCTGATGATCCTGCAGCTCAGCTGCACATGGTGGGGGGTGGGGGGCGCAGGGATTTTTGCTACCGGTTCTCAGAACTATCCGCCACCATCGCTACTGGATCGGGCGATCCGGTCCGAACCAGGAGCATATCACCCCTGGTTTCCTCTCTGCTCAGCTTTCTTTCTTCCCTCTTTTTAATTTTTTGATATATTTGATTTACTATGATATTTACACTGTAGACTCCATAGAAGGCTTGGCACTTACAGGTTCATAAATCTTTTTGTTCTAAACAATTTTTTTTTAAAAAAGTTTTAAAATAGATCAAAACTAATATGAACTCATAAAAAGTAAGAAAAAAATAATAATCAGAACAATCCAAAAGAAAGCTCAAAGTGCCAGAAAAGGAAAAACATAAAATTAAAAGACAAAGATACAAAAAAAGTGGCTTCCAAAGTTCCAATCTTTATCCCAATAATTTTATCTATCAATAGATAGATATGGTCAATATCCACCATGGGTGCTGGGTTGCCTGCAAACAGCGTTACATAATAACTGTAGATTCTGCAAATTAAATTTTTTTAAAAGAATAAGAAAAAATGTCTTATATGAGATATCAAAGAGTTCAGGTGAGAACTGCAGTATATTATAGAATTTCAGGGAAAAAAGCAGGTTCGTGTTCTTGAGTCTGATAATGCTGAAATCTTATGTGTTTTTAATTTTGGGGGGGCATGGGAAAGAGAGACTAAAAAAGGGCAATCGTGTCTTAGGAAAATCTCATCCTTTGAGAGCAAGAGTGATTTTAATTTTCTCGCTGCCTGAATTTTAAAACAGCTGACCAAAAAGCATAATGTGCTTTGATGTCTTCAGGTAATAATTGGAAGAAATCTGTTAGTACATTTTTTTTCCTATGTGGTTATTAGACGATTTATATATGGAATTCAAACATTTCTTACCAATTATAGACCTATTAAAATATACATTTTGTAATGCATTTTTAGTATACTGATAATTCTTGACTCTCAACCACAGTTGAGCCCAAAATTTGTTGGGTGATACATTTGTTAGGTGAGTTTAGCTCCGTTTTATGATCTTTCTCGCCACAGTCGTTAAGTGGATCACTGCAGTTAAGTTAGTAGCACGGTTGTTAAGTGAATCTGGCTTCCTCATTGACGTTGCTTGTCAGACGGTCACAAAACGGGATCACATGACCCTGGGACACTGCAACCGTCATAAATATGAGTCACTTGCCAAGCGTCTGAATTTTGATCACATGATCACGGCAGTGGTGGGTTGCTCCCAGTTCGGTCCAGTTCTATAGAACGGGTAGTAAAACCAGTGGGAGGCTCCGCCCACCTGCCATGACATCATCATGGGTGATCTGCACATGCGCACTCCCGCTACGAACTGGTAGTTAAGGTAAATGGAACCCACCCCTGGATTACGGGGATGTTGCAATGGTCATAGGTATGAAAATCATAAGTGAGTTTTTTCAGTGCCTTTGTAACTCTGAACAGTCACTAAACGGACTGTCATAAGTCAAGGACTAAAACCCTGTATTGTTCCTTTTTATCACTCTAGAAACCAAGGATATATTCCAAGCAATTATGTAACAGGAAAGAAGTCCAACAGTCTGGAGCAGTATGAGTAAGTCAATATTTATATAGCAAATGTGATTTTATATATTTTGACCATTTCATGGGAAACAGCCGGTGAATCAAGTATGTGGTGATATCGCATTGAGACCCTGCGTCTCCAGAAAGATGCTTAAGAGCCATTCCTGACCAATTCTGGGGCTCCCTGTGATATTACAGAAGATAGGAGAACCCACCATTCTTAACACCAAGACCTCGGTGCCTTCCGCTATGCCCTTAAAACCTTCTTTTTCCAGCAAGCCGGGCTGGCCTAACACTTTTTAAAATGTTTTTACTTGTTTGTTATTGTTTTTAATCATGGGGCCAAATTTATATATATCTTTTTAATTGTATTTTAATGTTTGTAGTTTATGCTTTTACTTGGCTGTTCACTACCCTGAGTCCTCAGGGAGAAGGGCGGTATACAAATTTAAAAATAAATAAAATAAAATAAATAAACATATGAGCCAGGTTCTCTCAAGGATTTTGTAATAGGCAAGTATAAACTGTCCCATTAAGATTCAGCAGTAAGCTGTCTTTTGAACTGCCTATTAATTTATTTTATTTCATGTACTCTTATAGTTTGGCTTTATCATCAATGGTTTTATTGACTCTTTTTATTAAATATTGAAGCAAAAGAGAGAGGTCACGATGGAGGCGTAAATACACACACAGAGAGACAGACACACAGTGTAGATAAAGTGGACATGGAGAAACTATTTTCCTCTTCCCAAAAAATACTAGAATAGAATAGAATAGAATAGAATAGAATAGAATAGAATAGAATAGAATAGAATAGAATAGAATAGAATAGAATTTTTTATTGGCCAAGTGTGATTGGACCCACAAGGAATTTGTCTTTGGTGCATACGCTCTCAGTGTACGTAAAAGAAAAGATACTTTCATCAAGAATCATAAGGTACAACACTTACTGATAGTCATAGGGAAACAGTCAATATAAATCTTAAGGATATCAGCAGCAAGGTTACAGTCATATAGTCATAAGTGGGAGAACCAGAGGTCACCCAATAAAATTGAATCCCAGAAGGATCACAAGAAATAAAAGGTTTTTTTTAAAAAAAATGAAATGCATAATTTGGAATTTGCTTCCATGAGAGATAATGCTGGCTATCACTTTGTCTGGCTTCCAAAAAAGAGTTGGACCAATTCATAGAAATCATAGGGGAATATTTTGGAACATAAGCAATCAGACCCATAGAATGTTCCAACTTCAATGCCAGAAAAGTGCTTTGAAGTATGCAGAACATGAATCTGGCACCTGCCCAGAACTCCTTAAAGCAGCCACCTTTTACCTGAGATAGTGATTATTTTCTGCAGCTGTGCCATGGGAAGAGATGCGTTTGTAGATGCATCTCGTGTGCTTTGAAAAATGTATTTTGCTTTCAAACCTAAAGACCTAGTAAAGAGGCACATACATGCAAAGGTAGCACTTATATATAATATGCTAAACTTCTACTGGTTTCTTCTTAGGTGGTACTGCAGAAATCTGAACAGAAGTCAGGCGGAGCAACTTCTCAGAAATGAGGTAGGCTTACCGTTATTTTAATAAAATAAAAAGGGGAAAAAGACTGACATTGCCATACGTGTATACTCCAGGCCACCCAATCAAATAGAGGAAATAGATGAATTTTTTGCTAGTCAGTTAACTAAGGTTTGTAAGAAGCACACACAATAGAAATGGGAGACTTTAACTACCCTGACATCATCTGGGAGACAAACTCTGCATCTAGTGGAAGATCAAATGGACTCCTGACAAATTTAGCTGACAATTTTGTCTCCCAAAAAGATAGAGCAGCAACTAGAGGGTCAGCCATACTGGACCTAATTCTCACTAACAGAAATTAAATGATAGAAGGCATTGAAGTTGCAGGAACGATTTGGAGGAGTGACCGTGCAATATTGCAATTGAACCTTATGCAAGCAAAAGCAATAGAACAAAGTCATACTAGAATCTTGGACTTTAAGAGAGCTAATTTCTTGGGGAAGATTCCATGGATGAGAATCCTCAAGGGGGAAACAACCCAAGAAGCTTGGGAAACTTTGAAAAGTGATATATAAAAGCCCAGTCTAGCACAATTCCAGTGAAGAAGAAAAATAGATCTCTAAAGAAACCAGCATGGCTGCACAAGGAACTCTGTGATAAACTGAAAGACAAAAAAGACAAATATAAAAACTGAAAAGAGGGGCAGATAATTAGGGCAGAAAAAATCAGCGAATAGCCTGAACCTGCAAAGATGAAGTCAGGAAAGCTAAGGCTCAAAATGAGCTAAAGGTTGTGACAAAAGTAAAAAAATAACAAAAAAAGCTTCTTGCAAAATGTAAAAAACAAGAAAAAAGTCAGGGCCCTGTCTTAGGCCCAGTACTCTTCAATATCTTAATCAATGATTCTGGTGAGAGGATAGAAGGGGGACTCATCAAATTTACAGGCGACATCAACTGGCAGGAATAGCCAGCTAGCCTATCCAGAAGATAGGCTAAAGATACAGCAGGATCTCGACAGATTGAACACTGGGCCCTATCTAACAAAATGAAATTCAGTCGTGAGAAAAGTAAGGTTTTATATTTATGCCAGGAAAACCAAATGCACAAGTATTTGGTAGTACCTGCCTCAGTAGTAGTAACTGCGAGAAGATCTTGGAGTCCTAGTGGCCAATTATTTAAATATGAGCCAGCAGTCTGCTGCAGCTGCAAAAAAAAGCCAACAGAGTTCTAGGCTGCATAAACGGAGGAATAGAATCAAGATTGTGTGAAGTGTTAATACCACTTTATAATGCCTTGGGAAGACCACACTTGGAATACTGCATCCAGTTTTGGTCGCCACAATATAAAAAAAAAGATGTTGAGATTCTAGAAAGAGTGCAGAGAAGAGCAAGAAAGATAATTAGGGGCCTGGAGCTAAAACATACGAAGAATGGTTCCAGGAATTGGATATGTCTACTCTAGTGAAAAGAAGGATCAGGGCTGACATGATAGCAGTGTTCCAATATTTGAGGGTCTGCTACAAAGAAGAGGGGTCAACCTATTGTCCAAAACAGCAGAAGGCAAGACAAAAAGCAATGAATGGAAACTAATCAAGGAGAGAACCAACCTAGAACTAAGGAGAAATTTCCTGACAGAACAATTAAACAGTGGAATGATTTGTCTCCAGAAGCTGTGAATGCTCCAATGCTTGAGGTTTTTAAGAAGAGACTGGACAGCCTTTTGTGTAAAATGGTATAGGATCTCCCGCTTGAGCAGGGGGTTGGACTAGAAGACCTCTGAGGTCCCTTCCAACTCTGTTATTCTACTCTGTTATTTTGTTCGATGCTTCTAAGTAAAATCCGATAACAAAATTGTTACCAAAGGCTTAGTGTTCATTAGAGCTAAGCAAAGCATTTGAAAGAGGAGCTTTGCAAAGTATTTTAAGAGTGTCCCAAGCGCCTCTTTTTGGAGCTTTAAAACAGCCATGTCCTTTGGAAGATTCACAGAAGTACTTTGAGAGATATCCTTCAGTGGGTGTGTAACAACCAAATTTTAACTCTGATTTTTTTTAGAATTTCAAGAGTGTTCTAACGCTTCAAAGAGAGGTGGTTTGTTCCTAGTAGCATCTTTTTTTCCGGGAAAGAGCTTGTCAGGAACAGAGCTAGCATTTATCATGGTTAGAGTCAGTGATGAGATTCAGCTGGTTTGGGCCGGTTTGTGTGAACCGGTAATTAAATTTCTGGCTGGCCTGGCCCATCCCCGCCCCACCCCTTCCAGGAGTCCCCACGTTCCCCATTTTGGCTCCCAGGTAAGTGCAGGGAGGCCTACTAGGCCCAAAACAGGGCGTGGGGGGGGCAGCGCCCCCCCACCCCCGTCGGCCCATTTTTGCTCCCAGGAGGCTGCAGGGAGGCCTTCTAGGCCCAAAATGGGGCACAGGGGGCGGCCCATTTTTGCTCCCAGGGGGGTTCAGGAGGCCGAGTGCTGCCTTTCACACACCCTTGGCCACGCCCACCATACTGGTCATTAGGGCAGAAAACCGGTTATTAAATAATTTGAATCCCACTACCGGTTGGAGTCCCTTGCAGTTGAAATGCCATATGTAAATTGTGAATCTTGCAAATCGTGCAACAAAGAATTTTGGTTGGTTTCTAATAAAAGTTTCATTTCTTTTTTTCTTGGATTTTAGGATAAAGAAGGGGGGTTTATGGTGAGGGACTCCAGTCAACCAGGTTTATATACAGTATCGCTTTATGCAAAATTTGGAGGGTAAGTTTCCGATCCCAGTGATGACAGCTACTTCTCCCTTCATCATTTTAAATATATTCTTACATGCTTACAGAGACACAGTCCTATAAAAAGGAAATCTTCTCTTGAGGCTCTAAGTAAGAGGACAGCCATTTATTGAAACAGCAAATCAGATCAATTCAACTAAATAAAATGCCTGATTTTGATGTGACTGTTGCCACTACAGGGAGTTCTCAACTTACAACAATTCATTTAGTGACTGTTCAGCATTACAACAGCATTGAAAAAAAGTGGCTTATGATTGCTTTTCACACTTAACAATGGTTGCAGCAAGCCCATTGGTCATGTGATCAGAATTTAGACGCTTGGCAACAGACTCATATTTATGACGGTTGCGGTGTCCTGGGGTCATGTGATCCCTTTTGCGACCTTTTCACAAGCAAAGTCAACGGGGAAGCTGGATTCATTTAACAACTATGTTACTAACTTGGTAACTGCAGTGATTCACTGCATTATCAACTGGTAAGTAAAGTCGTAAGATGGGGTAAATCTCACTTAACGAATGTCTTGCTTATTAGCAGAAATTTTAGGCTCAACTGGAGTCGTAAGTCGAGGACTACCTAGATTAGACTCAAGTTGATAAACCAAATTCCTAAATTCTCAGCAACCAGGAACAAATATAAACAATTTAGAATGAATTAACTTTTCATACACACATTCAATTTTCAATTTGCAAAAATTCCTTTCTTTTTTAATCCACATAGCTGCAATTACCTTGCTGGTGTTAAGGTTCATATATAAAGCTCTTCGACATTTTGAATTAACACTTTGTTGACTGCAGAAATGTGTAACTCCGTATTTTACATATTTTTTAATATATGAAATTTGCTTTTTTTGAGTTAGGGCATCCAAAGGTACAGTAATTAATACAGCAGAACAGAGGTGGGTTTCAGCAGGTTCTGACCAGTTCTAGAGAACTGGTAGCGGAAATTTTGAGTAGTTCGGACAACCGGTAGTAAAAATTCTGACTGGCCCCGCCCCCATCTATTCTCTGCTTCCTTAGTCCCAGCTGATCGGGAGGAAACGGGGATTTTGCAGTATCCTTCCCCTGGAGTGGGGTGGGAAGGGAGATTTTACAGTATCCTTCCCCTGCCACGCCACGCCCACCCAGCCACGCCATGCCCACAGAACCGGTAGTAAAAAAAATTTGAAACCCACCACTGCAGTAGAACCCAATCTATCTTGAGCTCTATCCAAAATATGAATTAATAATTGTCAAATAGGCAGTGCTCATTTGTTTGTAATAAATCCAGACTAAATAATAAATGGTAAACATTGTATTATTGTAGGAGGAGAGAGATGTTAATTTATGTTAGCAAAAAAAAATCAGGTCTCTGGTAGAAACTTTTCCGTCGCAGCTAGCAATTTTATTAAAAACGTAGCTTTTTAGAACTTCTGCTGAAAAGCAGCTGATGAAATAAGCTGTAGTTCACAAAAGTGTACCTTTTAATAAAATTGTTAATCAGATTCCTTCTGGTTTTTAATATACATCCTGCAAATTTTGTTCAGTCAACAAAATGGCTAATATATTAGAATCTAGGTATTCAAGTTATGGCATTGGTTTTTCCAATGTATAATTAGTAGAGTTTTCTGGTAGAACCTCTTATTTGGAAATAATTAATATATATAGGTAGTCCTCGACTTATGACCACTATTGAGCCCAAAATTTCTGTTGCTAAGCGAAACATTTGTTAAGTGAGTGTTGCCCCATTTTAATAACCTTTCTTGCCACAGTTGTTAAGTGAACCACTGTGGTTCTTAACCATGTTAACAACATGGTTGTTAAGTGAATCTGGTTTCCCCATTGACTTCGCTGCTTGCAAAAGAAGATCACATGACTCTGGAACCGTCATAAATATGAGCCAGTTGCCAAGTGTCTGAATTTTGATCACGTAGTTTTAGGTTTGAAAAACGGTCATAAGTCACTTTTTGCATTGCTGTTGCAACCCAAGTTACAACAGTAAAAGAACTGTTGTAAGTCGAGGACTACCTCTATTCCTTACTGTTCTCATTTTGTCCTTAAAAATTATGTGTAAGATGGGAAAAAATATGGGTTCAGAATGTTAAATTTACACAGTCACAGAATTTGAGGGAAAATTTTTATAAAATGTTTTATAGATGGCATTTAGATCCTAAGAAATTGTCGTGCATGTACCCTAATGTTCAACCAAAATGCTGGAGATACGATTGCCTAGATGCCACATATTATCATATGTGGTGGACCTGTAAGAAAGTGAAGGCTTTTTGGATAAAAATCTGGTGGGTTATGCAGAATGTTTTAAAGAAAAAAAATTCAGTTTTCTCCACAATTGTTTTTGTTGGGTATAGTTAAGGGTTTTACATTGGGTGAAACAAAGTTGATATTGTATATGATAACAGCAGCGAGATTACTGATAGGTCAATATTGGAAAAACGAAGCTATGCCTACTATTGAAGAATGGACTTTGAAGATGGTCAGTTTTGCAGAGATGGCGAAGATTTCAGCATATTTAAAAGATCGCTCACAAGAGACTTATGTGTGGGAGTGGAAAAAGTGGATAGATTATGTGCAGAATAAATATCAAACTAGGAAATACCAGATAGCTTTTAACTGAACGTATTATATAGGGATAGAATAATAGAATTTGGTGAAGATGTGAAAAATATACAGGGGGTGGACGGGTTCAAGTTTTATAAAAAGGGGATTTTGATTTGGATTATAATTTGAGGAAGTCTGGGGGGGAGAGGAGGATTAGGGAGGGTTAGGGAGGTTAGGGAGGGAGGGGGGAAATTGGGGAGAAAATGTAATTGTAAAACTTTTTTAATAATAAAAAAAATATGTGTAAGAGAAGAATCAAATAGAACGATGGACCAAGTTTTCAAAGATCTTAAAGAGATATACCTGCTACTTAATGTAGGCAGCAAATATTAAATCTTGCTTTGATCCCCTTTGCAGGTTTCAGAAATTGTGTTAACATTCAAAACTCTGGACTCTGTCCCAGTGAATTAATGGAAGATGTTTCTGAGTTGATTTGAATGTAACAAGGGGCATGCATATTTCCAAAACACTATACCGTTTCTGAAAAGTCAAATTCATTTTTTCAATTGAAAAAATTCCAACTGCCAACATTTTCTTGTAATTAAGATCACTGAAGTGCAAAGCATGTTCCTAAATAGAGCCATATTGAGTACTATAAAGGTAAAAGTTCCCCTCTCACATATGTGCTAGTCGTTTCCGACTCTAGGGGGCAGTACTCATCTCCGTTTCAAAGCCGAAGAGCCAGCGCTGTCCAAAGACGTCTCCGTGGTCATGTGGCCAGCATGACTAAACGCCAAAGGCGCACGAAACACTGTTACCTTCCCACCAAAGGTGGTCCCTATTTTTCTACTTGCATTTTTTTACGTGCTTTCGAACTGTTAGGTTGCCAGAAGCTGGAACAAGTCACGGGAGCTCACCCCGTTACGCGGCACTAGGGATTCGAACCGCTGAACTGCCGACCTTTCGGTCAACAAGCTCAGCGTCTTAGCCCCTGAGCTGAGTCCCTATGTTGAGTACTATAGATCTCCAAAATTAAATGAAAAATTTTGCTAACTGGATAAGAGCATAAGTTTATTCAGCAAAATTTTTTGAGTGAAAACCTTTTAATTTCTACATTGTGTTTTTTAGAGAAGGCCTATCTGGCATAAGACACTACCATATAAAAGAAACAATGACATCACAGAAGCAATATTATTTGGCAGAAAAGCATCTGTTTGACTCTATTCCAGAGTTAATTGACTACCATAAACACAACTCTGCAGGTGAATGACCTTGAGTTTTCTATCCTTTTATTTGTACTTTTTGTCTCTAAACTATTAAATTTCAGCTCTTTTGAAGATGCTTAATGGTTTTAATATGGTTTAAGAAAATAAATTATTCAAATAATTCTGCATCACTCCTGCATCAGTCATATATGATGCTTAGAAGTTCCAAATTTTTATAGAAAACTATTTAATTTGTCCTATATTTTGCAGGTTTCAAGCAGTAAAAAAATGCTAATTTTCCATGCTGCTGATAGCTATAAATTCTTATACTGAAATGTTTCTGAAAACTATCAAGAAAATGCTTTGTGCTTAAAGTTATTTCAAAGTACCATTTCCCCCCGAAAATAAGACCCTGTGTTATATTTTTTTGAACCCTGAAATAAGCACTTGGTCTTATTGCCATGCGCTCAAAAGCCCGATTGGGCTTATTATCAGGGGATGTCTTATTTTGTGGGAAACAGGATATATACGAATGATATAAGAAAGGAACATAGTTAACATTAAAACACCAGAAAGTATTGTTCGTCTTGCTTAATTTTTAAAGTAACTTATTCACCATATGAATTTTCTGTGAATCTTAGGGCTTGTGACGAGGCTACGATACCCAGTGACTCCAAAAGTGAAACCTTCACCGACTACTGCTGGATTCAGCTACGGTACATTTATGTTTCTGTATGAAAATATGACTGATTTTGTAGATTAACAAAGAACATAAATAAATAAACAAACAAACAAACAAACAAATAAATAAATACATTTCCTCTCAACCAGAGGTGGTATTCAGCCGGTTTGTAGAGAACTGGTAGTGGCAACTGCGGGTGGGCCCCGCCCCCGCCCCCGCCCATCAGCCCTGGCATAAGCCCTGGCGTAATGCTGCCCTATTTAGCCACATTTTCGAAGCCAGGCGCATGCACAGAAGGTGCGCGTGCATGCAAAGCGCATGTGTGGAAAGCCGGGCGCATGCGCAAAAGACGCAGCGCGGGGTGAACCGGTGGTAAGAATATTGGAAACCCACTGCTGCTCTCAACTATCTAATGGCTCAAGTCTCAACCATCTGAACTGGTTTGCCATTGCTCCCTTCCTAGGGGCTGGGAGAAAGTGACTGGCCCAAGTGCACAAAGCACTAAAGTGGGACTAGAATTCATGGTCTCCCAGTTTGTAGACTGATGCCTTAATCACTATAGATTCTGAGCTATCAAAATACAGGAGGCAAAATAAGTTTCCATGTCTCATTTGGGTGGGAAGAACGAGAGTGTTTCTTTAGGATGGCAAATTGGATTGCAAACTTATTTTCTAAGATTGCTTGGCAATGATTTGCCTGTATTTTTAAAAATAAAAAGCAACAGATACTTAGGATTGTATTGCTCCTGGCCTGTTCTATAAAATGCTGTATCCAGTCATCCATTAACCACCTTAATAATTGTTCTGTTTATACACAATCATGCTAGCTGGGTCAAAATCCATTATCCTCATCCATTTTCGGTCAGAAGGTATTTAGTATCTCATGTTTTTACATAGGAAAGAGTTGGCAGGTTTTCATAATATTATTAGCCCCCAGCAGTGGTGAAATGCTACCAGTTCAGACCGGTTCTTCCGAACCGGTTGTAAAAAATGCTACTGGTTTGGGCAAACCTGTATTTCTACGATCAGCTGGGCGATGATCAGCTGTGACGCATGATATTAGCTAGAATCGTCGGATTTCCTGCTTTCTAGCTAATCTAAATTGCGTGGCACAACAGATTCCCCCCCCCCTCGCTGTTCTTACTTTTGCAGACTTGGAAGGCTTCAAAATGTTCCTTTTTTAGCGCTGCGCGGGCATGCCTCAAGTGCACATGCGTGCGCGAAGCGTGTGCTCGGTAGCAGACTCACAAAACCGATAGCAGACTTCAGAGGATTTCACTGCTGGCCGCCAGTGCCAGGCAGATAACAGTCAGTGTGCTTTAATCCCTGCAAACAACAAATTGTTGAGATGGCATTTACCCCTGGCGAGATTGGCCAAGATGTCTCCAAACTATCCACCGCACTGTTGGAAATGTAATTATTCACAAGGGACATACTACCACATGTGGTGGACATGTCCCAAAGCAAGAGAACATTGGCTTAAAATTAAAAAATGGTTGGAGGAAATGACTGGGAAAAAAATTGACATGTATCCTGAATTATTTTTGTTAGGGATTATAAAACAAAAAAATGACTAAAGAAATTAGATACCTCATACTCCACATAATTACGGCTGCTAGAATCTCATTTGCCCAAAACTGGAAACAACAACATGCTCCAACAAACACGATGATTATAAAAAAGGTGCTGGAGTGTGCAGAAGCAGACAAGTTAACAATGGAACTTAAGGACAGAGAGGAAACAATTTATTATGAAACATGGAACAGATGGTATGATTGGCTGGAAAAGGAATCTAAAATTAATGGATAGTGTATAGCAAAACAGAAGATACTATAATGAAATGTTATATTTAATGTGTAGTAGGTATGTATATAAAATGTATTATATGAATAAGTATGTAACAAAAAAAATGTGTATGTATATAGTTGGATATTACTAAATTGGATATTACTAAAAATTCTGGTATTGGAAAGCTGTAAAAGTGTAACTAAGATTTAAAAGATGTAAACGTTGAATAAAAACAATTTTTTTTAAAAAAAAGTTGTTGAGAAACATGTTGACTGCTGTCAAGTCTTGAGAAAATTTGATGTAGAGTTTTGTTTTTTCAGTCATTGTTTCTCTCCGGTCATTTTTGGGGAGTGACAAAAGATTGTTTCTTGGAAAGAGGTCCAAAGGCAGCATTTTGTGCGGCAACCTTGAGAATAAGCAGTGAGAATCTTCAAGAGTACTCTTGAAGAGTTTGAATTTTCAAAAGTTCTTGGGTTTGAAAGAAAGATAAGAACTAGATCCTTGTGGCAAAGAATACTGACAATAAAAATTGTCTTCCAGTTTGCCTTGGAGGTTTATTCTCTTAAGTGATTTATTTTATTTATTTATTTGTCAAACATGTACAAGATAACGGGTATAAGTATAAACATGGACATGAACATAAGAAATGAGTACAAATAAATGAGGACAGTAGGACAGGGACGGTAGGCACGCTGGTGCGCTTATGCACGCCCCCTTACAGACCTCTTAGGAATTGGGTGAGATCCACAGTTTAAGATCGGTAGACAGTTTAAGAATAGAATGGAATGGAATGGAATAGAATAGAATAGAATAGAATAGAATAGAATAGAATAGAATAGAATAGAATAGAATAGAATTCTTTATTGGCCAAGTGTGATTGGACACACAAGGAATTTGTCTTAGGTGCATATGCTCAGTGTACATAAAAAAACAAGATACATTTGTCAAGAATCATAAGGTACAACACTTAATGATAGCCATAGGGTACAAATAAGCACTCAAATCATACTAGGAAACAGGTTGAAGCTGTGGGGGTTTGAGGATGTAACAACGGAGTCAGGTAGTGTATTCCAGACATAGACCACTCTCTTGCTGAAGTCATGTTTTCTGCAATCGAGTTTGGAGCATTTTACCTTGAGTTTGTATTTATTGTTTGCCCGAGTATTATTGAGGTTGAAGCTGAAGTAGTCATTGACAGGTAGGACATTGTAGCAGACAATTTTGTGTACTATGCTTAGGTCAGACCGTAGGTGACTTAGTTTCAGGTTGTCCAGGCCGAACATTTTAACCCTGGTGGCATAAGAGATTCTATTGTGAGCAGAGGAATGGAGGACTCTTCTCGTGAAATACCTCTAGACCCACTCAATTGTATTAATGTCTGATATGCAGTGTGGGTTCCAGACAGATGAGCTGTATTCAAGAATTGGTCTGGCAAAGGTTTTGTATGCCCTAGTTAGCAGTACAATGTTACCGGAGAAGAAGCTTCGCAAAATTAGGTTAACAATTCTTAATGCCTTTTTGGCAACGCTGTTACAGTGGGGCTTAGATCATTTGAGATGAGTATTCCTAAGGTCCTTGACAAGATCTGTTCTTGTTTTTATAGAGAAATGGGAAATCAATCCTGCAGAACTCACCTTTATGCGAGAACTGGGCAGTGGTCTCTTTGGGGTAGTGCGGCTGGGCAAATGGAGAGCCCAGTACAAAGTAGCCATTAAGGCCATCCGAGAAGGTGCCATGTACGAAGAGGACTTTATAGAAGAAGCTAAAGTGATGATGTAAGTAACGGGCAAAGGTGCCAGTTATTATTTTAAGAAATCGCTAAAGAATTTGGCTGCAAAACTTCTTAAGAAATGTCTTCTGAACACCTTGAGTTGTTCTGCTCTGTTTCCCTTCGTTTTAAAGAATTATTTCTACTGCCTGAGTCAGAACATCAAAAGCCTATAATGCTTCTCTCCTCATTTTGTTCACTGGTGCACTGTGTAAAAAAAAAAAAATCAATTTTAGAAGTATCAAACTCGCTAAGCTCAAATTTAGCAAGAACCAAATCTGTATTTTGATCAGGAGAAGAATGGGCTGTTTAAACAATCAATGATACTAATATTATTCGCAATATATTGCTAGAGAAATACATACAGTATCCCATACTAAAGGCAGTGATATAATCAAATCCCTACAAAAAACTCTGCCATTTTTTGTTCCAGCTGCTTAATATCTTCCAGCACAGGTATATCCATGAACCACTTCGTTAACATATTTAAATGCTTAACATATAAAACGATGTTTCATGGGAAGTAGGTTTGAAATTGTAATAGGGTAATATCTATCTTCACATTTAACATTAGAGATTCAGAAACTAGGACTCTCTAGCTGTAAATAATTCTATTGTATGGAAGAAAGAAAAATACATTATTATTAGAATAGATTGACAGAACCCCAGCTGTCTGTTGTATTTATTTTAGACATGTAATCTTGCAAAACATGACCTTGTGGGATATAATATCAGTGGTGGAGTGTTACAGTAGTGATCAAAATTGTGGAAATCTTTTGGGAAAAGTGTATTTTTGTGGTTTGATGGCTAATAACACCACTTTTGGGGGGGAGTTTCAAGATAATCCTATTCCACTGCTGGAATGGCCTGGGAATAGCCCAGACTTTAACCCCATTGAAAATCTATGGAGCCGACTAAAGAAACTTGTTTCTAAAACTTTGTTTCTAAAGAAGCGACCCAACAATAAAACCCAGTTAATAGAAGCCATTGTTCAACCTTGGTTTCACATTATAACAGCTGCAGAACTCAAAGACTTGGTTCACTCCATGTGAAGACGTTGTAAGGCTGTAATTCATGCTAAAGGTTACCCAACTAAGTTTTAACTCACATGGGGATCATTTTTGTATAACTCGTTTTTTCTAGGGTGATTTTTGTATATCTCGTTTTTTCTACGAGTTTCACTTTTCTTCTTTATACTGTAACTGCAAGTATTCTAATAACAAATCCTTCATAAAAGTTATTTCATTACATTCTTGATTAAATTATCTTTCCATTGATATATAATTTTATGGTATTACTCCAAAAAGAAAGTGGTGGCTTTAGCTACTTTTAGAAAATACACTTTTCCCAAAAGGTTTCCACAATTTTGGCCACTACTGTACAGCCACATTTCTGTATGCTGAAGGTAGAGCCTGTATTTTGAATTGGTTTCAAATCCTAAATATTGGTTGATTAATTCCATCTGCAATAATATTGAATGTTATTGCCCTGCTCTGCAGACCTACAGTTATAAGCCATTATGTGACTAGGACTTGCTATTTTACTCTGCTTCTACAACTTTTGCTCATGTGAATTTTTTTATTGTGTTTTTAGCATAAAGACTGCATAAGCTATTTCTCATTGACTTCTTTCCAAACGTATGCTTTTTTAGGTAAACTTCATGAAGAAAATTACATCTATATTTCCATTTATATTTCCCTATTGCTTCCCCTTTCTCTTTCTTTCTTCTTCCTTCCTTCCTTCCTTCCTTCCTTCCTTCCTCCCTCCCTCCCTCCCTCCCTCCCTCCCTCCCTCTTTCTTTCTTTCTTTCTTTCTTTCTTTCTTTCTTTCTTTCTTTCTTTCTTTCTTTCTTTCTACAACTTTCAGGAAGTTGACCCATCCGAAATTAGTCCAGCTATATGGTGTTTGTACTCAGCAGAGGCCTATCTACATAGTGACGGAGTTCATGGAACATGGTTGCCTTCTAAATTATCTTCGCCAAAGACGTGGACACTTCACTAAAGATAATCTGCTGACTATGTGTCAGGATGTCTCTGAAGGAATGGAATATCTGGAGAAAAATAGCTTCATTCACAGAGATTTGGTGAGTCTGGGGAAGAACATGTGTAAATGTGTTGCATTCATAAAGCACAGGGTCTAAAGGATGTGCTTCGTGACTGAATTTTTATAATGTTTCTGAAATGTTTTGACCAAAAGCTATGCAAAGTAGGATTCATGTCCCTTTAAGACTTGCAAAGGAGAAATCAAAGCTAGTGTTTTTGCCACCATGAATGGCAAAGTGTCCTTACATTGTGGCCTGTCGGCCGCCAGCCCCTTCAGCACCCAAATCAGATGAGGAGAAACATGGGAGTCGGTCAGCATCAAGGTAACCTAAGAGTTCCGAGGGGGAAGAGGGAATGGAGCTGTCAGAGAGAGCAACAGAGGCGGAGCCTGGGCCGTCCGTCAGCCCTCAGATGGAGAGTCAACAGCCCCCAGGTGTGGAGGTGGCTGATGAGGAAGAGGAGGAACAGCTGGGTCCAGTGCCTGATGCGCGGATAGTTTATACTTTATTTTATTATCATTGCACATGGTACAACGAAATTAGATGTCGTCTTCAGTG
This sequence comes from Arizona elegans, assembly GCA_022577455.1. Lineage (NCBI taxonomy): Eukaryota > Metazoa > Chordata > Lepidosauria > Squamata > Colubridae > Arizona > Arizona elegans. Next base: position 70,063,172 of record JAKOOJ010000009.1, read on the forward strand.
TACATTATAACTATAAAAATAAAAACACAAACATACATCCTTTACATCCTATATAATTGAAACTGAAAACCCGATATTGCACTATACCATAGAATTCAATATGGTTATTGCCCTGGGATAGAAGCTGTTTTTCAGCCTATTTGTCCTTGTTTTTATTGATCTGTACCGTCTGCCAGATGGTAATAGTACAAAAAAAAAAAAAAAAAGGGTGCCCAGGATGAGATGGATGTACGGAAAGCAGAGGAAAGGAGAGCACTGGAAATCCGTGGGCCGATCCTTAGGATGGGAGAGCCACCGCTGCTAGCGAAGCCCCACCCTAGCTCAGCGGATAAAAGGCAGGGGGCGGAGATGAATAGATGTGGCAGACAACTATTCATCTCCCGGCCGGACAGACTTGTTAGCCTGCACTGAGAGAATTTTTTTGCCGGGGCTGCTGGCGCTCCTAATAAATGAATCATTGATTTAACTCAGAGGGTTTGTCATGTTTGAGGAGCAGGGTCAGAACAGCTTATCACATTTTCCACACATGTTAACAGCCCCTCATGTCTTATTCTTCTTACAAGTGGATTACTGCAACATGTTCTACATGAGGCTGCCCTTGATGGCCATCTGGAAGCTATAGCTGGAAAGTGACAGTGGGGCAGAAAAACATCAAACCTTTGACGAAAAGAACCAATCTTGCTTTCAAACATTTGGGAAGGGCACAGAGGATTTCCATCAATAGACTTTATGCTACATAATTGGAGCACTTGATCCATTCTGGAAGGGGGAACACTAAATAGATTAAAGTATCTAGAATGATCTCCAGGATGCTCTCCAGTAAACTTAGTCACCGTATTTTTCAGAATATAAGATGCACCGGAGTATAAGACGCACCTTAGTTTTTGGGGAGGAAAATAAGAAAAAAGCTGATTGGCAGATGGATCGACCTCCCGGAATACCCCCAATCAGCTGTTCCTGTTGAATTTTAGCAACAGGTTCCTTGGTTGTGAGCTCTGTGCCTTGCTTTTTTTTTGCTTTTTTTTTCCTGCCTCTGAAACTTCTGAAACTCCATTTCAGAAAAAAAAACTTTTTTTCCTGCCTCTGAAAGCCTCCGAATCGAAACAACTTCAGAAAAAAAAGCCTCTGAAGCTCTGTTTGGAGGCTTCTTTTCTGAAGCTTCGTTTCTGATGCTTCTTTCAGCCTCTGAAACCTCTGTTTGAGAAGCTGGGCGAGGCTACATTCGAAGTATAAGGCGCACCCAGATTTTCACTCTCTTTTTTGGGGGGAAAAAGGTGCGTGTTATAATCCAAAAAATACAGTAATTGCTTTTACTTTTCTTGGGGAACAGCTTGCCAGAAAAGAACCACTAATCCTAAAGAACCCATAATTCAAATGATGCTGGAGACCCTTGATTTGCTTTACACTCAATTTGTATTTCTCAACCTTGGCAGCTTGAAGACACGTGGACTTCAACTCCCAGAATTCCCTAGCCAGCCATGCTTTCCAAGGGTGGTAGCATGCTTTAGTTTGGCATGAATTTGTTGATGGTGAGAAGCAATAAAGAATTCTGCTTTGAAGACTTGCAACATATCTTTATTGGTTTTTGGAGCCTGATCTCTACACTTGTGTAACTGTTAGACGTTAAGCAGCAATCCAAGATATGCAGTCCGTATCCAACTATTGTTTTACTTTTCTTCTTTCTCTAGGCTGCTAGAAACTGCTTAGTGAATGAGTCGGGAGTGGTGAAAGTGTCTGATTTTGGAATGACAAGGTATTAATCATCTCTACACCTTTTAAGCAGACATATTTTAAGTTTACATTTTGGTACTTTCCAAAGTGGTAGAGAGGTGGCCGTGTTTTTAACTTAAAACAGACCCCAATAATGAGTAGTTTACATAACCAAATATTTGCCAAATTTATCTGCCGTTAGGCAGTGACATGAGTATTGAATACAAGTAGTCCTCAACTTATGACCACAATTGGGACTGAAATTTCAGTTGATGAGCAATGCAGCCATTAAGCATATGATCAAATCCAATTTTACAACCCTGTTTACCACGGTCATTAAGCAAATCACGCAGTAATGAAAGCAAAACATGTTGTTAAAACAAATCCAGCTTCCCCCATTGACTTTGCTCACCAGAAGGCATCTGGGAAGGTTGCAAATTGCGATGACGTGACTGCAAGGATTGTGCAACAGGCATGATTTTGAGGATAGGTCAAAGTCACTTTTTTCAGTGGCATCGTAATTTCGAACCATTGTTAAACAAGTGGTCCTTATTTGAGGTCTATCTGTGTCAGTTTCTTGTACAGTGGTACCTCAGTACTTGGTGTTAATTTGTTCCAGGAGGTGCAAAGAGTACTAAAAAGGATGCATCCCAAACAAACCATGTGACTTATCACATGACCCTATGTTTCTGCTGGGAAGAACTTCCTTTTGTCCCTTTTTCTATGTCAGTGACCTTCCCTGCATGGCCGACGTCCTGTCCGCTCCCTGTGGCCATCCCTTTCTTTTTGCAGGAACCTTCCCAGCATAGTGGCTTCCTGTCCACCCTCTGTGGCCAGCCCCTTCCTTTTGCAGTGCCCTTCCCAGCATGGCCAACTTCCTATCCCCGTTTTCCTCTGCAGCTGTCCCCGTTTTCCTATTGCAGCACATTGAGTACTAAACAAATGCCGAGTACTAGGACAACATTTTCACATCAAACTGCGTTGAGTACCAAATTTGACGAGTTTTGAAGCAGTCGAGTACCGAGGTTCCCCTGTAACTCATTTCAGAGGAAGGATCTTTTTTCCCCTCCTTTTAGGTATGTTCTTGATGATCAGTACACTAGCTCTTCAGGCGCTAAATTTCCTGTGAAGTGGTGTCCACCTGAAGTTTTCAATTACAGCCGATTCAGTAGCAAGTCTGACGTTTGGTCTTTTGGTAAGATCGTTTAACTTTTTTATTAATTTTTTAAAAAATAAATTTTGGAGAATTACTTTTTCAAATCTTCCGTTAGCCTCTTCAAATTATCCGCCAAAGCAACAATTATAATTAAGATAGAAAGGGAAAAAATGCTTCATGTTAATGACAAAAAATAAATAGTTCTAGGTGAAATAAATACAGGGAATCTTGGATAAAATATGGGTGTCATGGACATTAGGCCTTATAGTGTAAATTAGTACTTAAAATTTAACATTCAGGAGTTTCAGATGTTGTAATCTGTTTTTAACTTGTGCTTTATTTTCTTCTAGTGGTTTCTAAATATATTGCAAAACACATGTTTCTGGTTAACTGTTTTCTGTTTTTTTTAATTTGATTTATATGTCGCCCTTCTCCGGAGACTCAGGGCGGCTTACAGTGCGTTAAGCAATAGCCTTCATTCTTTTGTATATTTTATACAAAGTCAGTTTATTGCCCCACAAACTGGGTCCTGTTCTGATTGTTTTATTTGTTTATCAAATTTCTACATCACCCATTTCACCTAAGTGACTTTGGGCAGTTTATAATGTAATGTTTGCTCTCCATAGTGAGGTGAGCAGAATACAAACTTAAATAGATAAGTAAATATATATATATATATATATATATATATATATATATATATTTTATTGTAAAAGTTTTACAATTACATTTTCACCCCATTTTCACCCCCCTAACCCTCCCCAAACTCCCCAACCCACCCTCCCAAAACCCCCCTGACCCTCCCCTCCCCCCCGGACTTCCATAGAATATCATTATCCCCTATACAAAAACCTTGAACCCCCCCAACCCCCATGTCATTTTTCATCTTCACATAGTTCGACTATTTCTATCTTAATATAATATAATACTATCAATAAAAAGCTATTTGATACTTCTTAGTTTGGTATTTGTTCTGCACATAATCTATCCACTTTTTCCATCCACATTCATAAGTCTCTTGTGAGCGATCTTTTAAGTATGCTGAAATCTTCGCCATCTCCGCGAAGCTGGCCATCTTCAAAATCCATTCTTCTACGGTGGGCAGAGCTTCATTTTTCCAATATTTACCTATCAACAATCTCGCTGCTGTAATCATATACAAAATCAACTTTGTTTCATCCACTGTAAAACCCTCAACTATACCCAATAAAAGCAATTGTGGAGAAAATTGGATTTTTTTCTTTAAAACATTCTGCATGACCCACCAAATTTTTATCCAAAAAGCCTTAACTTTCTTACAAGTCCACCAAATATGATAATATGTAGCATCTAAACAATCACACCTCCAACATTTTGGCTGAACATTAGGGTACATACACGACAATTTCTTAGGATCTAAATGCCATCTGTAAAACATTTTGTAAAAATTTTCCCTCAAATTCTGCGACTGTGTAAATTTAACATTATGAACCCAAATTTTTTCCCATGTTTCCAACATCACTGGTTCTTCAAAATTGTGTGCCCACTTAATCATACAATCTTTAACTAATTCAGTTTCCGAATCCCTTTCTAACAAAACATTATAAAGCCTTTTAATATGCATTGGACCTTTCTCTTTTATATGTCTAACCAATTCTTCCTCATGCAACATAATACCAGTTCTTTGGTCCTCTTTCCATCTCAATTGCAATTGATTATATTGTAACCAAGTTAAATTAATCCCTTCAGCCAACAGTGTCTGTAATGTCTTCAGCTGCCATCTGCCCGCATCTGTAAAAAGAACCTCTTTGTATAAAAACCCCGATAAGTAAATATATTTTATATAAACACAATCACTTGTTTTTATGGAGATTTATTACTACATACCTATACTATACTGTTACTGCTTTAATGAGTAGCTGAGAAATGAGTATGAAGCATCTCTTCTGAATCATTCTTGGTGCCTGTGTAACCCTAATGCCTAGTTCTACTTTTCAGACTCATTTCATAAGCATTTGTCTAACCATTCTATTGCTGATAAACTAAATAAGCTTAGAAGATTTAGGCAAGGTGATTATCTACCGTATTTTTCAGAGTATAAGACGCACCTTAGTTTTTGGGGAGGAAAATAAGAAAAAAGCTGATTGGTGGGTTGATGTCCTTCCGGAATACCCCCAATCATACAATCAATATTTTAGCAACAGGTTCCTAGGTTATGAGCTCTGTGCTTTTTTTTTTTTTTTTTGCTTTTTTTTTTCTGCCTCTGAAAGCCTCCAAAACAGAGCTTCAGAAAAAAAGCATCTGAACCTGTTTCAGAGGCTTTTTTCTGAAGCTCTGTTTGGAAGCTTTTTTTTCTGAAGCTCTGTATGGAGGCTTTTTTTCTGAAGCTCTGTATGGAGGCTTTTTTTTCTGAAGCTTCGTTTCTGATGCTTTTTTCAGCCTCTGAAACCTCCGTTTGAGAAGCTGGGCAGGGTTACATTCAGAGTATAAGATGTACCCAGATTTTCACCCTCTTTTTTGGGGGAAAAGGTGCGTCTTATACTCCAAAAAATACGGTAGTTCATTAGGATTTTCTTTTTTTTATTTAAAAAGTTTTACAAATACATTTTCTCCCCAATTTCCCCCCCCCCAACCCCCATACCCTCCCTAACCCTCCCCTTTCCCCCCCAGGACTTCCACAGTATAAAATCCTAATTGAGAAATACATTTTATAAAACTTATAAAACTTAAACCCCTCCACCCTCTATATACTGTTAATACCTTCATAAAACTCAATTAATTTGACCCTACATAATACATTCGTTCAACTAAAAGCTATCTGATATTTCTTAGTTTGGTATTTATTCTGCACATAATCTATCCACTTTTTCCACTCCCATACATAAGTCTCTTGAGTTTGGTCTTTTAAGTGTGCTGAAATCTTCGCCATCTCTGCAAAACTGGCCATCTTCAAGGTCCATTCTTCAATGGTGGGCATAGCGTCATTTTTCCAATATTGACCTATCAGTAATCTCGCTGCCGTCACCATATACAGTATCAACTTTGTTTCACCCAATGTAAAACCCTTAACTATACCCAATAAAAACAATTGTGGAGAAAACTGAAGTTTTTTCTTCAAAACATTTTGCATAACCCACCAAATTTTTATCCAAAAAGCCTTCACTTTCTTGCAAGTCCACCAAATATGATAATATGTAGCATCTAAACAATCACATCTCCAGCAAGGATTGATTTTCTATTAATATGTTTGTATTTGCCATCATGGAGGATAACCCAGAATGTTGGAATTGAAATGTTTCAATTCAGTTATTTCTATGAACTTTGACTAATCCCTCTCTCTCTCTCATTTTGCAGGAGTTCTCATGTGGGAAGTGTTTACAGAAGGGAAGATGCCCTTTGAGACAAACACAAACTACGAAGTGGTGACTATGATTACCCAAGGACATCGGCTATTTCGACCCAAGCTGGCTTCTAAGAATATTTTTGACTTGATGGTAATGTGCTGGCACGAGGTAAGTTATGTTGCATTTACTTGTATTAGTCCTATTACTGTATTCTAGCATGAAGAGTGACCCAAAGTAGATGCAACCATTCTTTGCACCCTGTCGAGTGAAAATTGCCAGACCATAAGTCAATGCAATAAAAGCAATAGCACTTAGACTTATATACCACTTCACAGTGCTTTTACAGCCCTCTCTAAGTGGTTTACAGAGTTGTTCTGACCTAGGCTTCTTGAGTCATTAAAACACACGAGTAGTCCCAAAAACTCTTTTATTGCAATAGCTGTGAATTCTGTTCATTCACAGCTGAGTCCCAATTAGTTGCAAAAAGTCCTTCCGGATAATCGCCCACCTTTATCTCCCTTGACACCCTGCCAAAGACCTAATTGGCAAAGCCACACAGCGTCCGGAATCAAACAGAGCTTCAGGCTTTAAGCTGAACCGAATGAACAAACGTTGCTTCCTGCAAAGGCCCATATTTTGTTTTGTTTTTATTTGATTTATATGCCGCCCTTCTCCGGAGACTCAGGGCGGCTTACAATGCGCTAAGCAATATTAATATTAATATTAATAATATTAATATTTTAAGTCTTACGGCAAGGGCCAATCATCTCCCAGCCCTACTCCCGAGTCGTCCCTTTTGATTTAACTGTACTTGTCTTATGGCAACTCTGCGCATGCACGCACTGGGAACAGGCTCCCCCTGTTCCTCTGCCTCACTGAGGTCCGACTCTGGAGGTTCTGGAGTCTGCACAGAACTCCCAGAGGTCCTGGCCCCATCTCTGCCTCCGACGCTGAGCCCTCATCCGAGCCTTCCCCAGACTCCAGAACTGGCCCATGTTCCTCCCCAGCCTCCTCACTGTCTGACTCTGCTGCCAGCTCCACAGGCTGCTGGCGGACCATAACAAGAGTCAGCCCCCAACAATTTGGGTCCTCATTTCACCCACCTCGGAAGGATGGAAGGCTGAGTCAACCTTCAGCCTGGTGAGATTCGAACTGCCAAATTGCAGTCAGCCGGCAGTCAGCAGAAGTAGCCTGCAGTACTGAACTCCAACCACTGCGCCACTGTGTGAAAACTAGTCCTAAATCCCTTTTTCAGTGTTAAAAATTCTGATGATTTTTAATTCTAACAATTAGCAATTTTATGAATCAGAAAAACATTAGCAATTGACAGTACTGTCTTACAGTGTCAAGAGGTGAGCTTAATATGTTAGTTCTCTCTACAAGAAAGGACGTGGTGACTCAGTGGCTAAGATGCTGAGCTTGTCGATCGAAAGGTCGGCAGTTCAGCGGTTCGAATCCCTAGTGCCGCATAATGGGGTGAGCTCCCGTTACTTGTCCCAGCTTCTGCCAACCTAGCAGTTCGAAAGCACGTAAAAAATGCAAGTGGTGGGAAGGTAACAGCGTTCCGTGTGCCTTTGGCATTTAGTCATGCCAACCACATGACCACAGAGATGTCTTCGGACAGCGCTGGCTCTTTGGCTTTGAAACGGAGATGAGCACCGCCCCCTAGAGTCGGGAACAACTAGCACATATGTGCAAGGGGAATCTTTACCTTTATCTACAAGAAGGGTATTAGGTAGAAAGATTTGGGTAAACTAAATGCAGAAATTAAATACTAATAAAATCTTGGCTCACTCTTAGTAAAACTATCATGTTCTTATAACTTCTATACTTCAGAGGTGAATTCCAGTAGATTTGATTGAAACAACACTGAATAAAAAAGGATTGATCTTGCTTAGTTCTTCAACCTATTTGTCACTAGAGTGCTTTGTATGAGTATGTGTTTCCAAAATATGACAATTGCAGCAAAACAGCAAGAAACACATGGCACCTTAAAGACGAACAAATTTATAATTGGGTAAAATGTAGATCACTGTCCATTTCATGGCTCCTATCACTCTCAAAACATACGCAGTAATATGTTAACTTTTTTTTTATAATCATCCCAATTTTGTGTTAAACGGCTTCTTCCAGTATTTGTGATTTGCTTAAGCAGTCAAGTAAGTTGACGAAGAAAAATACCCTTTCAGTTTGATTTACTAGTCCTCAATTTACAACTGTAATGGAGCCCAGAATTTCCATCATAAATAATGATGGTCATAAGTTGAGACACCCACATGAACAGACCCAATTTTTTATGGCATTTGGTGAGTGAATGCAAAATTACTACATAAGTGCCACACTTTTAAATGAACACTGCAATTGTTAAGAAGATTCATGTGTTCCTATAACAATAGCATAGAATAACAGAATTATAGAGTTGGAAGGGACCTTGGAGGTCTTCTAGTCCAACCCCCTGCTTAGGCAAGAAACCCTACACCACTTCAGACAAATGGTGATCCAACACCTTCTTAAAAACTTCCAGTGTTGGAGCATTCACAATTTCTGGAGGCAAGTTGTTCCACTGATTGTTTTAACTGTCAGGAAATTTCTCCTTAGTTCTAAGTTGCTTCTCTCTTTGATTAGTTTCCACCCATTGCTTCTTGTTCTACCCTCAGGTGCTTTGGAGAATAGTTTGACTCCCTCTTCTTTGTGGCAATAGCACTTAGCAATAGCACTTAGACTTATATCCTGCTTCATAGTGTTTTACAGCCTTCTCAGAGAGGTTTAGAGTCAGTGTATTGCCCCCCACAACCTGGGTCCTCATTTTACTGACCTCAGAAGGATGGAAGGCTGAGTCAATCTTGAGGCAGTGAGAATTGAACTGCTGGCAGTTGGCAGAATTAGCCTGCAATACTGCATTCTAACCACTGTGCCACTACGGCTCTTGTAAAAACACCCATGGGTGTTTTTCGCTGGAAACAGCCCAAAGAAGCCAGAAACCAGCAAGAACACTTTATAAATTGCAGTCGTGTGACTGAAACACCGCGATAGGCTGAAAGGTGACTGCAGCAGAGGTGGATTTCAGCAGGTTCTGACCAGTTCTGGAGAACCGGTAGCGGAAATTTTGAGTAGTAATATATATAGTAATTGAGGACCATTTGCATATCATGCGTGACAAAAGAAAAAGAAATCTCAATAATTAGAGCCTTTGTAAAACTTTTCTATTTCTAGAAACCAGAAGGACGTCCTACATTTCAGGATCTCCTGCATATGATTGAATGTATAGCTGAAGACTCTTCATCCTGACTATAACCTTGGCAGGTGCAAGAATTCACAATAAGGACATAACCATTTCGGAGATGCTGCTGGATTCTTCCCAGAGACACAATCCTGGATGCTGCTTAGAAGGAAGACAAGGCAGTTGTGCATATTGCTCCTTTCTCTCTGGAAGAAGTTTTATCAGCCTATTTAAAGTCCATTTGACTATTCAAACAATATTGTTATCAAGCGGACCAGAGTGTGGTTTTCCCGAGGGGGAGAAATGCCCATTTGTAGCAGGATAAAGCTACCGTACAACTTAACCCAAATTCAGCACAAGCCTTTTATAAGTCAGCTGTTGACTTGAAAGAACAATATTTAAAGTGATTGTCGTTTATCGTCTTGCCCATTGAATGAGCCCTCCAGATGTGTTTGGCTACATCTCCTGTTCCAGCCAGCAGAACTTCGGGTACACTGGATTGGTCATGGCTGCTGGTGAATGTAGAGGTGATAGATAGAGAACTGAGGCCGTGAGTCTCCTACAGAACTTGTGTTTATATACAAGACCTCAGTGGCTTGTCAGGAAAATATGGACAAAGAGAAAGACTAGTAAAGAAGTACCAGATCTCCTTGACTAGAAGCTGCTCAAAGACCACCAGGCCCGAAACGGATGTTAGGAAGACGACTATCAAAAGACTTTACAGTATTTGTGACTTGTTTAAGTAGTCATTAATGGAAAAAAAAAATACCCTTTCAGTTTGATCTGCTATATCCATGATGGCGAACCTATGGCACGCGTGTCACATGGAACCATATCGGTGGGCACGCAAGCGTTGCCCTATCTCAACTCCGGCACGCACTGGCCAGCTGATTTTCAAGCCTTCCGGGCCCACCAGAAGTCAGGAAACACGCCGTTTCCAGCCTCCGGAGGGCCTCCAGGCGGGTGGAGAAGGCCCGTTTTTCACTTTCCCCAGGCTCCTAGAAAGCCTCTGGAGCCTGGGGAGGGTGAAAAATGGGCCTACCGGGCCCACCGTGTCATTGTGTGCCAAAAGCGGGGAGAGTGTGTGGGGGGTGTCACACGCAGGGGGCGAGGTGCACTGAATTATGAGTATGGGCACACGCACGCGCAAATCCCCCCCCGCGCTCCCCCTGCTTTTGGCACGCGACGGCAAGAAGGTTAGCCATTACTGTGCTATATCATCCTTCACAAAAGAAAAATATTATTAAAGCCTCCTTAAATCGTTTCAATTTCTAGAAACCAGAATGGCTCTTATGAAACACGGCATTCATCATAAATGTATTCTAAATACCATTTATGGATTGTAAATATGCACCGCACATAGGTTTTCGTACGAAGGGAGAACGTAGTATGTCCCACACTATTTAAAAGCACAACGTATCAACTACTTTATCATATGCTGCACATTCAGTTTGGCATTTAGCAAAAAAGAGAACAAGCTCCCAACTTTATTACAAACTGGAAAGGTTGGGTTTTTTTTTTTAATCAGATTATTATTTTGATTTTACCAACTGCAAAGCGTGCTATATTGCCAGGGAAACAATGCATAGCAAAACGTGTCTAATAAATGTTACTTCATATAATCAATATGAAGTTGTGATGAAAGGTTGAACTACTGGTTTTCATTTTCAGGTGGGTCTATGGGGCAAAATTAAACCTTCGCACTCATTATTATTTTGAATATGTTTATTTTTATTTCTCATAAATATGTCTTAAATGTACAGTCTCTCATACATAATCTTTTAACTTTCATATTAGTTCATTCTTCATCCTAAAAAATTTGAGTATACTCAGGGTTGCTCTTGTACCATTCCATCTCCCTTATTTTACAACAATCCTTCTTCTCCTCCTCTCTTTCCCTTCCCTCCCTTCTTCCATCCTTTCTTTCCTCCTCCCCTTCCCCTTCCTTTTCCCCACTCCACCCTTCTTCCTCCCTTTCTAACCTTCTCTTATTTCCCCTTCCTTTCCTTTTCCCTTTCTTCTGTTCCTCTCTCTCCTTCCTCTCTTCTCCCCTCCTATCTATCCCTCTACTCCTTTCCATTCTCTCTCCATTGTTGTATTCATTTTCAATTCAATAATTTCCAAAGTGGTATCCGATCAACCCCGATTTTCTATTTATATATACTTTCTTTTCAATTTCTTTAACCTTCGCACCAGTGGTGAAATGTAAAATTTCTTACTACCGGTTCTGTGGCTTGATGGGGGGGGGGGGGGGGGGGGGGTAATGTGACTGGGTGGGCGTGGCCAACTTTTTTTTTGTGTGTATTTTTTTATGGCTGAAGAGGTTGTAGAAAAATGCTTTTAAAAGGCTCTGATGATCTCAGCTGAGCCACGCGATCATCAGAGGCTTTTTTTTACTTTTTAAAGCATTTTTTTCGGCCGAAGACAAAAATGCTTTTAAAAGTAAAAAAAAAAAAAGCCTCTGATGATCGCGCGGCTCAGCTGGACATGGGAGGGGGGGCAGGGATTTTTGCTACCAGTTCTCCGAACCACCCACCGCCATCGCTACCGGATCAGGCAATCCGGTCCGAACCGGGAGCATTTCACCCCCTGCTTCGCACTCATTAAGATAGTTCCTAAATTATTCATCATGTCATAAATTATGACCATCCCAAAGTTCATCCTAAAGTTGTATGGGGATGTATGGTAATTTCTCATGTCACGCAACGATTCAGAAGCATCGAAACCATCTTAGATAACAGTGCACTGCAGACCCCAAAAGGAAAATAAATATCCTGAAACTCTTCAAAATCAGCAAAGGTAATTTTGCAGTTCTGTTCAGGGGGAGGAAATTACACAATCCTATCCATTATGTAATTTCACCCAAACAATCCAGACTCTACTGCTGAAGAATACCAATGCTGCTTGCATAAATCCAAGTTAATTACATTTGAAAAGAGGTTAGGTGTGCGGAGTAGCAGCTAAAGGACATTACCGTTCCCAACTGTTACTTAGCTACGTCTAATAGTTAAGATTTCAGTAAGCCCCTTGCCCCACATTTTTTAACATAAAGACTAAACCAGGGATGTCAAATTCGCGTCGTCACGTGACATATTGCAACTTACGGGTGGGCGTGGGCAGCACGTTTCACATCCGGACCACAGGCTACGAGTTTGACACTCCTGAACTAGACTATATTCTTGAAAGAGAAATAGTCTTATCATGTTACATAAAGACTTTCTGCAAAATTGCAGCACATGTGGTTTTTGCTTCTAAGAATGGCACCACCAGAGAAATTCGTATTGTGACCTAGGCTTACTGAGTAATTACAATACACAATTAGTCCCAAACAAACCTATTTTATTGTAACAGCTGAGAATTACGTTCATTCCCAGCTGAGTCCCAATTAGTTGCAAAACAAGTCCTTCGGAAGACGTCCTTTGGGATTATTACCAACCTTTATCTTCTTTGACACCCTGCCAAAGGCCTTACTTGGCAAAGCCCCACAAAGTTCAGAAACAAACGAGATGCCAACTGGAAACAGAGTTAGCAATGTTGCTTTCCTGCAAAAAGGCCCAAGTGCCTCTGCTTCTCTTTTAAGCCTTATGGGAAGGGCCAATCATCTCCTGGCCTTACTCCCAAGTTGTCCCTTTTGCTTTAGCTGCTCTTGCCTTCTGACAGCTCTGTGCATGCGTGCACTAGGAACAGGCTCCTCCTGTTCCTCTGCCTCTCTGCTGTCCGACTCTGGGGGCTCCGGAGTCTGCGCATCACTCCAGATGTCCCTGGCCCCATCTCTGCCTCCAACGCAGAGCCCTTGTCAGGGTCTTCCATAGACTCCAGGACTGGCCCATGTTCCTGCCTAGCCTCCTCACTGTCCAATTCTGCCAGCTCCGCAGGCTGCTGGTGGACCACAACAATTTGCCCAATGATTTGTTACCTTAAAAATAAGGGATATTCCCCAAAATAGCTAAAATGTAGGGCGCTTCATACAGAAGCCGGGTGAACTATCTTTTGTCTTAATTGTTAAAAGCCATCAATAGCAATCAGTTCACACTCTTGGGTGGGTTGCCTAAATATTTTCTTGATCTGAATCTTATATAGACCTACCTCTGATTCCCTGCATCCAGGAGGATCCTCCAGATAGATTAGGATGATATAAAATATAAAAACTGGCCCAATGTTAGTAGGATAAATACTTTATCAAAACATTTTTATTCATTTTTGTCAATATTATATCAAAGCTTTGAAGATTTTCCATTCATAAAGTTAAATATTAAATATTTTTAAATAGTTATGGCAAACTTCATACAGATAACAGAAAAGCATTTCCGCCCCCCCCCCCCTTTGAATGGCACTTCACCGTCACTGCTCATGGTTCTCAGATGAGCCACACAATAACTGAATATTCAAAATAATTAAAAACCTATGGTTCCTTATCATGAGACAGGTGCAAATTCTTAATAAACCAAAGTAATAAGAAAAATTCAGAGCTAAATAGATTGTATTATCCAAGTCCACACCTATCCATTGCGAGCTAAATATACAATTTGTTTATTTGTGTAATAAAACCTGCCTAGCTTTCTTTTTCTTTCTTTCTTAAGCAGTTTTGGAACTAAAGTGTAAATATTAAATACTGAAGAGACGACCAGAAATCTCCACACAGCCAAGCCTGTGTTTGCAGATGGAATTCTATTTCGAAACCAAATTTATTGGCACTGATAATTGTATTTCAGACATCGGCATGTAACCAAAATCACTTTCCAGTTCACAAAATCACGAGAGTCATTATGGATTTTTAAAAAAATCTCAACACTTATATTTCTATATAAAAGGGAAGAGAATTTAACATGTGTGACTATCCGTGTGTGTCTTAAAAGCTAATCTATCATGCTGAACAATTAAAAGGAATTGATGAGGGAAACTTAAAGGCTTTTCAGAAATGTTTAGTATACACTAATTTACTTCCCAGATTTCATGAGTTTATTGTAAGGATTTCATGGTCTCAGTGCTATCTGGCATAGAAAGACCCTGTTTTCATTTAAGGTACTTAGACTTTAAACTTTATTCCTGGAAGTTAAACCTAAAAAAGGGAAGATGTTCTCTTTGGACATTTCCTACTTGGGAAACTAGAATAAATTACAATTTCCAATTTACTAACATGCTGGTCATTAGAAAAAGCCCTGGTTTTCACAAAATACCTTCACTTAGCCCTCAGGGGAAAAAAAAAATCTCATTTTAAAACAGTGAAACTATAAAATACGATTTAGAAAATGCATTTACATATGTAATTCATTTTAGTAGCAACCACACTCATCGCTTAAAACAGCATTACTGCCGTCAGTGACTTTTGCAGGCTGTCAAAAGTGGCAAATACAGAAACACCCGAATTTCCTTCTCTAACCCAAAAACAAAGGGCACGTCCCACGTTCTGTTCCTCCAAATTCTGGGATAGTGAAGATAACGATATTCCTCTGGTGGGCAGTAAGCCGTGAGAAATGGCTTCAACGGTGGCTACTGTTGTTCATTTCCGCGGCTGAACAGAGTATTATCCTCGTCGCATATCGAAACGGGCGCGTCCATATTTTCTAATAAAGTGTGATGAGACTCGTAAGCATACAGAGGCAAGCTGGGGTCTTTTTTAACGGAAGCCGCCAACTGGTTCCAGGTAATGCTGACATTTTTGAAAGCGTGAAGGAAGAAAATGCCAATGATTATGGTGAAGAATCCACTTAGGGTTCCAATGATATCGCCAAGCTCCATGCTGTTCCATTCTTTGAAGAGGATAACGGAGCAGATAACCACGGTGGTTGTGAAGCACACATAATAAATGGGAGTGACCATAGACGTGTTAAACACATCCAGTGACTTGTTGAGGTAGTTGATTTGAGTACTGACAGCCAGCACCAAAACTAGGGCTAAAACGTAGAGCAGCGGATTTCGGAAGACTGGCTTCTGATAAAGCATGTCCTTAATAGCGATACCCAGACCTTTGACGGAGGAGACTGAAAAAGCCCCTATCAGGGAACAGATGGAGATGTAGACCAATATATTGGTCTGTCCAAACCGTGGAGCGACGACAAAAATAAGGACCAGCGCGGTCAGAATTATAACGGCAGCAAACACAATGAAGACTGCAGGAAAGGAAAATAATTATATGTTAGGACCAGTGGTGGGTTGCTATCGGTTCACCCCGGTTCGGGTGACCGTTGGTGACGGGAGGCTCCGCCCACCCATCTGGACATCTGCGCATGCGTAGAAACTTCTTGCCCGCGAGCAAACCAGTAACAAATGAAATTGAAACCCACTACTGGTTAGGACTTAGAGAACAGCAAAGATGTCAAATCACAGTTGATGTGATCAAGTGCACTTGATCCGGTGTTCCCTAAGTGGAGAACCACTTATGAAATACTTTCCCTTTCTTCAAGAATAGGTATTAATTTCTACTGTATTCCTGAACAGGTAGAGGCGGCTCTTTAGAACTGTGTGAGGAGCATTAGGAGAGAAACTGATAACCCAAGGTTCCTCTTCAAGATCTGGATGTTTTATTTAAAAAAATTGAGGTAAAATAGAACATGTTTGAATTTACACACTGACCGTAAGGTTTCTCTATGCCAGTGTTTTTCAATCTTGGCAACTTTAAGACGTGTGGACTTCAACTCCAAAGTTCATAGATCTCAAAGTGGCGGAGGTTGAGAAACACTGAGATAGAAGAAGAAAGAATAGCACAGTTGTATCCCATGCCGGAAATCCTGTTGTTTGATTTTCACTACATCTCAGTTGCCTAGAGCCTGGGAGAAGTTTGGAAACTGAAGCCTTCCTCCTTCTGCATTAGCCTATTTTGTCAATATATAAATAAATAACTTTATTGTCATTGTACATGTATACACAATATACCCATACAACGAAATTCACTTAACACCCAAAGACCAGGTCCAACACACCTAACAATCCCCAAACACACTCCCACCCACCACAAATTCCCCGCCTCTAAACCGCTCAAAACATCCACACAGCAGACCAAATAATACTGTCCAACAGCTCACTGATGGTGGCCCTTTTAGTTCATTGTGGAGTGCAATTATAGCTCTGGGATAAAAACTATTCAGAAAAACGTGTGGTCCGAGTTTTAATTGTTCTGTATCTTCTGCCAGAAGGTAACAGTCCAAAAAGATTGTAAGCAGGATGGGAAGAGTCTCTGAGAATAAATTCATATAAGAATTTATGAACTGGAATAGCCATAACAACAAGTCAGCCAATGGGAACTGTTTGGTGACTGAGACACAGGGTTTGTTGTGAGCCATGTCAGACAGCTCGGAGCCTGGCCGTGGCTTAGCTTAACTGTTCTGTGTATATAAGAGTTTGTCCTTACTCCTTGCTTTAGTTCTAGTCCTTGCTTCTACTTCTTCTTTACTACTACGCTGCAAGAGCTACATGGGTGTGGTATACATGCATCATGTTTTATATTATTGTATATAAAGAAGTTTCTTCTATAAATGAATCCTGCTGAATTATTTACATGTGGGCTGGCTGGATAGCTACACACTCTAACATATTTCCATTCAGTATCTCCATGTCAGCTGTAATAATGTACATACGGGAGAACATGCCCAATCTCAAATCTGTTTATAGGACCAATAGATTCTAGCCAGGGGTGAAATGCTACCGGTTCGGACTGGTTCAGGCAAACCGGTAGTAAAAAAATGCTACCAGTTTGCCCGAACAGGTATTTCCAACAATCAGCTGGGTGACAATCAGCTGTGACGCATAATTTATATTAGCTAGAATCATCAGATGTCCTGGTTTCTAGCTAATCTAAATTGTGTGGCACAACGGATTTCCCACCCATCCCCCTCGCTGTTCTACTTACCTTTGCAGTCTCGGAAGGCTTCAAAATGTTCCTTTTTTAGCGCTGTGTTCGCGTGCGCTCGGTAGCAGACTCAGAACCGGTAGCAGACTTCAGAGGATTTCACCCCTGATTCTGGCCTAATCTAAATACATTCATGAGGAAACATTTTCATTCTATGTGCTGTCCTACTCACGTGCACGCTGAAGAAAACACAGCAAGGAAACAGACACATTGTTCCCAACATTCCCCTTGCTGAGCTAAGTAACTACTTCCTGGTGCAGCCCATCTCAAGAGGGGTGAGGCTGCCTCCTCGCAAGTAGCCTGGCTGACCTTCATTGTACCTGCCTCCTCTCAGCCCTATGTGCTCTCTGATCGGGAGGAGGCGGCATCTCCACTGACCAGCTGCAGCTTTGTGCCCTCTCCACCCGAAACCTTTGGGCTTCCCAGTTGCAGCTGTGCCTCTAGCTCAGCCAGCTGTTATTATTTATTATTATTATTATTAATCAAATTTCTATACCGCCCTACTCCCGAAGGACTCAGGGCGGTGAACAGCCAAGATAAAATACAGATAATACAAATATTTAAAAAATCCCTTAAAATTATTAAATATTTCGGCCGAAACACAGATTAAAACACCCAATTTATAAAATCACGAATTAAAAAAAATTAAAACATTTAAAAGATGGGAGTTAGGCCAGGCCAGCTTGCTGAAATAGAAAAGTTTTGAGAGCACGGCGAAACGTGCGCAGGTCCGGGATCTTCCGTATATCTGGGGGGAGCTCGTTCCAGATGGTAGGTGCCCCCACAGAGAAGGCTCTCCCCCTGGGGGCCGCCAGTCGACACTGTTTGGCCGATGGCACCCTGAGGAGCCCCTCTCTATGGGAGCGTACTGGTCGGTGAGAGGCTATTGGTAGCAGAAGGCGGTCTCGTAGATACCCCGGTCCGATGCCATGGAGCGCTCTAAAGGTGGTAACCAAAACCTTGAAACGCACCCGGAAGACCACCGGGAGCCAGTGCAGCTCACGCAGGAGGGGGGTCACATGGGAGCGCCACGTCGCTCCCATAACCACCCGCGCGGCCGCATTCTGGACCAGCTGGAACCTCCGGGTGCTCCTCAAGGGGAGCCCCATGTAGAGAGCATTGTTCATCCGGTCGCTCCCCTGTCCTCAGCCCCTCCATTCCTAGCTCATAGCCCTCAGCTGCATCCCGTCCTAGCATGCCCAGGATCAGCTCATCCTCCGAATTAACATCTGGAGAAGCATCTGGGGAAGCTTCCGGGGGAGTCATCACATTCTATGGTAACTCTCTAGTAAGCATACCTGGATCTTTCAGTTTTATTTCCATGTCATCCAATGATGTGATTTGTTCCTCTTCAGGAGCATGGATCACCATCACGGTGGAACCCAGAATGCTTAAGACACAGCCCAGCTTTCCATGAATGTTGAGCTTTTCATCCAGGAAGTAGGAAGACAATATCGCACTGTTTGAAATTTTCAAAAAGGGAGAAATTAAGCGAAGATAGAACCCTTGGCAATGTAACAAATCTAGAAACTGATGCTCTGAATAGCTAGGATGAATAAGAACCAAGGACAATATTATAAATGGACAACTTTTGCACATTATTACTTCGTAATCGTCTTACATCCATCAACATATGAGGAGTTGAGTTGAGTTCTGCCAAGCTTTACAACTGCTCTTCCTGACTTTTGGACACATTAGAAATGAACTGCATATGATCTTTTAACCGAGAGCCCTACGATGGTCCCTAAACCGCCATAGAGGATGTAAATTGTGTGTTTATATGCAACTGCCTTTACAAATCTACTTTTCACAGTGCTTGGCTAATGTAATTGTCAAGGCCAGAATCTCAATTTAAATCCTGTATATACTAAAAGAATCACATATTAGGAAAAATGTGTATTTCTGTGGAAACACAAGTAAGGGGCAGTGCTGTGTATTCGTGCATAATCCAAAGATCTTTATATTGCCAAATTCTAACAGGTATGGAGTGAGGTATGTTGTCACTTTGGACTCTTCCAAACAGCGTTTTTGGCTGGCTGTGGAATTTTGCAGTAGTGAAATCCAAAATTTTTTAACTACCGGTTCTGTGGGTGTAGCTTGGTAGGCGTGGCTTGGCATGGCAGGGGAAGGATACTGCAAAATCTCCATTCCCACCCCACTCCAGGAGAAGGATATTGCAAAATCCCCATTCCCTCCCCATTCCTGGGGGAAGGGTACTGCAAAATCTCCATTCCCACCCCACTCCTGGAGGAAGGATACTGCAAAATCCCCATTCCCACCCCACTCCTGGGGGAAGGATATTGCAAAATCCCCATTCCCACCCCACTCCTGGGGAAGGATATTGCAAAGTCTCCATTCCCACCCCACTCTGGGGCCAGCCAGAGGTGACATTTGCTGGTTCTCCGAACGACTCAAAATTTCTGCTACTGGTTCTCCAGAACCTGTCAGAACCTGCTGGATTTCACCCCTGGAATTTTGGAAGTTGAAAGTCACACATCCTAAAGTTGCCAATTTTGAGAAATACTGCTTTAGAAAGACAATATAGACATATTTTAACTAAAATAGGAGCATAAGAGTCTGCAATGTATTTACAATGCCCTATTGAGCCACTATTGAACTCTAATCCTAGTTTGTTTTAGTTGGCAAAACAATTGTACTAATTGTACTACTAACCTTATAAGGACGCTTAGTGCCCCCAATGGAGTGACCAAAGTTGCCGGGGCAAAGGCATATGCAGCAAAGTTGGCAGCTTCTCCTATTCCCACTGCCAAAAAACACAACAGCAAACTAGAATTAACTAACCCTTTCTCCCTTTCTCTCCCTTCCCCCCTCCCCTCTGTCCTCCTCCTCTCTCCTCCTCTCCCTCCCCCCCTCTCCCTCTCTTTTCCTCCTCTCCCTCCCAATCTCTCTCCCTCCCTCCCTCTTCCCCTCTGCCCTTTCTCCCTTTCCCCCTCCCCTCTCTCCTCCTCCTCCCTCCCCATCTCTCCCTCTCCCCCTCTGCCCTTTCTCCTTTTCCCCTCCCCCTCCTGTCCTCCTCTCTCCCTTCCCATCTCTCTCCCTCCTTCTCTCTCTCTCCCTCTCCCCCTCTGCCCTTTCTCCTTTCCTACCTCCCCTCTGTCGTCCTCCTCTCCCTCTCTCCTCCTTTCTCGCTTCCCATCTCCCTCCCTCCTTCCCTTTCTTTTCTCCCTTTCCCTCTCCTGTCCTCCTCTCCCCCCTCCCTCCTCCTCTGTCCCTTCCCATCTCTCTCCCTCCTCTCCCCTTTCCCTCCCTTCCCACCTCCCCTCTGTTCTCCTCCTCTCTCCTCCTCTCCCTCCCCATCTCTCTCCCTCTCCCCCTCTGCCCTTTCTCCTTTTCCCCCTCTCCCCCTCCTCTATCCTCCTCTCTCCCTCCTTCTCTTTCTCCCTCTCCCCCTCTCCCCCTCTGCCCTTTCTCCCTTCCTACCTCCCCCTGTCCTCCTCCTCTCCTCTCCTCCTCTCCTTTCCCATCTCCCTCCCTCCCTTTTTTCTCTTTCCCTCCCTTCCCCTCTCCTGTCCTCCTCTCCCTCCCTCCTCCTCTGTCCCTTCCCATCTCTCTCCCCCTCTGCCCTCTTTCCCTCCCTTCCCACCTCCCCTGTTCTCCTCTCTCCTCCTCTCCCTCTCTCCTCCTCCTCTCTCCCTTCTCATCTCTCCCTCCCTCCTTCTCTCTCCCTCTCCCCCTCTGCCCCTTCCCATCTCTCTCCCTCCTTCTCTCTCCCACTCTGCCCTCTTTCCCTCCCTTCCCACCTCCCGTTCTCCTCCTCTCCTTCTCTAGTCCTCCTCTCTCTCTTCCCATCTCCCTCCCTCCCTCCTCTTTTGTCCCTTTTCCTCCCTTCCCCTCTCCTGTCCTCCTCTCCCTCCCTCCCTCCTCCTGTCCCTTCCCATCTCTCTCCCTCCTTCTCTCTCCCCCTTTGCCCTCTCTTTCCCTCCCTTCCCACCTCCTCTCTGTTCTCCTCCTCTCCCTCTCTAGTCCTCCTCTCTCCCTTCCCATCTCTCTCCCTCCTTCTCTCTCCCTCTCCCTCTCCCCCTCTGCCCTTTCTCCCTTCCTACCTCCCCTCTGTCCTCCTCCTCTCCCTCTCTCCTCCTCTCCCTTCCCATCTCGCTCCCTCCCACCCTCTTTTCTCCCTTTCCCTCCCTTCCCCTCTCCTGTCCTCCTCTCCCTCCCTCCCTCCTCCTCTGTCCCTTCCCCTCTCCCTCCTTCTCTCTCTCCCCCTCTCCCCTTTCTCCCTTTCCCTCCCTTCCCACCTCCCCTCTGTTCTCCTCCTCTCTCCTCCTCTCCCTCTCTCTTCCTCTTCTCTCCCTTCCCATCTCTCCCTCCCTCCCTCCCTCTCCCCTCTCTCCCTTTCCCTCCCTTCCCCCCTCCCTTCTGTCTTTGTCTTGATTGCAGCTTGTTAATTGCAGGATGTTTTGTTTTAACAGGCTTTTTTTCTCATGCGTTTAAGCACCGATCGGCCACAGACTATATAAGGATGAAGAAACCCAAACTGTAAACCATAACCTTAGCAAATGGAAATGGAGTCGCTTTCCATTCCTACTGTAGGACAGTAATATTACAGCAGAGGAAGCCTTGCCAGTAACAACTACGGCCAGTTTCTTTTAGCGAGAAGTATGCAAAAAATAACGACCTATCAACCATAAGGTTGGAAGCTTTTGATACTTACGGGAAAGCAATCCGGCCCACCATAACCATTCTTTGAGGTAAGAATAGCCCCCCTCTCCTAGGGGAAAAAAAACCACAACCATATAAAACATTTGGGGAAGGAAAACCTACAACTCAGCTTCTGTTCAAATACCTCAACTACCCCCTTTTTGATGTTTTTCTTTCCCCCAAAGGAGATTTTTTTCCCCCGGTAATCCTCCTTATTTCATTGTAACTGCAGGCAGAATTATACCAGCAATCCATGGTGGAGTTCGATTTTTTTTTTACTACCTGTAATGTGGGCGTGGCTTGGGGGGGCGTGGCTTGGTGGGCGGGGCAAGGGAAGGATACTGCGAAATCTCCATTCCCACCCCACTCCAGGGGAAGGATACTGCAAAATCTCCATTCCCTCCCCACTCCTGGGGAAGGATACTGCAAAAAAGAGCCTTGGTAGTACAGTGGTCTAAAGCACCCTGTTATTAAGCTGGTTATTAAGACCAGCTGCCTGCAATTACTGCAGGTTCGAATCTCTCCAAGGCTCAAGGTTGACTCAGCCTTCCATCCTTTCTAAGGTAGGTGAAATGAGGACCCAGTTTGTGGGGGCAATAAGCTGACTTTGTATAAATATACAAAAGGATGAAGGCTATTGCTTAGTGCATTGTAAGCCGCCCTGAGTCTCCGAAGAAGGGCGGCATATAAATTAAAGCAAAAAAAAAAAAAAAAAGGTATTGGACCAAAATTAGAAAATAGTTGGAAGAGATAATTGAGCAACCCATAGATTGGAAACCCGAGATATACTTATTGGGAATATCCACCAGGAAATATACCAATTTTACATATAATAACGGCAGCAAGGATATCATATGCACAAAATTGGGAAAATAATAATTTACCAACTGAGGAAGAACTGATAAGAAAAAATCTGGACTGTGCTGAGATGGACAAATTAACGAAGGCGATAAAAGGAGGATACAGAATATTATGCAGTATGGAACAAATGGTATAATTGGCTGGAGACTAGAAGTAGTAAATTAGAATGAATGGGAAAATGTCACAAAACGGACGATGTTTGTAAAATAATATATACTGAAGTTATAATATTATGTGTGAAGGATTATATACAGAAATAAGGAATAAATAAAGACTATAAAGACAAGTATAGTTAAAGAAGAGCAGGGGGAAAATGTAAATAATAGAAGAATACCGTTATGAAACTGTTGTAAAAAGGAAATATATGTTTTATGTTTGTCATGTTCTGTCTTCTAAAAAATAAAAGAAAAAAAAATAGAAGCATTGGCCACCTTGAGTTATTTATAAACAATAATAAAGGTGGAATAAAAAGCAAATAAATCATATTATGGTTATGAGTTATATAGAAACTAAGTTATTAAACTTAGTTAACAGAAGAGTAAATTTGTTTGTTGTTTCAAGACCACTTTTTGTTATGTACACACGTAAAGATCAAAATACTGTGAATGTATTTTTCTTCAACAACTCTTCTTTATTATTCATTTATTTACTGTCAAAAAGCCCCAAACTCTCTCCTCAGACCGCCTACAATGACAGGGGGGGAAAAAACCTGAACAAATAGAATGCTTCATATTGGATGAATAATATACCCTACGCTTTCCACAAAAGTATAACCTGAACGAACTATTAAATACTACCGTATTTTTCAGAGTATAAGACGCTCCGGACTATAAGACGCACCTACCTTTTTTGGTGAGGAAAACAAGAAAAAGAAATCTGCCTCTGCCTCCCAGCAATTTTGCCTCATTTTGCAGCAAACAGCCTGCTTTACTTTCATTTTCGTTTTCAGCATAGCTTGATTAGCACAAGAAAAAAGAAAATCTGCTCCCAGCAATTTACCTCCTTGCAGCAAGCAGCAGAGGCCCGAGCAAAACAGCTGAGAGTCGGGAGGCTGATCCAATCAACCTGTGCTAATTAGGTTGTGCTGTAGCTGAAATGAGCTGTTTCTTCTTGCTGCTTGCTGCAAGGAGGTAAATTGCTCGGAGGCAGAGGCGAAAGGGTGGGGACCAGTGGGTGGGCGGGGCTACATTCGGTATATAAGACACACCTAAATTTTCACCCCCTTTTAGGGGGGAAAAAGGTGTGCCTTATACTCCGAAAAATACAGTAAATACGCATTGGAGATAGATAGCCAAGCTATGCTTTGAGATTTGATTCCCAATTTCAAAAAAAGATATTTGAAAGTAGTATTTATTTATTTTTTTACCAGCTCTAGTGAAACCTTTTGCAGCCATTTGCAAAAGGCCCTTCTTCTTCAGTATAAAGCTGGAACCCACAAAGATACTGGAGCCGATGGCCAATGCGACACCTAGGTATAAGCTATATTTGCTTCCTTGAGGAGTGGAAACATTCAGCACTGTTTCGTTGGGGTATCTCCCTGAATAGGCAAAGAAAGAAGCTTGTAGCTCTGATACATTGAGGATCTGGCACCATGCATGTTGAGAGTTGGGGCAAGCCAAAGGAAACACCTCGCCTAGGAAAAACAGAAAAAGGATGGACTCAGCATCTGATGCACGTATGTTAGAAAATGTTTGCAGAGCTGATCTACAGGCTTAGCAAAACAAACTCTTAGCAAAACAAACAAAAGTGCAGAGAAGAGCAACCAGGATGATTAGGGGACTGGAGGCTAAAGCATACGACGAACGGTTACGGGAACTGGGCATGGTTAGTCTAGTGAAGAGAAGGACCAGGAGAACAGGGGTGAAATGCTACCTGTTCGGGCCAGTTTGCCAGAACCGGTAGTAATAATTGCTAGTTTGCCCGAACCTGTAGTTTAAAAAATGCTTTAAAAAGTACGACAATCAGCTGTGCCGCACAATCGTTCGAACTTTTTTTTTTACTTTTTTTTGGCATTTTTTTTTACTATCAATCAGCTGTGCCTGATTGTCTGTGAGGTGCCTGCTTGTTGCAGGGGCCATTTTGTGTGAAGTCCAGCTGCTTTTGCAGTGTGTGTGAGTCCGTTGTGCAGCTTTTATGTTATTGTTGTGTAAAATGTGATAGTTTTTGAGCTCTCTGTGACTCTGTGAGGTTCCTGCTTGTTGCAGGGGCCATTTTGTGTGAAGTCCAGCTGCTTTTGCATTGTGTGTGAGTCCGTTGTGCAGCTTTTGTGTTATTTTTGTGTAAAGTGTGATAATTTGTTTTTGAGCTCTCTGTGACCCTGTGAGGTTCCTGCTTGTTGCAGGGGCCATTTTGTGTGATGTCCAGCTGCTTTTACATCGTGTGTGTCAGTTGTGTAGCCACGCCCACCCGGTCACATGACCACCAAGCCACTCATGCCCGGTCATGACCAAGCCACGCCCACCCAGTCACATGACCAAGCCACGCCCACCCAGTCATGACCATCAAGCCACGCCTGCCTGGCCACATGACCACCAAGCCACACCCACCAAGCCATGACCACAGAACCAATAGGGAAAATTTTTGAATTTCATCACTGCAGGGGAGACATGATAGCTGTTTTCCAATATTTGAGGGGCTGCCACAGAGAGGAGGGGGGTCAAGCTATTTTCCAAGGCACTTGAAGGCCAGACAAGGAATAATGGATGGAAACTGATCAAGGAGAGATTCAACTTAGAAATAAGGAGAAATTTTCTGACAGTGAGAACAATCCACCGATGGAACAGAAATTTCCTTCGGAAGTTGTGGGAGCTCCATCACTGGAGGCTTTCAAGAAGAACTTGGACTGCCATTTGTCAGAACTGGTGTAGGGTCTCCTACTTGGGCAGGGGGTCAGACTAGATGACCTACAAGGTCCCTTCCAACTGTGTTAATCTGTATCTGTATTAATCTGTATCTCCTTCCATCAGATCAACTGAGAAGCTGTATTGCAAAACTGCAGGGCATCAGGCAGAAAGAATAAATTCTTTCTTCAGGACCATTAATTCAAATAACTTGTTTGTAGTTGTGTTCCCCTTCTATCCCCTCATCTAAATCATTTATGAAGATATTCAAGAATACCCCACCTAAGGCAGAACCCCACTACATGTAGATGTGTAGTTCCACTGAGGAGAACCTGCCAAGAGTGGTTGGTCAGCTAGTTGCAAATCCATCTAGCGGTAGTACTGTCTATCTCACATTGTTCTTCTATTTGCCAAGAAATAGGCTGCGGTCTACTTTGTCAAATGCCTTACTGAACTCTAAGTAAACTATGCCCATAGCATTTTCCCTTATCCATTAATTTAGTCACTTTGACATAGAAGGCAATAAGGTTTGTCTGGCAGGATCTGTTTTTGACAAACCCATGCTGGCTTCAAGTAATTGTCTTGTTCATTTCAAGGTGCTCTCTGCTATTTTTATTTTTATTTTATTTTATTTCGAATTTATATACCGCACCTTCTCCCGAGGGACTCAGGGCAGTGTACAGCCAGATAAAAACATACAATACAAACGTTAAAAACAATTAAAAGAATATATATTAATTTGGCCCCAGTTTAAAATGGCAAACCAATTAAAATATTTAAAAATATGTTAAGCCAGCCCTCATTTCCCTCATGGCCAATTCATCACTGCCAACTCGCCATGGACAACTCATCGCAGGACAAGAGGTACACTAATATCAAAGAATAGAAAGAGAAATAATAGAAATAGAAATATAGAAATAGAAATGAGAAATAATGAGAAATGAGAAATAATGAGAAATGAGAAATAATGAGAAATGAGGAAAGAGAAATGAGGAAGAGGAAGAGAAATGAGGAAGAGGAAAGAATAGAATAGAATAGAATAGAATAGAATAGAATAGAATAGAATAGAATAGAATAGAATAGAATAGAATTCTTTATTGGCCAAGTGTGATTGGACACACAAGGAATTTGTCTTGGTGAATATGCTCTCAGTGTACATAAAAGATATATTCGTCAAGAATCATAAGGTACACCACTTAATGATAGTCATGGGGTACAAATAAGCAATCAGGATACTATTAATATCAATATAAATCATAAGGATACCAGCAACAAGGTTACAGTCATACAGTCATAAGTGGGAGGAGATGGATGATAGGAACGATGAGAAGATTAGTGAATAATAACAGTGAATAGTTTGATAGCGTTGTGGGAATTAGTTGTTTAGCAGAGTGATGGCATGGGGAAAAAACTGTCCTTGTGTCTAGTTGTTCTGGTGTGCAGTGCTCTATAGCGTCGTTTTGAGGGTAGGAGTTGAAACAGTTTATGTCCAGGATGTGAGGGGTCTGTAAATATTTTCCCAGCCCTCTTTTTGACCCGTGCAGTATACAGGTCCTCCATGGAAGGCAGGTTGGTAGTCATTTCATCTCTATTAGTAAGAATTAAGTCCAGTACAGCTGACCTTTAGTTCCTTCCTCTACCTTTTGGATGACGAAGTTGTGAGCTCGGCTGGTCAGGAACTTGTTTGATCTCCTAGTTGCTGTAAGGTTTGTCTCCTAGTTGATGTCAGGGTAGTTAAAGTCCTCCATTATAACTGTGGTGCATTTCCTGCACACTTTGTTTAGCTGATTAGCAGAATGTTCATTATGGCTTCTGTTTAAGTTAGGTGGCCTATAGTATACACCAGTGATGGCTAACCTTTTCTGGATCGAGGGTCCAAAGCGTGTGTGGATGAACCTCCAAAATGCAATGCGCGTGTGGCCCCCCTGCATGCGCCCCACCGTGGCACATGCGTGTGCCCCCCACGCATGTGCGTGACCCTGCACTCACCCCTGCATATCCTCATACGCCCCCGCCCCTCCGCACATACGCACCCCCTACACGTACCCCTCCTGCACACACCACACACCACCCATGTGTCCCCCCATACACACGCCCCACCCCACCCACATGTGCGACAGAGACCCTAAGACCAGTTGGCTAGTGGGAGGCGCATGTGCAGCGGAGCTGAACTGGGGCGATGGCTCATGTGGCCAGAGAGAGGGCGCTGTATGCCACCTCTGGCACGCGTGCCATAAGTTCCCCATCATGGATATACACCTATGGCAATGTCATTTTTTTCTTTTTTTCTCTCTTTTATATTAACCAATATTCTGTAGAGGTGCGGTGGTCTCTCACATATAAGCTAACACCAGCACAGTGGTGAAATCCAAAATTTGTTTACTACCGGTTCTGTGGGCATGGCTTGGTGAGCGTGGCTTGGTGGGGGAAGGATACTGCAAAATCCCCATTCCCACCCCACTCCTGGAGGAAGGATACTGCAAAATCCCCATTCCCACCCCACTCCAGGGGAAGGATACTGCAAAATCCCCATTCCCTCCCCACTCCTGGGGGAAGGATATTGCAAACTCTCCATTCCTACCCCACGGTGGGGCTAGCCAGAGGTGGCATTTGCCGGTTCTCTGAACTGCTCAAAATTTCCGCTACGGGTTCTCCCGAATCTGCTGGATTTCATCCCTGCACCAGCATCTTTTTTGTTAGGTCTGTTTCTTTTGAACAGTTGATATACTTCCAGCATCACGTTCCAGTCACCAGTTTCATCCTCCCCACCTTCAGTAATGGCAACTATATCATACCTGTCCTCCTGTACTAAGAGGTCAGGTTCACCCTGCTTATTCCTCATACCCGGAGCATTAGTGTAGTAGAGGCATCTGAGTGCTTTACAGGCTGACGCTGGGTTTTCCTTGTTCTTGAGTTCCCCCTTCCTTCTCACCACTCCCTTCCTCATTGTTCTATGGATTACCTTGGGGGTGGGGGGGTTGTGTTTTGGATTTGGTCCTCAAGATCCTCAAGATTGGTCACCCTCCCTTTTTTTTCAAGGTTGGGTTTAAAATCCCCTCCAACTTTAAACTAAAGCCATTTGAATTTGATATTATTATTATTATTATTATTATTATTATTATTATTATTATTATTATTATTATTTAATCTTTGGTGAGATTCACAGCCTTTGAGGCTGATTAATAGCTCAGCAGCTCAAGTCCTAACCAAGGACCTAGGAACTGTTAAGGTATCGTCGGAGGATGTAAGCTGTTCCGAATAAGGTGGTTTTTTGTAGAGTCAAAATGTTCAAGTCCGGCAAATTTAGAATTTCTAAATAGCGGGGTAGCCCTTTGGGTATTGCTCCAAGGGCTCCAATTACAATCGGGACAACACACGATTTCTTTTTCCACAGTCGCTCAACTTCAATTTGTAAGTCCCGGTACTTGCTGCTTATCTTCAATCCGTGCATCACCAGGTATTGCAATGTCAATAAACCATCCTTTTCTCTTTTCAACTATTGTTATGTCAGGTGTGTTGTGGACCAAGTGCCTGTCAGTCTGAATCCTGAAGTCCCACAAGATCTTGAGTTTCTCATTCTCTAAAACTTTCTCAACCTGATGTTCCCAGTTTTTGCTGTACTCAAATCCAAACTACTACTACTACTACTACTACTACTACTACTACTACTTCTTCTTCTTCTTCTTCTTCTTCTTCTTCTTCTTCTTCTTCTTCTTCTTCTTCTTCTTCTTCTTCTTCTTCTTCTTCTTCTTCTTCTTCTTCTTCTTCTTCTTCTTCTTCTTCTTCTTCTTCTTCTTCTTCTTCTTCTTTTCTTCTTCTTCCTCTTCCTCTTCCTCTTCCTCTTCCTCTTCCTCTTCCTCTTCCTCTCCCTCCTCCTCATTATTATTATTATTATTATTATTATTATTATTATTATTATTATTATTATTATTATTATTATTATTATTGTGTAGCGATTTTTCTGCAGAAAGCCGCTCCATTCAGCGCTCACCACTCTCACCTGTTGAGTTTGGAGGCGCCAACTCTGGTTTAAAGATGCAGTTTTAAAAACTTTTTTTAGAAAAAACAACAACTTTAAAAACTTCCCACGCCTAGTAGGATTGGCGGAACCCAGGCGCGCAAAGCCTGCTCCCTCTCCTAAGCGAGGAACCCCCCCCCCCCGCTAATCCCTCTCTAGTTGTGACTCTACTACTGCCACTACCACTACTACTACTTTACTACTACTACTTTACTACTACCACTGCTCACGTCTTTCTCAGCGACTCAGGTGGGAGGCGAATATTTGGGCAGAAATTAAAGACCCCCCCACCCCTCCCCCCCAAAAAAAGGGGGGGGGAAGCGGGGAGAAGGCAGCCACTGACCTTCCTTGCACGACTGGGGGAGCAACACCATTTTCTCCCCACGCTCGGACAGCTCACACAGCGGCCAGGGACGGACGATCCCTCGCAGTCAGCGGGACAGGAGGAGACCCCCTCGCCCTCCCTCCCGTGGGAACCGCAGCAGCCCAGCGCTCGCTCGGCGAGGCGAACATCTGGAGCGGCCTCCTCCCTTTTTAAAGAGCCGCGCCGCGCCCACCAATCCCAGCCGAGGGGCGGGAGTCGCCGAGAGACCTCCGGCGCTGCTCCGCTTCTTTCTAAGCTCTGGTGTGTTTTCTTTTTTTTTTTCTCTCTCTCTCTCCATTGTGACGTCATAAAGGCCAGGAATCGTTTTGAACGTTCCATCCTGACCTGGGTTCCTTCCCGAGGAGAAGCGGCGCTTTCTTATATGATCCGTCTGCGGAAACCGAGTCCAAGCAACCGAGGTTTGGCTGAAGGTGAGCCTTTTTGGCGGAGGGGTGGGGGGTGGGGGTGGGGTGTTCAGATAAATGGAGAATAGAATAGAGTAGAGTAGAGTAGAGTAGAGTAGAGTAGAATAGAATAGAATAGAATAGAATAGAATAGAATAGAATAGAATAGAATAGAATAGAATAGAATAGAATAGAATAGAATAGAATAGAATAGAATAGAATAGAATAGAAAATACATAGCATAGCATAGAATATAGAATTAGATTGGAATGGAATGGAATGGAATAGAATATAGAATTAGATTGGAATAGAATAGAGTAGAGTAGAATAGAATAGAATAGAATAGAATAGAATAGAATAGAATAGATAGCATAGAATATAGAATTAGATTGGAATAGAATAGAATAGAATAGAATACATAGCATAGCATAGCATAGAATATAGAATTAGATTGGAATAGAATAGAGTAGAATAGAATAGAGTAGAATAGAATAGAATAGAATAGAATAGAATAGAATAGAATAGATAACATAGCATAGCATAGAATATAGAATTAGATTGGAATGGAATAGAATATAGAATTAGATTGGAATAGAATAGAATAGAATAGAATATATAGCATAGCATAGCATTGCATAGCATAACATAGAATATAGAATTAGATTGGAATAGAATAGAATAGAATAGAATAGAATAGAATAGAATAGAATAGAATAGCATAGAATATAGAATTGGAATGGAATGGAATGGAATGGAATAGAATAGAATATAGAATTAGATTGGAATAGAATAGAGTAGAATAGAATAGAATAGAATAGAATAGAATAGAATAGAATACATAGCATAGAATATAGAATTAGATTGGAATAGAATAGAATAGAATAGAATACATAGCATAGCATAGCATAGAATATAGAATTAGATTGGAATAGAATAGAGTAGAATAGAATAGAATAGAATAGATAACATAGCATAGCATAGAATATAGAATTAGATTGGAATGGAATAGAATAGAATATATAGCATAGCATAGCATAGAATATAGAATTAGATTGGAATAGAATAGAATAGAATAGAATAGAATAGCATAGAATATAGAATATAGAATTGGAATGGAATGGAATGGAATGGAATGGAATAGAATAGAATATAGAATTAGATTGGAATAGAATAGAGTAGAATAGAATAGAATAGAATAGAATAGAATACATAGCATAGAATATAGAATTAGATTGGAATAGAATAGAATAGAATAGAATACATAGCATAGCATAGCATAGAATATAGAATTAGATTGGAATAGAATAGAGTAGAATAGAATAGAATAGAATAGAATAGAATAGATAACATAGCATAGCATAGCATAGAATATAGAATTAGATTGGAATGGAATAGAATATAGAATTAGATTGGAATAGAATAGAGTAGAATAGAATAGAGTAGAATAGAATAGAATAGAATAGAATAGAATAGAATAGAATAGATAACATAGCATAGCATAGAATATAGAATTAGATTGGAATGGAATAGAATATAGAATTAGATTGGAATAGAATAGAATAGAATAGAATAGAATAGAATAGAACAGAACAGAATATATAGCATAGCATAGCATAGCATAGCATAACATAGAATATAGAATTAGATTGGAATAGAATAGAATAGAATAGAATAGAATAGAATAGAATAGAATAGAATAGAATAGATAGCCTAGCATAGCATAGCATAGAATATAGAATTAGATTGGAATGGAATAGAATATAGAATTAGATTGGAATGGCATAGCATAGCATAGCATAGCATAGAATATAGAATTAGATTGGAATGGAATCGAATGGAATAGAATAGAATATAGAATTAGATTGGAATAGAATAGCATAGCATAGCATAGAATATAGAATATAGAATTGGAATGGAATGGAATGGAATGGAATAGAATAGAATAGAATAGAATAGAATAGAATAGCTTTGTTGCTTGTATCCTTTCTATTGATATTGATTTTTTTCCTGATTGCTTATTTGTACCCTATGACTATCATTAAGTGTTATACCTTATGACTCTTGATGAATGTATCTTTTCTTTTATGTACACTGAGAGCGTATGCACCAAAGACAAATTCCTTGTGTGTCCAATCACACTTGGCCAATAAAAAACATCTATTCTATTCTATTCTATTCTATTCTATTCTATTCTATTCTATTTCTATTAAGATAGGATAGGATAGGATAGGATAGGATTAGTAATAGAAATAATAGAAATAGAAATAATAGAAATAGAGCTGGAAGGGACCTTGGAGGTCTTCTAGTCCAGCTCCCTGCTCAAGCAGGAGAACCTATACAATCCTAGGCAAGCAACTGTCCAGTCTCTTCTTAAAAACCTTCAGTGATGAAGCGCCCACAATATCTGGCAGGCAATCTGTTCCACTGGTTAAGAATAAGAATAAGAATAAGAATTTTAACAGTGAGGTTAATGGTCCTCACTGTTAGGAAGTTTCTCCTTAATGCTAGGTTGCTTCTCTCTTTGATCAGTTTTCAACCATGGTTTCTTGTCCTGCCCTCCGGTGCTTTGGAGAATAATTTGACCCCCTCTTCTTTGTGGCAGCCTCTCAAACACTGGAATACTGCTATCACGTCACCCGTAAATGCTGCTTACTCCGTCATCCCGTTGTCGAAAATGGCACAGGGTCTCCTGCTTGAGTAGGGGGTTGGACTAGAAGACCTTCGAAGTCCCTTCCAATTCTGTTATTCTGTTTGATTCGTCTTACTCCACTGCTTTCCTCGGCTTGCCTGATCCCTTGTGTGTTAAGTCTCCGGTTGTACAGCAAAGGATGGGGTGGATCCTACCATTCGTCTTCCTGATCTTCTCTGGAAAACTGGGAATAAATGCAAGGTAAGGAATTAAAGGAACTTAATCCCCTTCATAAAGGAACCGGTTTAGAAAATTTAAGATGCACGAATCCCAGCCATCACAATTTATGCCTTGTGATTTAGCCTCCCTCTCCCCAGTTTGATGAATCTGGCCATTTCCCCCACTATAATGCATTATTAAAATTGACTCTGAAATATGCTCGTCTAGGAACTTCTGGGGAGCAATTAATTAGCTTTCAATAACATAAACCCATCTGAATGGCATAGGACAGATCTTAGGTCGGTAGGTAGGAATTTATCCGTCCATCCATCTTCTCTCTCATCATATTTTAAGAAACGCAGGCTTAACGCACTTGAAAATATCCCTGGCATGAATGCTGTTAGGGAAAAAAAAATCTGCTTTATCTGTTTTTAAATATGATACTCCCGATAATAGCTCAAACGGTGTTTTTTTTTTTCCCCTTCTCTCTCATCTTCAGGCAGTCCAACTTCTAGACCCTTCTAGCCTCTATTAGATCGAGAATGTCTGATCTGAGACAAGTTGACCATCAACAAAATGTGGTTGTTTGACGGTACTATTCAGATCTGCTCGATTAAACCATAATCTTAGGTGTTAAATCAGGAAGTATGCCTTTGCACGGAATTTATTTCTTAATTCCACCCTTTCTGGGAGATGACGGTTTTTATAACCTGTAAACAGTGGCATATATATATATATATATATATATATATATATATATATATATGTGTGTGTGTGTGTGTGTGTGTGGTGTGTGTGTGTATGTGTATACATACATACATATATATATATATATATATATATATATATATAATATAATATATATATATGTAGGTCTTTGGTTATTCGGGTTTTCTTCCGCGTAAAATTGGAGGTTTCTTGGCAACGTTTCGATGAAGTCTCATTCGTCATCTTCAGGCTGGTGTCTTCGGCTTCGTGCTTCTAGGAGCAATGTGTGTGATCGCAGCTGTTTCTTCCTTTTAACTGCCAGTGGGGGTGTGAACCAACCCCCATCCAATCAGAGCACAGCCAAACCCCCAACCAATCAGAACACAGCCAAGCTCCCACCCAATCAGTTCACACCCCCACTGGCAGTTAAAAGGAAGAAACAGCTGCGATCACACACATTGCTCCTAGAAGCACGAAGCCGAGGACACCAGCCTGAAGATGACGAATGAGACTTCATCGAAACGTTGCCAAGAAACCTCCAATTTTACGCGGAAGAAAACCCGAATAACCAAAGACCTACATACAAACACCCGCAAAAACCTTAGAAAACAAATATATTTTTGATTTTTTTGAAATGCAATCATGATTGCCATTTTGATTTCCAGATTGCTGAATTTAAGGAAGATGAGAGAGGCCTACAACGAAGTCTGTATGGCTTCCAGCAGGTGCAGATCGCTCCTGGCAGGATCCTTAGGATAAGAGAAAATAAGTTCCCATATACATAAGCCTAGCTTTAAAGCAGGATTGTTAAACTCAAGGCCCAGGGACCGCATCCAGCTTGCGGGGGTGCTTAGATCTGGCCCGTGGGGGCCGCCCTGGTAACAACAAACGACCGGCCCACGGTGCTTCTGCCAGCAAAAATGGAAGATGCAGCCCACTCACCCCGAGCTCCGTTTTCACTGGCAGAGGGTTGTAGGAGGCCATCGCAGCCGAAAACGGAGCTCAGGAGCCTGTTTTCACTGGGAGAGCGCTCAAATCACCACAGGCACCCTCGGCACGAGTGATGTTGAGTTAGCCACGCCACCGTGGCCACACCAACCCCAGCTCTCTGAGGTCAAACACAGCCCTGATGCGGCCCTCAATAAAATCGAATTTTGACACCCCTGCTTTAAAGCAATGGTTACACAAGTTAGGTTTATGCCACTTTTTTTTTTAATAAAAAAGTTTTTTATTTTTTTGACAAACAAACATTTAGTACATCAGTTATTCCTTCCCTGTGCTATCTCGGTGTTATCTTCCAAAGTTCTTCTTCTTCTATAAATTTCTTCTGTCTTGATCCTTATCTAGTCCATTATACCAATTCATCGGTAAAATAATATTCTAATCATCACGTTTTTATGCATAGTTATAAAGTTAGTCATTTATATCTCTTTTCCAACCAATGATAAAAATAATTCCATATCTTAAAATATTCCGACTCTTCTCTATCCTTAATCATCAGAGTTAATCTATTCATTTCTGCACAACCTAAAAAAAAATGTATTACTACTTCTTCCGAAGGTATTTTCTCTACTTTCCAATTTTGTGCATAAACATTCCTTGCAGCTGTTATTACATGTGAAATTTTATTTTACATTTTATACAGTTAAGATTTTAACTGTCGGGCCAAATTGTTTAATATATTTTTAAATTGTTTTTCAAATTTGTATTTGATGTTTTTTACTTCTGGCTGTTCACTGTCCTGAGTCCTTCGGGAGAAGAGCGGTATATAAATTTAAATATTAAATTAAATTATTATTAAATTAAATTAAAATCAAATAAATATTTTCCTTACTAATTTTTTCAGAGAGGATACCCAATAGGAACAGCTCTGGTTTGAATTCAATACGTTGCTGTGTCATTTCTTCCAACCAAGTCTTAATTTTATTCCAATAATTTTTAGCTTCAGGGCATGTCCACCACATATGATAATATGATGGTTTATGCCACCTTTTGAAGAAAAGGAGTGCAAATGTGGCCTGCTGTTTTAGGGTTGATTTCACATGATTTCAAGAAACAATAGAGTTCTTTTCAAGATTTGTAGACATCCTTTGAAGCAGTTTTCGGATTTGAGTTCAAAGCACTGCAGGTGCTCCTGCGTGCAACATGCTAAGCTGTTGTGAACCGTCTGAAACATGGTTTAAAGAAGTAATCCAATTCTACGAGTATGCACCACAAAATGGAGCTGGGCGTAGTAGCTGCCTTCCTATGGATTGCCGGAGAGAAACTTCTTGAAGACTACCGATCACTCTCTCTTCTCTTGTACAACAAGGTTCATCCTGGCTCATTGATCTAGCCCAGTATTTCTGAACCTCGGCGACGTGAAGATATGTGTGGATTTCAATTTCCAGAATTCCCCAGTCACCACGGTCTGGTAGAAGTGGCCTACAAGATCATAAACCCAGACAAGAACCAAGAAACTCAAATTTTTACAAGATAGATGTGAAGTACTCCACATTCAGACAGGACAGTTGAAATCATGGTAAGATAAGCATGAATATTAGCAAAACTTCACTAAATACTTTCTTATCTGTATGTGCTAGGCTGTATCCATTACACACACGTCTCTATTTTTGTACATCATAGACTCGCAATTGTAGTTTAGCCTAGAGCAAGGGTCAGCAACCTGCGGTTCCAGAGCCACATGCGGCCTCTGCTGTGGCTCCCTGTCATGTGATCCCACCATTGGCTGGCCCCACCCCTCGCCCTCTCCTCCCAGTCACTCCTCGCCTGGCGTAAGGGCGATGGCGGGAGATGGAGAAGCAGCCAGGGCAGAGACAGAGATACAGAGAGAGTGGGAGAGAGAGAGAGACAGAGAGAGATACAGAGAGAGAGGGAGAGTGGGAGGAAGGGAGGGGAGAGAGAGAGATGTCAAAAGGATTGTGTGGTTCCCGATGTTTTTTAACAACTGGTTCTCTGCCCTAATGACCGGCTGGGTAGGCGTGGCTAGTGGGGGTCATATGACTGGTGAAAGTGACTGACATTGAGTTGGCCATGCCCACCTAGGTTTTGTGGCTCCCAGTGTTTTCTTTTCTGTGGGAAACGGGTCCAAATGGCTCTTTGAGTATTTAAGGTTGCAGACCCCTGGTTTAGGTTCATGCTTTTGCAAGAACACAGGTAAATGTTTCTGGTTGAGATTGTTATGTTCTAGGGCAGGGGTCAGCAACCTGGGGCTCTGGAGCAGCATGTGGCTTTTTCACCTCTCTGCTGCGGCTCCCTGTCACTCAAAATATGCATCACAACCGCCAATATGCGACACCTGCTGGCACACGATTTATTGAGCTTTTCAACCCCCGGTAGGCCAACGTTGGATAAATCCAAAAAAAGAAAAGTTTCAGAAGAAAACAGAATGTTAAATTCAACTATATAGGCTAGTTTTGTGGCCGCTTAAGAAATAGTCAGGCACGGGAAGGGTTTTGTGGCTCCCGGTGTTTTCTTTTCTGTGGGAAACAGGTCCAAATGGCTCTTTGAGTGTTTAAGGTTGCAGACCCCTCTTGTAGGGAATTTAGAAAGAGCATCAAGTAATCCAAGCTGTTCTACAGCTAAGGTTTTTCCATGCAATCAATGGTCTCAGGTTCAGAAATGATTTGTCAAAATACCTAGAAAATGAATAATCCTACACTGGTTTCCTAGATGCTTCCAAGCAGAGCTTCAATTGTGCTGAGGGTGCCACTTTGACTTTTTTTGACCATATCCTGTGGCTACCTCTGTAGATGGCTGACTCTCTAAGTTACTTAGATGATTAGAAGCCTTGAAGACCGAAAGGATACACAGTATGGAATACGTTACAGGATGTCACTCTGCGCAGGTAGTCCTCGACTTACAACAGTTCATTTAATGACTGTTCAAAGTTACAACGGCACGGAAAAAATGTGACTTACGACCATTTTTCACAGTTACAACCTTTGCAGCATCCCCATGACCACGTGTATCAAAATCCCCGATGCTTGGCGACTGGTTCATATTTATGACCGTTGGCGGTGTCCCAAGATCATGTGATCCCCTTTTGCGACCACCTGAGAAGCAAAAGCAGTGGGGAAGCCGGATTCACTTAACAACTGGGTTACTAACTTATCAGCTGCGGTGATTCACTTAACAACTGTGGCAGGAAAAGTCGTAAAATGGGGCAAAACCCACTTAGCAAATGTCTCACTTAACAACAGGAATGTTGAGCTCAATTGTGGTTGTAAGTCGAGGACTCCCTGTATTCTGATCTGCGGCCTTATTCACACATCATCACTAAGGCATAATGCAGTATGTGGAAACCGTCCACCGTGGCATATTGGATTTGGTGAAGCAGGCCACTGTAGTTTAACCAGAATGAAAACAAATACATATTAATGGGACGTATGACTCAGTCCAGGCCTCTGGAATGTACAGAATAAAACTATAAGAACTATCCAGATTTTTTTCCTCAGAAGATTTGGAAGGCTTTGTGATAGGGATTGCCTTAATGGGATTGAAAGGAATTAGGAAATGCTTGACTAAGCAAAATACAAGACAAGATTAAAGATGGCCTATTAAAACTGACCCAGTGCTGTTATTCTCCAAACCATCTAAGATTTCAAATTGTAAATAATTCGAGAAATATATATATATATACCCTGTTTCCCCCAAAATAAGACATCCCCTGATAATAAGCCCAATCGGGCTTTTGAGCGCATGGCAATAAGGCCAAGCGCTTATTTCAAGGTTCAAAAAAATATAAGATAGGGTCCTATTTTTGGGGAAACACGGTACTTTTGCCCAGAAGTTTATTATGTACAGAAGGCCAAGCATTTGTTTATAGACAGTGGATTTATTTTGCTGTTAATATTGGTCTGAAAAGGAATGACAGAAATACAGAAATCATGTGGGAGTTATGATTTTAAATATCAATGATTCCTCGTGGAAAAAATTTGAGAAGACAGCAAAATATGTAGATTTTAGGGCCCAAATTAGTATTGCTTTATTGTGCTGAAATTCAGGTTAGTTCTTTTTATTATTAATAGGGTATTTTTCCTTTTTCCTCCAGTCCTTTGGATTGCTGCACCTAGGGAGCCAAGATACTGCTTGAAATAGCAACAAGCAGTACCAGTATTTTTCGGACTATAAGACTCACTTTCCACGCAACCCCCCCCCCATCTCATGGGAAGTAGCAGGGGGGGAGGGTGGTTGGTGCAGCGCCGATCAGCTGTTTTAGGCGGCAGGAATCGCCGCCACCTATCACCCAAACGGGCCGCAGTGGTGGCGAAAGGGGCTGCAGCGGCAGCAAACAGGCGGCGGCGAATGGACCGCAGCGGTAGCGAATGGGCCAGGCTGTGGTGAACGGGCTGTGGTAAACGGGCGGCGGAAGCACAGGCATATTTTCTTTTCTTGTTTTCGTCCTCTAAAGCAGTGGTGAAATCTGAACCGGTTTACTACCGTTTCACTGGCTGCGCGTGCACACCACACACCAAATGCGAGGTGTACACGCACAGTGCATGCCAAAAGGAGGCATGTGGTAAGTAGAACAGCGCGTGAGGGGGGGGATGATTAGCTGTGGTGCGTGATCTTTTTAAAAAGATCTTTTAAAAGCCTCTGACGATCGCGCGGCTCAGCTGTGATTGTCGGAGGCTTTTTTTTTTTTTTTACTTTTAAAAGCATTTTTTTCAGCCGAAGAGTTTGTAGGAAAAAAATGCTTTTAAAAGTAAAAAAAAAAAAGCATCTGATGATTGCCCGGCTCAGCTGGGCATGGGGGAGGGGGGGCAGGGATTTTTGCTATTGGTTCTCCGAACTACCCACCGCCATCGCTACCAGATTGGGCGAACCGGTCCAAACCAGGAGCATTTCACCCCTGCTCTAAAGCAAATGTGCGTTTTATACTCCAGAGCGTCTTATAGTCTGAAAAATACG
This sequence comes from Arizona elegans, assembly GCA_022577455.1. Lineage (NCBI taxonomy): Eukaryota > Metazoa > Chordata > Lepidosauria > Squamata > Colubridae > Arizona > Arizona elegans. The sequence goes on from JAKOOJ010000009.1 coordinate 70,103,045, forward strand.
GTATATTTCTCTAAAAGGAGGGAAAAAAACAGTAGATAAATCTGAGTTTGTCCTGTGTTTAAAGTACAGTAAATTTTCAAAGAAAGAACTTATCTCTGTCCCTTCTGAAAATGACTGAGTGTCACTCACATATTTCAGCCACAATCTGGATTTGAAGGACATTCCAAACCTGATATAAATATTTATTATCGGTTTATTTTATTGGCCCTTATTCGATTCCTAATTCCTATTATGTGTGTGGTGTGGAGACTTAAAGGATTTATTTCATTACATTTGCAGATTACATTTCCCAGATAAGCGGGGCTGCAGCCTAATTCCATTATATTGCCAACAGCAGTATTGGAATCCTTTCTTCGCTACAGCTCATTTATTTTACCTCAAGTTACTGTATTATAGATTTATTCTTCAATGGAAGATTGAAGATTTCATTATCGCTTTGGATTTATTACAGCGCAGGGAAAGAAACGAGGTTGGTATTTATGGTTTATTTGTAGTCCTCGCCTTACGGCCACAATTGAGCCTCAGATTTCTGTGGCTGAGAGAGACAGTTGTGAAGTGTTTTTTGCCCCATTTTATGACTTTTCTTGCCTCTGTTGTTAAGTGGATCACTGCGGTTGTTAAGTTAACAACACGGTTGTTAAGTGAATTTGGTTTCCCCGTTGATTTTGCTTGTCAGAAGGTCGCAAAAGGGAATCACATGACCTTGGGAGACCGCAACGGTCATATGTCTGAACCAGGGGTGGGTTCTACTTACCTTTACTACGCGCACTCTCTTCTGCACATGCTCAGAAGCATTTTGGTGATGTTGGGGTCGATGGGCAGAGCCTCCCGCCGGTTTTACTACCAGTTCTATAGAATTGGTGCAAACTGGAAGCAACTCACCACTGGTCTGAACCAATTGCCAAGCATCCAAATTTTGACCACGTCGTCATGGGGATGCTGCAAAGGTCATAACTGTGAAAAATGATCATAAGTCACATTTTTCAGTGCCGTTCTAACTGTGAAAGGTCACTAAACGAACTGTTGTAAGTCGAAAACTACAACTGTGTTGTGTTGTTTTTTATTTTTGAAAGCTTGTTTTACAATGTATAAAAAGGGCAACATCTGTAAATAGTTCTAATGTTGAAAAATGTTTGTAACATTTCTTGAAAATCTCTTTGTTTGGAAAAATGATTTTATGTACTTCTCATTGAAGAACTTGCCAACCAGTAAAAACCTTCTAGAATATAGAATACAGAATTAAAGTTGTATATACCAAAAAATAATTTGCCACTCAGATCTAATTATATTGCCAGCAAAATATTTAAAATTTGCCCATGAGCTGTTTCAAAGAGCCTTCCATTATTTGATTGGATGCTGCCAACTTTCTCCATCCTTTTCTCTCTGTATTATTGTACGGCTGTTGTGTTTTTATTTTTCCATACTTTTCATTTCATACTATTTTTTTTAATGTAATCACAGAGAGCCATTTTGGCAGGGGTGAAATCCAAAATTTTTCTCTACCGGTTCTGTGGGCGTGGCTTGGTGGGCATGGTAGGGGAAGGATATTGCAAAATCTCCATTCCCACCTCACTCAGGGGCCAGCCAGAGGTGGTATTTGCTGGTTCTCCGAACTATTCTAAATTTCTGCTACTGGTTCTCCAGAACCTGTTAGAACCAAGGTGGATAAAAATCAATGATTTTTTTTAAAAAAATCAAAAAAATCAGATTTTTTTTATTTAAATCGGATTTTTTTGATTTAAATCAGATTTTTTTTTATTTTTATTGAATTTATTTTAATAAAAAACTTTTGGGGTAAAAATCTATCGTAAGATAGTTTTCTATTTAAGATACATAAATAATTTAGTTTATTCAGCATGAAATGGAGCTTAGTTATATAGCACAAGTCTGTATATTCTGCAACACTGGGACTATCGGTGAGTCAACAGTGGGTCAAAGGAGTAGCAGAGATGACAGCTGCTCTTTAAAAATTATGATTTAAATCGAGTTGATTTAAATCAAGCCTTTTTACTAGTGATTTAAATCATGATTTAAATCATGATTTAAATCGACTCGATTTAAATCAAATCCACCCTGGTTTGAACCTGTTAGGATTTCACCCCTGCATTTTGGGTACATTAAATTTACAACCACAACTGAGCCCAAAATGTCCACTGCTAAGCAAGAGAGCTGTCAAGTCAGTTTTGTCCCATGTTACAACCTTTCTTGCCACAGTTGTTAAGTGAATCACGCCAGCTGTGAAGTTACTAACACGGTTATTAAGTCAATCTGGCTTCCCCCATTGACTTTGCTTGTCAAAAAGTCACAAAAGGGGTTCCCATGACCCCAGGACACTGCAACTGTCATAACTGTGAGTTCAGTTGCTGGACATCTGAATTTTGACTCTGGGGATGCTGCAATAGTCATAGGTGGTGTGAAAAACCATCATTTTTTTCAGTGCCATTGTAACTTTGAATGGTCACTAAGTGAACTGTTGTAAATCTACTTCATTTAACTTTATTGAAAATTCAGTCTGTTATGGATAGATGGAAGTTGGTAACGGTCAATGGAAGGGAAGAAGGGCAATACTAAAATGTGTAATTGGGTAAAGTTGCTAACTGTTTTCTGGAAGAAAGATGTAGAAATTACAAGTCACAAAAAGAAGGGACGTTTGCTTTTATTTTTTTAATATATTGTGCAAAAATTTTTTTTTCTATGGTGGTCATTATGAATGCAAAATTAGAACTGAATCTAAGCTGCAAAACCTCTATTTATTCATAGAGGTATAACAATCCTGGAAACAGAAGATTAATATAGGTTTTTGCATAATCCAGCTAAATGCAAATGCATTTAAATTCTTGTTTATTTGTATTCCAACTGTGTTTATGGGGATTATTGCCTGGTATAGGTGTTTAGGTTTGCTGCCTAAAAATCCCCATGACCTGGAATGAAATACCAATCCAATGTTTTTATAGAAATCAGTGAGGTTGAAACATACTGTATTTTTCAGAATATAAGACGCATCTTCCCCCCCCCCTAAAAGAGGTTGAAAATTTAGGTGCGTCTCATACACCGAATGTAGCCCCGCCCACCCACTGGCCCCCAACCTTTGGCCTCTGCCTCGCAGCAGTTTACCTCCTTGCAAGCAAATAGCAAGAAAAAAACAGCTCCTTTCAGCTTCAGCACAGCCTAATTAGCCCAAGTTGATTGGATCAGCCTCCCGACTCTCAGCTGATTTGCTCTCAGCTGTTTTGTGCAGGGCTCTGCTGCTTGCTGCAAAGAGGTAAATTGCTGGAGCAGATTTTTTTTTCTTTGTGCTAATCAAGCTATGCTGAAAATGAAAATGAAAGTAAAGCAGGCTGTTTGCTGTTTGCTGCAACGAGACAAAATTGTTCAGAGGCAGAGGCAGATTTCTTTTTCTTCTTTTTCTCATCAAAAAAGGTAGGTGTGTCTTATACTCCGGTGCATCTTATACTCCGAAAAATACGGTACTTACATTTAGTAATACTTTCTGTAATGGAATGTGGTCTGGATTCCCAGGCGGGAGGCAGTGCATTCCAGAGAGAAAATGCAGTTTAGTTTGTGTGAGAGAACAAGGATGAAGACAGCTCCTTCATAATGGTTCCCACTTTATGGTGCAAATAGTCTGCTTTAGTTTGGCAAGATTTCTGTCTGAAGGAGCGGAACGCTAAATAAATCTGCTTTGAAGAATTGCAACATGTCTTTCTTGGTTTTTGAAGCTTACCTTGTTGTGAGTACATAACCACTACTTCAAGGAACGTTTAGTCTTTCTTATAAGTACGGTTTTGTGCCTCTCTAGTCAAAGGCCGGGCCCTGATTTAAGTTACATCTACATAAGTGGGTATAGAACTGTTTCGTAAATACCATTGCTTTCAATGGGAGAATGATTTTATGGCTTCTGTGGAAATCAGTTGGATCTGATTTCAGTTTGATGGATTATGTTTGTACTGACTTACAAAAGGCTTTGTTTTAATCAGGGTGGATTTGATTTAAATCGAGTTGATTTAAATCACAATCTAAATCATGATTTAAATCACTAGTAAAAAGGCTTGATTTAAATCAACTCGATTTAAATCATAATTTTTAAAGAGCAACTGTCATCTCTGCTACTCCTTTGACCCACTGTTGACTCACAGATAGTCCCAGTGTTGCAGAATATACAGCCTCATGCTACATAACTATTCAGCTCCATTTCATGCTGAATAAACTAAATTATTTATGTACCTTAAATAGAAAACTATCTTATGATAGATTTTTACCCCAAAAGTTTTTTTATTAAAATAAATTCGATAAAAATCAAAAAAATCCAATTTAAATAAAAAAAATCTGATTTAAATCAAAAAAATCTGATTTTTTTAAATTTTTTTTTTAAAAAAACATTTATTTTTATCCACCCTGGTTTTAATGTCAGACATTTTAGCTAAAGTAAAAAGAAACGGTAAAGGTTACAGTCATATCCGATGAACGGTGCTCATCTCCTTTTCTTAGCTGAGGGAGCCAGCATTGTCCGAAGACATGTCCGTGGTCATATGGCCTGCATGACTATATGCCAAGCTGCACAGAGCGCTGTTACCTTCCCATTGAAGTACACTGTTTCCCGTAAAATAAGACACCCCCTGATAATAAGACCAATCAGACTTTTGAGTGCATGGCTAAAATAAGCCCCCCCAAAAAATAAGCCCTCCCCCAAAAATTTAATCGCATGAGGAGCCAGTCCCCGCCATTTCCTCTGGTTAGGGTTAGGGAGACAGAGCTGGAAATCAGGTAAGATGGCAAGATGAGCCCCATCTTGCTCCATGTGCCCCAAAATAATAAGACATCAGCGAAAATAAGAATAGAATAGAATAACAGAGTTGGAAGGGACCTTGGAGGTCTTCTAGTCCAACCCCCTGCCCAGACAGGAAACCCTACACCACTTCAGACAAATGGTTATCCAACAACTTCTTAAAAATTTCCAGTGTTGGAGCATTCGCAACTTCTGGAGGCAAGTCGTTCCACTGATTAATTGTTCTCACTGTCAGGAAATTTCTCCTTAGTTTTAAGTTGCTTCTCTCCTTGATGAGTTTCCACCCATTGCTTCTTGTTCTACCCTCAGGTACTTTGGAGAATAGCTTGACTCCCTCTTCTTTGTGGCAACCCCTGAGAGATTGGAACACTGCTATCATGTCTCCCCTAGTCCTTCTCTTCATCAAACTTGACATACCCAGTTCGTGCAACCGTTCTTCATATGTTTTAGCCTGCAGTCCCCTAATCATCTTTGTTGCTCTTCTCTGCACTCTTTCTAGAGTCTCCACATCTTTTTTACATCATGGCAGCCAAAACTGAATGCAATATTCCAAATGTGGCCTTACCAAGGCATTATAAAGTGGTATTAACACTTCACGTAGTCTTGATTCTATAAGGCCAAGCACTTATTTCAGAGTTTAAAAAAATATAAGACAGGGTCTTATTTTTGGGGAAACACAGTAGTACCTATTTATCTGCTTGCAATTGCATGATTTCAAACTGCTAGGTAGGCAGGAGCTGGACCAAGCAAGGGGAACTCACCCCATCATGTGATGCTTGAGTCTCGAACTTGGTCTGTCAGCTTTCCAGTTGACAAGCTCAGCATCTTTAACTGCTGAGTCATCGCGCGCGCGCACACACACACACACACACACACACAGACGCGCACACATACACACTTTAGCTAAAGTACAAAGTCTGATTAGAAAGCACATGTTGTTATAATCACCTTACTGCCAGACGTTTATGGTTCCTCAACGGAATTATAGGCATTATGTCAACTTGAACTTTGGATTTTCAGAAGTTGAAACCACGTTTTAATGCAAGTTATGAATGTGTGATTGTGAGAATGCCAAACTGGCCAATTCATATTTGGACAATATGCCAGTATAATTTGTGGCACTTGGAAATGATTGAACAAGTTGCTTATTCTGTAGAAAAATCCTTTTCCTTCTTGTATTTTGTCAGTGAGATTTTTTAAAGCGGTGTCCAGAATTTTGGTAGGGCACCCAGTGGGCCAATAACCATAGGGAGTACCAGGGGTGAAATGCTCCCAGTTCGGACCGGATCGCCTGATCTGGTAGCGATGGAGGCAGGTGGTTTGGAGAACCGGTAGCAAAAATCCTTGCCCCCCCCTCCCATTGCCCAGCTGAGCTGCGCAATCATCAGAGGCTTTTTTTTTATTATTTTTAAAAGCATTTTTTCTACAACCTCTTTGGCCAAAGAAATGTTTTTAAAAGTAAAAAAAAAAAAGCCTCTAATGATCGCGCGGCTCAGCTGGGATCATCAGAGGCTTTTAAAAGTATTTTTTCTATAATCTCTTTGGCTGAAGAGGTTATAGAAAAAATGTTTTTAAAAGGACAAAAAGCCTCTGCCGATCAGGCAAGTCAGCTGGGATCGTCAGAGGCTTTAAAAGCATTTTTTACAACCTCTTCAGCCGAAGAGGTTGCGAGGGGTCTGTAGATATTTTCACAGCCATCTTATATACAGGTCCTCAACAGATGCCCCATTTCAATGGCCTGCACACCTCATGTGTTTTCTTTGATTTTTTTTAAAAGCTCAAAAACACACCTTTTTAAAGCAGGCTTTTAACCATTGTTTTAAATGCTGGTTTAAAACATTTTTAATACCTCAGATTCTAATTTTTCTATTTTTAATGCAAACTGCTGAGAGACCTTGGTATTCGGTGGTATGACTAAATAAGCAAACAAACAAACGAATAATAACTTTGGTTAAGCCGAGATGGGGATGGACTTTTTCCATATATCGTTATATAACAAAGCTTTGTTAACAAAACGTTGGTTCACTTTGAACATATTTTTCTCTGTCTCTCTCTCTTTCAGATAACAAATTATCACAAGGATGGGGGAGAGTGAAACTCAACACTCAGATTCAGATCCTCGTAATTTAGCCAGCCACAATAAAAAGGAAAGTCTTGAAAATGTGGAAGATGGTGAAAGCAGGTAAGATGTGGGAGTACATGAATTTTTTTTTCTTTTTGCTGAGGATCTAAACTTACTCTTTCTTTCTTTCTTTCTTTCTTTCTTTCTTTCTTTCTTTCTTTCTTTCTTTCTTTCCTTCCTTCCTTCCTTCCTTCCTTCCTTCCTTCCTTCTTTATTTATTTATTTATTTATTTATTTATTTATTTATTTATTTATTTATTTATTTCAAATGGCATCCATCCCGCGGTTCAAGGCAACTCTGAGTGGTTTACAATGTAACATGTATATTGTAATCCCATGTAATCCATACACTTGGGTTAATGTCACAGTTCCTAAGTCTTTGAGTGGTTTTATGCCATAAAGTCATTGGTGAGTCTTAGCGACCACATAAATAGCAATAGCAATAGTACTTAGACTTCAGTGGTGGGTTGCCCCCGGTTCGGACCAGTTCGCAAGAACCGGTAGTAAAACCGGCGGGAGGCTCCACCCACCGACCCAGATGTCATCAGGACATTTCTGGGCACACGCAGAAGCTCGCACACGATCCCGTTGAGAACCGGTAGTAAAGGTAAGTAGAACCCACCCCGTTAGACTTATATACCGCTTCACAGTGCTTTACAGCCCTCTCTAAGTGGCATACAGAGTCAGCATTTTCATATGACTCACAACTTAATAAAGAACAGTTATAGATTGCACAGAGTGGTGTCTCTCAATTTAGCAAGCTTAAGTTGTGTGGACTTCAACTCCCGGCATTCCCCAATCAACAGGTTTATCAGACTGTTATAATACAATCTGTAGCAATAACAGTTATATGTGTAACAGACTATAGAACCGTGATGGCAAACCTATGGCGTGCGTGCCACAGATGGCACGTGAGCTCAGCTCCAGCTGATTTTCGGGCCTTCTGGGCCCACTGGAAGTCAGCAAACAGGCAGTATCCGGCCTCTGGAGGGCCTCCTGGGGGGTGGGGAAGGTCGTTTTCGCCCTCCCCGGGCTCCTAGAAAGGCTCTGGAGCCTGGGTTGGGCGAAAAACAGGCCTACCGGGCTCACTGTCCCATCGCGTGCCAAAAGGATGGGGCGCATAGAATTATGGGGGTGGGCATTCATGCGCGCGACACCCCCCCCCCCCCCGCGTGAGCCCCGCTTTTGGCACACAATGGCAAAAAGGTTAGCCATCATTGCTATAGAGTAATTTCTTAGGTATTCAGGAGGTAAAAAAGATGACATAAAGTAGAGTACTGTAAAGAATGAAAAAAATATCAGAATCCTTTATGGGACTGTAGTTAGTTTAGTTTTTTGGGGCCATAGACCAACTTGAAATGCATTCAACATGAAAGCATAAGGTTCACCATAGTAAGTAGTAAGCATGAACTATAGTATACAGAACTGTGGGATGTTTTTAATTTTTAATTCAAAAATAAGACAGAATAAAAGTAACTTTATGATGAGGTTGCTATTTTTAATAGTTATACTATATATATATATATATATATATATATATATATATATATATATATATATATATATATATATATATATATATTTGTTTCAGTAAAACTGGTGATACAAAGAAAAATAACACAGTGGACAAGGAAGATAAGGAAGAAAAGAAAAATGAAAGTAAACCTGAGAAGAAAAATAATGAGGAGTAAGTGCTTTTAAGTTTCTACACAGAACAATCTTCTGTTAAAACACATTACTACCCAAGCAGATTTATAGGCAAGATCCTTTGGTTATATAATAATCCTTTGTTAGTCTATGGAGGTAGTTCAGACAAAAAGCAAATCAATAAATACTAGCTCTACCTTTATTGTAAGATTACATTCATAGAATTCTGCAAGTCCCGAAGTCCACTCCTTTCCTTTAATTCCCCAGAAATTAAAGGGGCCATTTTGATATGTTTCCCATGCCCTCCCTCCTATGAATTGAGGCAGGGGTGAAATGCTCCTGGTTTGGACCGGATCGCCTGATCCGGTAGCAATGGCGGCGGGTGGTTCAGAGAACCGGTAGCAAAAATCCCTGCCCCCCCCCCCAGCCCATGTCATCAGAGGCTTTTTTTTTTTTTTTACTTTTAAAGGCATTTTTTCTACAACCTCTTTGGCCGAAAAAATGCTTTTCAAAGTTTAAAAAAAAACCTCTGATGATTACGCGGCTCAGCTGGGATCGTCAGAGGCTTTTAAAAGCATTTTTTTCTACAACCTCTTTGGCTAACAATTGGAGGGATTCAGTTAAGAAGGGCAATGCAGAATGCTGGTTTTGCTGTTGCTAAATGATGTGGTGAACTTTACAACTCTGTCACTTAGCAATGGAAATTCCAGTCCCCGTTGCTGTTGTAACTTGAAAACTCTTTCTACAGTCTATCTTCATAGTATCATAGAGCTGGAAGGGATCTTGGAGGACTTCTAGTTCAGGGGGCCCCAATCCCTGGCCCATGGCCCGCTACCGAGCCTCGAGCCATTCAGAACCGGGCTGTGGAAGTGGTGGGCGAGTGTGCATTCACGCGCATCTCACCTGCACAAACAGCCAGCAAGCATTTGCGCAAGTGGCGGGTGTGAAAACGGAGCTGCGCATAGGCTTGCTTGCCTGCCTGCCACTCACATGGAACCATCCCCTCTTCCACCCCCAAAGCTCGTCCGCAAAGCCAGAAAATTGGGTTCAACTCCCTAGCAATAACATAGCTGATACCAGTGGTGAAATTAAAAAATTTCCCCTACCGGTTCTGTGGGTGTGGCTTGATTGGGGGGGGAGGTCATGTGACTGGGTGGGCATGGCCAACTCGACATCACTCACATCGAGGGGCTCCTCACCGGCCCCTCCCCTCCCAGCCACTCCTTGTCGCAAATGACAAGAAAATGGGGAAGAGAATATTCCTGCCTACCATCCTTCCCTCAGTCTGTGCTGAGACTGAGGAATGGATGACAGCCAGGAAAATCCCCTTCCCCATTTTCCTGCCTTTCACGAAAACGGCTCCATTCTAGCTGCTCACCCCTGTCCCCCTCCTTCCTGGGGACTACCTTAAAAGGGACAGGCTGCAGCAGCTCCGTTGTGAATGGAGGAAGAAAAGTTAGCATTCTCTCTGCTGCATTTAACATTGAATTCTGTGGAATATTGAGTGGCCGGAAGAGTTAAGTGGGGATCAGCCAGGTATCGACGAACTGATATCCATAATCTCTAGCGGTTTGCCCGAACCGGTAGAATTTCACCCCTGGCTGATACTATTGATCAGGAGGCAACCTAGTGGGACTTGCTTGAAGTGACTCCGACTGGGATGTTTTGTCTTGCCTATTTGCACCCACGTTCATTAGGAAGGCAATGCTAGCAAGCTACATCTGGAAAGCAGAAGGTTTTCCAGTGTTCTTCATGCCTGCTGGTGCTTTAGCGTTCTCTTTGGACGGTGACATGATGGACAATTGAAAGGGGTAGAACCTGGGAAAGGGGCGGGCCAGTTTCCATCTCTTGACATCATCCACTTTGGGGCTTTGAGAGAGGACAATCTAACCATTATCCTGAATTGTCTTCTGTTCCAATGCTATATGGTAGATAACTACCTATATCTTGGCATCCAAACAGAATATTTGTATTTTGCAACCCCTTGAGCCAAAGTTAAATTGTAGAGATTTCTAAGAAAGAGTTGATTCAGTGAAATCACTTCTGTTTTAACTTGGGCCACCATTTTGTATGAACAGTTAATGCACGGCTGTCTTTAGAAGAGCATATGACGGCTGTGGCCAGGGGGGCTTTTTATCAGATCCGCCTGATTCGCCAGTTGCATCCCTTTCTGGATCGGGACTCCTTATGCACAGTCACTCAGGCACTCGTCACTTCCCGCCTGGACTACTGCAATGCTCTCTACATGGGGCTCCCCTTGAGGAGCACCCGGAGGCTCCAACTGGTGCAGAATGCAGCCGCGCGGGGGATCATGGGAGCGAGGGGGCGCTCCCATGTGACACCTCTCCTGCGTGAGCTGCATTGGCTTCCAGTTGTCTTCCGGGTGCGCTTCAAGGTGTTGGTTACCACCTTTAAAGTGCTCCATGGCATAGGACCTGGGTATTTGCAGGACCGCCTTCTGCCACTGATAGCCTCCCACCGACCAGTACGCGCCCACAGAGAGGGACTCCTCAGGGTGCTGTCAGCCAGGCAATGTCGGCTGGCGACCCCCAGGGGGAGGGCCTTCTCTGTGGCAGCTCCTGCCCTCTGGAACAATTTGCCCCCGGAGATACGAAGGATATCGGATCTCCGGGTCTTTCGCCGTGCCCTGAAAACTTTTCTTTTCCATCAAGCAGGGCTGGCGTGAACCCCCTCCCCCTTTTTTAGTCTTTTTAGTTGTTTAGTTTTAAATTGTCATGGGGTTTTAAATTGAACTGTTTTAAATTGGGCCAGTTATATAATGCTTTTAATAATTTTAAATTTTGTATCTGCATGTGTTTTAGCTCTGGCTGTTCACCGCCCTGAGTCCACTAGGAGAAGGGCGGTATACAAATTGAAATAATAAAATAAATAAATAAATAAATAATGTATGAATGGATATTTTTTCCTTATGCTTACCTCTTCAGGGGGAAGAATGAAATATTTGTCATTGATCCCTCTGGAAATCTTTATTACAACTGGTTGTTCTGCATCACATTGCCTGTCATGTACAATTGGACAATGATCATCGCTAGGTATTGTAATATTATACAAAAACTGACAATATTAGAAGTGTTGCTGTGTCTTAAGCTCAGCTTCCCAACTTGGCGTCATCCAGCTCTTCGTGAGCTTCAACTCCCATAATTGTTATCCGTCAAAGCAATTGGTTGCTTTAAGCAGAGAAGGAACTTCTTTCTTTCTTTCTTTCTTAATCTTTTAATTTTTGTCGCATTCTTTGAAGCTGTTTTCATCTGTAAGCTATTCAGAGTTGTTCGGAATTGTGCGGCCTGCTCATTTAATAAATAAATAAGCAGAAAATAACAACATAACAGAGTGTAAAATGTATACCTTTTTCGAGTCTGCAATACGGGAACAAGGATATTCACGTAAGAATACTCAGCAGCCATTCTGATGGCTGTTGACAAAATGTACGTAAACTGTTCAAAGATTCCAAAAAATGTTTTATAAATTGTCATTTGCTGAACGTTCAAACTTTTAAATTAGAAACGGAATATCTGTTTGGATGTATGGTTGATTTATCCTTAAGCGATAGCTGATTTCCATAATGATGTCACATCCCATGTTTCAAGGAAGGTTAATTTAAAAAGGAACAGCACCTTCTTCCCCTGCTTAGAGATTTATCCGAGGCTTTTAATTACCGTGTGAAGCTGATGTTGGCTTGTGAATATAGTAAACTGAAATCTATAAGCCCCAATGTCTATCGATTTTCATAAATCCTAGCTAGTGCCTGCCAAGCCTTTTGCTTTATGTGAATTCAATAATTTGTCACTTGATGGTGCTGTTAACATCTGTTGTGGCTCCGTTAGCGGAGCCTGTGTCATCGGCAGGAGAGGACTCTGAGAGTGAAGGAGAGGAGTTGGCAAGGCCTCCCTCTCCAGGACCCTCCTCTCTGGCAATGCCTTCGGTGTCCACCGAAGGGCAAGAGATAGGGCCGGGACCAAGCACGTCCACGCAGCCACAGATGGACAGTGATGAGGGTAATGAGTCTTGGCTGGATCCACGCCAGCGTTGCAGAGATAAGCGCGCTCAACAGAAGAAAAGGCGTGCCCGAGATTAGGCTGAGTCACTGGACCACACCCCACAGGATATAAAAGGGAGCGTGGTGGCCAGTCAAACCTTGTGACGAACAAAGCTAAAAGCTTCCGCACCATTCTGCATTGCCGGACTTTTTGCTATAGACTTTGCTGGCTTATCTCTGGACTTGATTAACTCCGTAATTATTGAGCTGTTTCTTTTGATGTATCAGAAGTTGGGAGAAGCTATCTCTCCTCTTCGTAAATAATAAACTCTTGGCAGGCAGCCACTAGGTTGTTGCCAAGTTCCGTTATCATAAGGAAAAGGATTTTGCCGGCTGGTTTGGTCTTTAACTCTTGAACGTCTGTTGGTGTGTTTGACAGAACAACATCCTTCACCAAAGCAACTTACGTAGCTTTGAGAAACTCAAAAGGTTTCAAACAACCAGTGTTTGCATAATCGAACTAATCTCCACTTCCGTAACCCCCCCCATCCCAATTTAAACCCTACATCGGCTAGCCATTCTACCATGAATACAGAATAACAGAGTTGGAGGGACCTTGTACATCATCTAGTCCAACTCCTTCCTCAAGAAGGAGATCTTATACCCATGATGGCAAACGTATGGCACGCGTGCCAGAGGTGGCACACAGAGCCCTCTCTGTGGGCACGCATGCCATCGCCAGCTGCTCTTCTGGTTTCTGGCGTGCACATGTGCGCCAGCCAGCTGGTCTTTGTGAGCTGGAAAATGGCCGAAAAATGGCCTGAAAACAGCCCAAAAATGGCCTGAAAAATGGCTAAAAAACAGGTATGCATGCGCCGGCCATCTGGTCTTTGGGTTAGGGTTAGGGTTAGGGTTAGGGTTAGGTTAGGGTTAGGGTTAGGTTAGGTTAGGGTTAGGTTAGGGTTAGGGTTGGGTTAGGGTTAGGTTAGGGTTAGGGTTAGGGTTAGGGTTAGGGTTAGGGTTAGGGTTAGGGTTAGGGTTGGGTTAGGTTAGGGTTAGGGTTGGGTTAGGTTAGGGTTAGGTTAGGGTTAGGGTTGGGTTAGGGTTAGGTTAGGGTTAGGTTAGAGTTAGGTTAGGGTTAGGTTAGGGTTAGGGTTAGGTTAGGGTTAGGGTTAGGGTTAGTGCTCTGATGCGCATGAAGATCAGCTGGCTGGCATGCATGCGTGTGCCGGAAACCGAAGACCAGGTACCTGGTGTGTGCATGCACGTGCGTTCCGGTTTGGGCACTCAGTGTCGGAAAGGTTCGCCATCACTGCCTTATACCATTTCTGACAAGTGGCTGTGTAGTCTCTTCTTGAAAGCTTCCACTGATGAAGCACCCGCAACTACTGAAGGCTGTTCCATTGATTAATTCATTTATTTGTTTATTTATTGGTTCGATTTATAGGCCGCCCTTCTCCGGAGACTCAGGGTGGCTTACAATGCATTAAGCAATAGCCTTCATACTTTTGTATATACCTGTTTAGTAGGGCTTTTGGGCCCCCCCCCAAGCGGTGTTCTTTTTTTATACAAAGTCAGCTTATTGCCCCCACAATCCGGGTCCTCGTTTTACCTACCTCGGAAGGATGGAAGGCTGAGTCAACCTTGAGCCTGGAGAGATTTGAACTCGCAGTGATTGCAGGCAGCTGGCAGCTAAGTGCTACTTAACAGCACTTTAATCCGTTGCGCCACCAAGGCTCCTAGTAATTGTTCTTACTATCGTGTTTCCCCGAAAATAAGACAAGGTCTTATGTTAATTTTTGCTCCAAAAGACACGTTAGGGCTTATTTTCTGGTTAGGTCCTATTTTCAGGGAAATCTGTCCATCTAGTTGGCGATCTTAACTGGGGCTTATTTTTGGGGGTAAGACTTATGAGAATCTGGAAAAATCATGCTAGGGCTTATTTTCTGGTTGAGTCGTATGGGAACCACGGTATCTGAAAATTCCTCCTTATTTCTAGGTTGAATCTCTCTCCTTGATCGGTTTCCTTCCGTTGTTTTTTGTCTAGCCTTCGGTGCTTTGGAAAATAGGCTGACCCCTTCTTTCTGGCAACCCCTCAAATTATTTTATTATTATTATTATTTAATAATAATAATAAATATTTAATAATAAATATTGGAATACTGCTATCATGTCAGCCGTGGCCCTTCTTTTCACTAGACTAGCCATGCCCAGTTCTTCTAAACATATGGTTTTAGCCTCCAGGCCCCTAATCATCCTTGTTTCTCTTCTCTGCACTCTTTCTAGAGTTTCAATATCTTTTTTATAGTGTGGGGACTAAAACTGGATGCAGTATTCCAGGTGTGGTCTTTATAGTGTGGTATCAGTACATGATCTTGAGTCAATCCCTCTGTTAACGCAATTTAGGATTGCATTGTCTTTTTTTGGCACCAAATGTACCAAAGAGCCTTGGTGGCGCAGCAGACTAAAGTGCTGTTAAGTAACACCAGATGCCTGCAATTACTGCAAGTTCAAATCTCACCAGGCTCAAGGTTGACTCAGTCTTCCATCCTTTCGAGGTAGGTAAAATGAGGACCCGGTTTGTGGGGGCAATAAGCTGACTTTGTATAAAAAAGAACACTGCTTGGGGGGGTGGGGGCGAAAGCCCTACTAAGCCGGTATATACAAAAGTATGAAGGCTATTGCTTAACGCATTGTAAGCTGCCCTGAGTCTCCGGAGAAAGGGTAGCATATAAATCAAACCAATAAATAAATAAATAAATGTAGACTAACTATGTTCTTCCTAATCTGCTACAATAGACCTGAACTTTATCAATGAAATGCTGTCAGTTTTTCTGCAAATGAGGAGAAATTTGCAGGAATACGCAAATCTTCATTTTCTTTTAACAGATAAAGTAGAACGACTACGCTACACAATCAAATGTTGTGGTCCATTAAGTTTGCAATTGTGACTCCTCTCCAGAATGTCCTCTTAAATTGCTACGCAGTCACTCCTCAGTTCCACCGGAACGAATAGCTGTTGTTGTTGATGATGATATTTAATGCTTAATTTTTAAATTTCTGGTGTCCTTTGTTCTTACTCAGGGCCTGTTTTGATGAACTGAATCATAACAGCGTAGAAATGTGGTTGATTTTGGACTATTCTGCAGATTTTATTTATGTTGCTGACATGTTTGTGCGGACGAGGACAGGTAAGTGTGTTCTGTTGTCTCTGTTGCGCACTTGAAAATTGGTACAGTGGTACATGTATTCCAGGATTGGATTCTATTTACCTTTACTACCGGTTCGCAACGGGGCCGCACAAGCTTCTGCGCATGCGCAGATCGTCATTTTTGACGTCCGGGCGGGTGGACGGAGCCTCCCGCCGATTTTACTATCGGTTCTATAGAACCGGACAGAACCAGGAGCAACCCACCACTGATGTATTCCTCAACTTATGACCACAATTGAGCCCAACATTTCTGTTGCTAAGCGAGGCACTTATTCAATGAGCCGCACTTCATTTTACGACCTTTTCTTGCCACAATTAAGCAAATCATTGCAGTTGTTAAATGAATCATTGCAGTCACTTTGCAGGAAATCTGGCTTTTCTCATTGACTTTGCTTGTCGGAAGCCAGCTAGGAAGTTTCCAGATGTTGATCATATGACTCTGGGACAGTGCAACTCTCATAAATATACAGGTTGTCTTTGACTTACAACAGTTCATTTAGTGACCGTCCGAAGTTACAACAGCACTGAAAAAAGTGACTTATGACCATTTTTCAAACTTATGACCGTTGCAAAATTCCCCATGGTCACCTACGATTTACTTTCAGATGCTTGACTGATTCACATTTATGACAATTGCCCGGGGTCATGTGACCAATTTTTGCCACATTCTGACAAGCAAAGTCCATGCAGAAACCAGATTCACTTAACAACCTGGTTACTAATTTAACAACTGCAGGGATTCACTTAACAAATGTGGCAAGAAAAGTCGTACAGTGAGGCGAAACTGACTTAACAAATTTCTCACTTGGCAACATAAATTTTGGACGCCATTTTGGTCGTAACTTGAGGACTACCTGTAATGCCAATTGCCAAGTACTCATGCCTATCTAAATTACAGTAGAACTTTCAGCTTTTATTGTTATTTGTTATTCTCAGTGTGCACAGGAGAACCAAGAACGAGAAACAGTTTAATCATCTTTTTGTAATAACATTCATACTAGGCATTGGTTTTTAAATAAATTTAATCTGAGCTATTGTTTGCATATTTAATCAAACTGGTGTTTCAACTGGCTAAACAGCATCTCCATGATATAGAAATGAAACAGAGGGTCCACAGTGGTCCAAAAAAAATCAAGCTGGAGATTACAATTGTGCAATCAAAACCACATCCTTCTTTTCCAGATACAACTGCACATTTCTGGCTGCCATCTTGAGTTTTTTGTCCTCTACCCTGCAGATATCTCTGAATGGACATCTGCAACCAGAAGTAACCATCAACTTTCAATGGCACTTATGCCTAGATATTTATATATATACATTCAGGATACCTTATGCATTTTTTTGTGAATTCTCTTTGAATGCCGGTACGCTCTCATAGAGAGGGGCTCCTCTGGGTGCCGTCAGCCAAACAATGTCGACTGGCGGCCCCCAGGGGGAGAGCCTTCTTTGTGGGGGAACCTACTATCTGGAACGAGCTCCCCCCCGGAGATACGGAGGATCCGGGATCTGCGCACCTTCCGCGGTGCTCTAAAGACCTTTTTATTTCACCAGGCGGGCCTGGCCTAATCTTTTCCCTCTTTTTTAAACAATTTTAATATTTTTAATATCTTTAATACTCAAAGTCTAAATTTGTTTTAAATTGATTGGGGTTTTAATCTGTCTGGGCCAAACTATTTAATTCGATTTTATTTCTGCTTTTTAAATTTTGTATGTATGTATTTTATTGTTGGCTGTTCACCACTCTGAGTCCTTCAGGAGTAGGCCGGTATACAAATCAAATAAAAGTAAAGTAAAGTAAAGTAATGTGTTTATTTTTAACGTGGAAAAGCTGAAGATGTATTTTATGAGGGAATTTTTAAAATTAGCTAGGTCCAGAATCTCCTTCCTTACCAAAAAAAGATCACCCAATTTCATCCAGTGGTTAAGACACTGAAACTCAGAGACTACCCTGTTTCCCCCAAAATAAGACATCCCCTCATAATAAGCCCAATCGGGCTTTTGAGTGCATAACAATAAGGCCAAGCGCTTATTTCAGGGTTCAAAAAAATGTAAGACAGGGTCTTATTTTCGGGGTAACACGGTAGTTTCAGTGCCTTAACCACTGGCTAGAAACTAGGAGACCATGAGTTCTAGTCCCATCCTAAACATGACAGCTAGCTGGGTGAGCAGTCACTCATTCTCAGCCCAACCCACCTCACACAGTCGTATTTTTGGGGAAAATAGGAGGAGGGAGTGTTAGGTATCTTGAGTATAAAAAATAATATTAAGATAGGATCTAAATAAATATAACAAATTTCAGATCCCCATTTTTTAATTTCTGGGGATGATTATCTTAACTATCCATAACGCTGGACAGAAATAGGGAATAGGTGGTCTTCCAAATTCCCTCACAAATACCACTTCAGAAATTCCTGATTATCACAAACCAAGGCCAAATCCTAGTTTGAAAGAGGTGTTCAGTTTCTTGGTTTTGAAATTATGGGAAAACTGTTAAACCCTGCATAAAAATATAAAAGAATTTAGCAGTGTTTCTATGCAATTTTATATACCCTGTTTCCCCCAAAATAAGACATCCCCTGATAATAAGCACAATCGGGCTTTTGAGTACATGGCAATAAGGCCAAGCGTTTATTTCAGGGTTCAAAAAATATAAGACAGGGTCTTATTCTCGGGGAACCCCAGTAATGAACAATCACATTAAAAAGTTAATTCAGAATTTTAAGTGTGATAAAGTTTCGTGGAAATTCACTGTCCTAACAAAGTATTGTTGGAGAAAAAAAGATGATAAATTTCTAAATATTGGTTTAGTTTTTCGCATTTTACTTTTAAGTGTGAACTGGAATGGGTCAAAATTCTGACTACTTGCAAAGATGATAGCAATACCTCTAGTTATAGATAATGGTTTAGTAATCACTTCTGTTTCTTTTGTCATTGAGTAAAAACAGATTCATACCATAAAAAATTGCTTATGTTTTGCTTCAGGTTACTTGGAGCAAGGCTTGTTGGTGAAGGAAAAATCTAAGCTCAAGAAAAGATACAAGCAAACATCACAATTCAAATTCGATCTGCTGTCCATCATGCCAACTGATCTACTTTACTTCAAATTTGGACTGAATTACCCAGAAATAAGAATAAACAGATTACTTAGAATATCACGCATGTTTGAATTCTTCCAGCAAACAGAAACGAGGACAAGTTATCCAAATATCTTCAGAATCTCTAATCTTGTCATGTACATTATAATTATCATCCACTGGAATGCTTGTATGTATTTCTCCCTCTCAAAAGCGATCGGCTTTGGAACAGACACATGGGTCTATCCCAATGTTACTCATCCTGAATTTGGCAGGCTCGCTAGAAAATATGTGTATAGCCTTTACTGGTCAACACTGACTTTGACAACTATTGGTGAAACACCTCCTCCTGTTCAAGATATTGAGTATTGGTTTGTTGTTGTTGATTTCTTGGTTGGCGTATTAATCTTTGCTACTATTGTTGGTAATATTGGTTCTATGATCTCTAATATGAATGCTGCCCGGGAGGAATTTCAAGCAAAGATCGATGCTATCAAGCAATATATGAAGTTTCGTAATGTAAGCAAAGATTTAGAAAAACGGGTTATCAAGTGGTTTGATTATTTGTGGACAAATAAAAAGGCCGTAGACGAAAGAGAAGTCTTGAAATTTCTTCCGGATAAATTACGAGCAGAAATTGCTATTAATGTTCATTTGGAGACATTAAAAAAAGTCCAGATTTTCTCAGACTGTGAAGCTGGTCTGTTAGTTGAGCTGGTTCTGAAACTACAACCTCAGGTATATAGTCCTGGTGATTATATCTGCCGGAAAGGTGATATTGGGCGAGAAATGTATATTATCAAAGAAGGAAAACTCGCAGTGGTAGCTGATGATGGAATAACTCAATTTGTGGTTCTTAGTGATGGCAGCTATTTTGGAGAGATTAGCATCCTCAATATTAAAGGTAGCAAAGCTGGAAATAGGAGGACAGCTAATATTAGAAGTCTTGGCTATTCAGATTTGTTTTGTCTGCATAAAGATGACCTGATGGAAGCTTTAATAGAATATCCAGAGGCAAAGACTTTGTTGGAAGAGAAGGGGAAGCAAATCCTTATGAAAGATGGCCTATTGGATTTAGAGCAAGGAAATATGAGAAGAGAGACGGAAAACCTCGAGCAAAAGGTCAGCCAAATAGAAGGAATGCTAGATAATTTACAAACAAGATTTGCTAAACTTTTAGCTGAATATAGTCCTGCACAGCAGAAATTGAAAATAAGGTTAAGGCAAGTCGAGACCATTGTAAAACCATCCCTAGAGTATGATTTTTCAGACTTAGAAGAACTGCAGAGAACTTCTGGTCAGTAAGGATTAAAAAAAAGCATTTCAGATATATCATACTTGAGGATAAATTAATAAACGATGGGCAGTAGTATGTTAGATATTCCATTAGATATGGGAAACTATTTATAACACCCAGGTTTTTCTCTGGGCAGTATTTTTTTAAATAAACCACGTTCAACAGACATGTTTAAGAACTTGAATTTTGTCCCTGGGAAAAAATACAACAACGCCATCATCATGTACTGTGGTTCTACAAATGAGAATTTAATGGTTCAGTTTGGAAACTTGGAATCTCAAGGAATTAATGAAGGCTTAGTAGGTTTCGTTCTAAATTTCGTCTGTATAATCCATCTAGAAAGAAACAATTTTTCCAGCTACTCAGTAGCTATTGTGGGTTTACAATTGATGGACATTGTTAAACTATTTGATCGTATTAGATTCAGGACAACTTTGTTATCATAACTATCCGGAAAACCCGAAGTAGTTTGTATAATGTGGAAATATTTTTACAAGAAAATCCTGCACTGCTAGTAATATAATAATGATGTTTTTGCAGAATTGTGCCAGTTGTACTGACTGTAAGCTATTCATCATCAGTTAAAATATTTGTTGGATAAACAGACAGAATTTTTACCCTGAGAGTTATTCTTTTTGATTATCAGTGTTTTCAGCAAAGTATAATTTCTGTAGCAACCAGATGATACAAATGAAATGAAGCTAGCGCTGCTGTCAAATTATAAGAATAGAATAGAATTCTTTATTGGCCAAGTGTGATTGGACACACAAGGAGTTTGTCTTGGTGCCTAAAACTCGGTAATGGAGAAGATACCTAACTGAGGAATCCAGAATGAAGATGTAAGATGTAGTACAGGTGTGTAACCCATTGGTGGGTTTCAACATTTTTTACTACTGGTTCTGTGGGTGTGGATTGGTGGGTGTGGCATGGATTGGTGGGTGAAGGTTACTGCAAAATCCCCATTTTTTCCTGATCAGCTGGGACTTGGGAGGCAGAGAATAGATGGGGGTGGAGCCAGTCAGAATTTTTACTACCGGTTCTCTGAATTACTCAAAATTTCTACTACCGGTTCTCCAGAACTGGTCAGAACCTGCTGAAACCTTTCATGAAGATTTCCTGGAAAGGCAGAACTTGGGTCTTGGAGTAAAAAAAAATAACCCACACTAACCAAGTGTTCCATTGCAAAGTGGCAACCAAACGTCTTTCGAATGGAGCAGTGTAAGAACATGAGATGAGAAACGCACTGCAGCCACCGAGAACATCAGAAAAAGGAAACAACTAGAGAACATCCTCCAACAAAACAGACACTCGTATCCAACTTTATCAAAACCACTCAACACCCTACAGCACAGCCAACATAAGCTATGAAAAGGATAACACTACCATGCATGAAAAACATCTCAGAAACAGCCAACAGACTATTACAACCACACGACGTCACCGTAGAAAACATCTTAGGTTAACCAAAATATTCAATAACTCAAGAAGAAAAAAACGAGTCATCTACAAAATACAGTTTAATGATTGTGGCAGTCATTATGTAAGACAGACAGGCAGAAGATTAGTACAACACATCCATGAGCACCAACTAGCAGTAACAATGAAATTAATTTCACAATGTATGGGTAGACTCGACCATTGCTTCACACTGGGAAACCGAGCAGAATTTAGCTAATTCCTGGAAGCTTGGCATTGAGACAAATCACCAATAGACACATAAAGACAGACCATGTACCACTCAGAAGGTGCGCTAGGGGGCGCTGGCCTAATCTCCTGGCATGGTGAGCACGTTGCCACCTTCCATTTTGCTGACTTATCAAGCAATCGATGCAACGGCTCTGCAACTTTACCACTTCTGTGGTAAAAAAATGTTGTAAAAATTTAATAGCCCCAGAAATGCTTGAAGTTCTGTTTTATTTGCCGGGAGGTGGGGGGGTGGTGGTTCCTTAATTGCCTTGATTTTGCCATTCGTGGGGTGGATGCCTGCTTCATCAATTAAGTATCCCGGAAATTCGACACTCGGTACCGCTATTTGGCGTTTTTCCTTCTTTATCTTAAGGCCAGCCTCTTGGAATCTACTGAAAACTCGTCTCAGTCTTGGTGTTAATTGTTCCTTGTTCTCTGCGGCCACGAGGACATCATCAAAGTAAGGCACCACTCCTGGAATGCCACTCCATTAAGCATTGGAAAATTCCTGGGGCCACACTAACCCCAAATTGTAGTCTGCAGCATTTAAAAGCCCCCTCCCCCATGGGTCACAATGGTTTGTGCCTCTGTGTTCTGCCCCAGCTACAGATCCCAAAGAACGCAGCCCACACAAAGTCCGTACAAACCTTAGTTTACTAATTAAGGACTACTAATGTGCTTTCTTAGTAGTTGTTCGAACACAAGTATAGTTTAAATCAGTCTTTTCTGAACAAGGGCTGTTAATTTAACTTCATTAACAGCCGACAAGAATCCAAAGAATAATAACTCAATTCTGAGGCACAATATTTCAGATAATTGTAATCTTACTGTGTTTGGCAGAATGCAGAATTTGCAGGAAAACTGATGAGATAAACAAGAGCCGAATCAAACGTTTCTGGAATCAAGACACAAAGTAATATGAACGAAGTTGTTTCCTGCAAATTGCATCAGTCGTCGTCCTTCCTTAAATAGGCTAGGGGAGTGGCCAATTAGCTCCAAGCCTTACTCTCAAGGAGACCTCCTCCTGAGGAGCCACTCCTGCCTTTTAACAGCTCTGCGCGCTCATGCATCGAGAAGAGGCTCCTCCTCTTCTTCCTCTTCACTTATGGGAGCTTCTGGAGGTTCTGAAGGCCCTGGCTGAATCCCCGCCTCTGGCACCACCTCTTCTCCAGCCTCCTCATTGTCTGACTCGAATACCAGGTGCACAGGCTGCTGGCGCAACACCACACCAGCCTCCTCGCTGTTGGAATCAGCTACTAACTGCACAGGCCACTGACGGGCCACAACACTATGCAGTAGCCTCATCTGCTGGTAATTGTTGATACGCTTGGGCCAAATCGAATTTAGCAAAGATTTTTCCTTTTCCAAAGGAATGCAACAGATGTTGTACTATTGGTATTGGGTAGGCGCTCTGTTGCAGTGCCTTGTTTATAGTCAGCGCATACATGAACTGACCCATCTGGTTTCACAGGTGTGACTTGGCCCAAAGGAGAATAGGAATTCGCCTCGGTTCCACTCTGACAAGGGTGATGCTAAGTTGAAAGATATAAAGGTCCCCGTATACTTGCTCAGGCTTCCATCGAAAACATCCTCGAATTCCGACTGCAACTCCGCTTGCAATTCATTAGGGTCCTGTTACGTCTGGACGGCAAGCACGGGCGGCCAATAGAGCAGCCGATTGGTCCGTGTGCCGGCAAGCAGCCAGCGGGAAATCGGTGGTTCCTGATTGGCCCAGCTACTGACAGCTCAGTATAAAAGACTGTCAGTGCCTCAAAATGCTGCTCGCTCTCCAAGATAGTTAGCTAAGCAGAGCTAGTCACTGTTAGCTTTTATTGTTAGCCAATAAACATTTGTGAAGTGTTTATCCTGCCTCCCCTCCCTTCTTAAGCCTTTGTTCAGCGAATAGAACAGGTCCTCTCCTTGTACGGAATGTATGATTAATTATATGCCAATGTCTTTAAACCATTCTATCCCCAGGTTCGGAGTGTGCATAGGTAGTCATCCTACCGGCCGGTGTTGGAAGAAAAGGCAATCCGGTTGGAGGGAGAAAAAAATGGTCGTCCATGCTATGTCCTTTGTTCTCCTCTAGAATCCCACCCTCGTCGCCAGTGTTAGATGGCGGCCAGAGTGAGGAGCTAAGCTGGTTTGAGGGCGACTTTGATCTATTTCATCCATGTCAGAACTCAGGTTGCCTTAAAAAATGGCCAATGCCTGTACGGTGGTTCTTCTGCCTCTCTAAGCTCTTTCCTCAGCCAGCAAAGCAACATTGGCTCTAAAAGCTGACAAAACAGCTGGGGATGATGGTGTTGTGAACAGAATAGAATAGAATTCTTTATTGGCCAAGTGTGATTGGACACACACAAGGAATTTGTCTTTGGTGCATACGCTCTCAGAGTATATAAAAGTAAATATACATTCATCAAGAATCATAATGTACAACACTCAATGATAGTCATAGGGAAACAGTCAATATAAATCTTAAGTATACCAGCAACAAAGTTACAGTCATACAGTCATAAGTCGGAGGAGATGGGTGATAGGAACGATGTGAAAATTAATAGTAATGCAGACTTAGTGAATACTTTGAAAGTGTTGAGGGAATTATTTGTTTAGCAGAGTGCTGTCCTTGTGTCTAGTTGTTCTGGTGTGCAGTGCTCTATAGTGTCGTTTTGAGGGTAGGAGTTGAAACAGTTTATGTCCAGGATGCGAAGGGTCTGTAAATATTTTCCCAGCCCTGTTTTTGACTCGTCCTCAATGGAAGGCAGGTTGGTAGCCATTGTTTTTTCTGCAGTTCTCATTATCCTCTGAAGTCTGTCTCTCTCTTGTTGGGTTGCAGAACATGGGGTGCGGGAGAGAAGGAAGGATGTGTTTCCTATCTGGAAATAAAGCAGCCTAAAAGCAGCTGAAGGGAAGGACTCAGAAGGAGATACCTTCTCCGGTATATTTTGGCCACCAAGCACAACTAAAGAGTGGACGTCTACATGGAGTTCCTTCAGAAGGGCCTTCCTTTCAGACACGGATACTGGGGACCAGTAGAGGCTTGGCGGAATGACAGGAATGTTGTGATGTCATCCAGCTGCTGATGTCAGCCTGATGTCACAGAATACGGGGGGGAGGGGTTTGACTCCAACTGCCACCTGGTTGTTCGTTGAACAGCTGTTTGGCTGTAAGTGGAGCAAGTTGCTAATTCAACTTTTCCCTTGTGGAGGCTCTGCTGATTAGGGGGGACTTTGACTTTTATGCAGGAAAGTGCCAGGGTCCCAGAGCTGCTCTGGGTTAGAAGTGGACTGACTGGCTCATTGTAAAAACAAAAAACAAAAATGGGGAGAGGGGAAAGTTTTGGAGGGTTGAGAAATTCCCTCACCTCACCCCACTCCATCCCCATCCTCGATTGGTGATTCCTCCACCAAAGCTGGCTCTCATCTCTGAAGAACCACCATCACATACCGGTATTTCCAAATGAAGCCCCTTGCAAGAGATGACATGGGAAAATTGGATCCAGTCATAGGAAGAGATAATTCCAAAAAGGTTTCATTTTGAAAAGCAGGCAGGCTGTCCAAATGTCTGCAGCTTTTAAAACTCTCTCTAGGCAGAAGACTATTTTGTAAGTCCATCAGTTGCCTTTCCCAGAATTCCTGGCTGGCTTAAGGACCGGGAAATGGTTCTTTTAGGCCCCCCTCTGCCTCTGGGTCCTCTGTTGTTTAGGATTGGCAGAGGGATCCCTACTAGCTTGTAATGTTGTGGTCCGCCAGCAGCCTGCGGAGCTGGCAGCGGAGTCGGACAGCGATGAGGCTGAGGAAGAACAGGGGCCAGTCCTGGAGGCTGGGGAAGGCCCGGATGAGGGCTCTGCGTTGGAGGCAGAGATGGGGCCAGGGCCACTGGGGAGTGAGGTGCGGACTCCAGAGCCTCCACAGGCTGACAGTAGAGAGGCTGATGAACAGGAGGAGCCTGTTCCTATGAGAAGAGCTGCCAGAAGGCAGGAGCAGCTACAGCAAAGAGGATGACTCAGGAATAGGGCCAAGAGATGATTGGCCCCTCCCATAAGGCTTAAAAGACCAGCAACGGCTCTTGGGCTCTTTGTCGGAAAACAACGTTGATAGACTTGTTCTTGTCCTGCTGCACTTATCTCTGGTCGGCGTCTTCTGCTTCTGAACTTTTGCCAAGAGAAGCCTTTGGCAGTTTGCCTAATTATACCAAGGTTGGTAATTAGACTGAAGAATTATTGTTATGAAGAATTTGTTTTCATTTAGTTTGGACTACGCTGAGAATGAGTTAATTCTCAGCTGTTCTAATAAAGTCTGTTTGTTTTGGAACTGTTTACGTTACTACTACCTACTTGGGCCTGGGTCACAACATGTAGGAGACCCTGGCCTTTTGCAAACTTTCCCCTTCCTTTCTTCTCTTTTTCCTCGTTTCCCAGTCACTTCCCTTCAGAAGTTAGCTTTTCCTCTCCTCTGCTTGCCGTTTGAAATTTCAGCGGAGACCGTTTGCTTTGGCAAGGTGAGCTATTTAATTCAATTAGAAGGTTGCCTTACTAAGAGTTTATAAAAGAGAATGGTAGGTAGGCGGATGAGTGGGCGAGTGTTTGGTTTGGTGGATATAGATAGAATGAAATGGTGTGAAGAATTGTTTTCTATTAATAAAAAATCAATTTGTTCTTTTCAGATGTAGCACTCAATCAGGCATTTGATCAGATGCCTTTGTTCCTAAATGCATAACTTTCTCCGTAGGGTTTCACTTACAGCCCTGGAATTTGCGGAAAGGACCACGCAGTAGAAGTCCTTCTACTTCTTGAGAAATGCCTACGCTGGATCGATCAGCTCCAGACTGAATGCCACTCAGTGGACGGCAGACAGGTAAGACCAGCTTAATGTACTGTAAGTCTTGAAGAAAATAGATGCTTTTCAGGACTTCCTGCGTGGGAATATACAGTGCACTCCACAGCTTTGGCACTCATCTGAACAGCCCCTCAATTCCTAATTCCAGAAGCATGATACCTTGCAAGAAGAAGTGGGGGGGGGGGGAGTATTGAGTGTTTGCTTTACAATCTTAGCTGCCAGTTTCCAAGGTCCAGCTGAGAAGGTTGATGGTCCTTGGCTATTATTTTCTGCCTCTTCTTGCTCCAGAGAGGGTTATTGCATCATTTTTGCAAGAATTCTGGAAAACAGTTCAAATCCTTAAACGTGTGATTTTCAGAGTGGAGAAAGGGAGGGAGGGAGGGAGAGAGGGAGAGAGTTGGATGGGTAGATAACTGGATGGATAGATAAATAAATAGAGAGCTGGGTGGATGAATGGATGGACGGATAGATGGATGGATGGATAAATGGATGCATGATGGGGGATGGATGGATGGATGATAAACAGACAGGACTTATCAATAGCACTGGGACTTTACAGCCCTCTCTTAGCAGTTTACGGTGTCAGCCACTTCCCCCCAACAATCTGGGTCCTCATTTTACCCACCTCGGAGGGATGGGTCAACCTTGAGCCTGGTGAGATTCGAACTGCCAAATTGCAAGGCAGACGGCAGTCAGCAGAAGTAGCCTGCAGTACCGCTCTCTAACCACTGCGTCACTGTGTGAAAACTAGTCCTAAATCCCGTTTTTTAGTGTCCTTGTAACTTTGAACAGTCATTAAATGAGTAGTTGAGGACTAACACTTTGAATTGGCGGTGATGGGAAGCAGCTTACAGCCAAAGAAAATGAATACCGTATATATCTGGAAATTCCAAAATCAAATTCTAATTTATTTTTCTTATTTTTTTTTTACAGAACGTGTCTGAGGGAAGATTTGTAAGGTTATGCCACCATCTGCTGGAAGAATTTGGAAAAACTTGGCAGAAAGTGGATAACGAAAAGAAAAGGAAACCCAGACCCGGCATGTAGTAAAGTAGTCCTCGACTTACAACAGTTCATTTAGTGACCATTCAAAGTTAAAACGGCACTGAAAAAAGTTTGGGCTCAGTTGTGGTCGTAAGTCAAGGACTACCTTAGCTTGTTGGAAGTCAACCACAGGGATGCTGCAGTGGTCATCAGTGTGAAAAAGGGACGTAAATCACTTTTTTTCAGTGCTATTGTAGCTTCAAACGGACACTAAACGAATGATTATAAGTTGAGAACCACCTGTACTGATATTTCTATGCATTTTGGGTCTGCATTTCTCCACCAAAATTAGAGGCCATTCTTTTCTAAAGAAAAGAAGAATTAGGGGTACCTTGATAGCAGTCTTCCAGTATTTGAGGGGCTGCCACAAAGAAGAGGGAGTCAAATTATTTTCCAAAGCACCAGAAGGCAGGAGAAGAAACAATGGACGGAAACTAACCAAGGAGAGAAGCAACCTGGAATTAAGGAGCAACTTCCTAACAGTGAGGACACTTAACCAGTGGAACAGCTTGCCACCAGAAATCATGGGCACTGCATCACTGGAGGCTTTTAAGAAGAGACTAGACCAGTGTTGACAAACTTTTTCAGCACCGAGTGCCTAAATGGCAAAACCCAGAAAATCTTCCGGCCACCTGGTCTGCCAGGTGCAGATGCCCTCTATAAATGGGGCAAAATATTATCACCGAACTGTGACTGTGGGTCCCAAAACAATCTATCTGACATATACAGGAAGTCCTCGACTTACGACAACTGAACCCAAAATTTCTGTTGCTAAGTGAGACAGCCGTGAGAGAGACAGAGAGTTCCGCTCTACTTTATGATCTTTCTTGCTATGGTTATTAAGCGAATCAGGGTAGTTGTTAAGTTAGTAATACAATTGTTAAATGAACTTGGCTTCCATATTGCCTTTGCTTGTCAGAAGGTTGAAAAGGTGGGGGGGGTCACAAGTTGCCAAGCACCTGAATTTTATCATGTGACCATGGGGATGCTTAATACCTTAATATATTTCTGTTTGAAATGGTGTGGAGTGGTGCGGTGGCCTAGAAGTGGAGCTCTTGCCTCACAAATCAGGAGGCTGTGAGTTCGATCCTAGGTAGAGGCAGATATTTCTCTCTCAGGGCACAATGAGAATTTATCTGCCGAACAAAACTCCTCATTGGTGACAGGAAGGGCATCCGGCCAATAAACACTCAGCTCCATTCAGTTGCCCAGACTCCATCCCACAAGGGATTATCGGGTCGTTAAAAGATGATTATGATTTCTGTTTGAAATGGTTGAACTGGGCCTTCCCTGAGCAGAGGGTGAGTTTGGATAGCCTCAAGAGGTCTTCCAAACCGAGGATTCTATAACTCTGCTTGGCATTTGTTTTTTAATGTCAACTGGAATAGATCCAGGAAAAAATGAGGAACATCCAAAAAGGCTGATCTGGAACTCATGACCGCCTCAGCCACTGGCAAGAAATCTTGAGGTTCATAGTTCAAATTTTGGATAGCTGCTAATTCCCCAGTTCTGTGTTTTTTCTGAGCTTCTGTCTTCTGGTATCTTGGACTACCACCTCCATTATCCCCAGTCAAGTCCAGATGTGATGCCTGAAGGCAACATTTTTATTTATTTACTTATATCCCGCCTTTATTCTTTTTACAAATAATTCAAAATAGAGAGTATACCTAACATGTACCATCCCCCTCCTCTTTTCCTCACAACAACAACCCTGTGAGGTGAGGTGGGCTGAGAGGGTGACTGGCCCAAAGTCACCCGTGAGGCTTTCATGGCTTAAGGTAGGACTTGAACTTCTCCTGGTGCCTTAACCATGGTCAAACCGGCTCTCCAAACGTAGTTTTCATGAAAACGATATGGTTATTTTGTTTTGCCCTTATCTTCTTCTGGAAGGTTTACCCAACTTTATGACAGCCCTAAGATCACCTGGTGGTCTCCCATTCAGCCCTACCTCTCTTAAAACCAGCTGATGTCTTGTCACCACGACAACAAGGCTTCACCCATTCTCGTCTTTGTTTTCTACAAAATCTCCTCTATCCCTTTTGCTGCAAACCCTGCATTTTATTACTTCTTCCATGTCCATGACACATTCCTCCAGGAATGAATTGAGCACCAGTCCCGCAGTCCAGCACCTTTCCTGAGATTGGAGGGCTGTCCTCATGAGGTCTTTCAGATGTTCTTGGGACAGATGCTCACCAAAGGCCTATGGGAAAGAAGCAAAGGAGGCCATGCAGAGATGCCTGAGGGTTTTGACTCCCTTCTCCCTCCAAGCCAAGGGGGCCCTTAAGAAGTTTTGAGGCATATTTGGCGAAAGCACAGCATGTAGAGAGGCAAGAGCTACTCCATGTCAGGGGTGTCAAACACAAGGCCCATGACATGGTCAGAACTGGCCCACAGGGCCGCCCTAGAAAATGTAAGGGGCCGTCCTGCATCGCTTTGTCCCGGTCTCCCCAGTGTGAAAGGGAGACATGCCATCAGTTTGGGGAGTGGTGTAAAGCTGGCCATGCCCACCCAGTTGGCCACGCCCACCCAGTCACCCCCCCAGAGGTCAAGCACAGCCCTGATGTGGCCCTGAATGAAGTTGAGTTTGACACCCCTGTTCCATGTCATCCATCACGTGATATTCGGATGTGGGTCAAAGAAGCCAACATGGTAGCTGCAATTGCCTGTTACAAGGATTGGTGGATCAGGCCCAATAAAGAGACTTGAGACTTCAAGTAAAATAACTCTCCTTTTATTTGCAGGTTCATCACATCATCACTTGGTTACATTAGGATCTGAGCAACATGGAGGAGTGTGCCCACCTTTTGTACCTGTGGGCGGGGATTCAGGTAAGGAGGGGCCTATGGGAGGAGCTGGCCAGGTGGGTGTCTGGGTTAACCCTTGCACTGCTGAGCTATAGCTGGTCCCTGGCATGGGTAGGGCATTTATACCTGACAAATCCCCCTCTAAATGCCTGACCTGTGTCTGTAGGCCTGACTGACTGGTTGGTACCCTGTGGCGAATGTTGAGCTTGGAAACTAAGTGTGAGTGTTGTTTGCCCTGCAGAGGTTTTGTGAGTATGTCTGCAGTCTGTTCTTCTGTATCGCAGTGTATGGCCTTTATGAAACCGATTCTGGAGAGCTGTCTCACATGCTTATACTTTATATCTATGTGCCTTGACCTTTGCCCTACAGCGTCGGACATGGATATTTCTATAGCGGCCTTGTTATCCTCGTAAACATTTATTGGGTAAGCTGGTTCTTTCCACACGCTGGCCAGTAGGTCGTCGAACCAGATGAGGTTGTTGGCGGCCTTGGAGAGGCATATGTATTCAGCTTCGGTAGTCGAGGTTGCCACCAAGATTTGCTTGCCTGTATACCAATGCACCGGACTGTTATTTAAGTAGAATATGTATCCAGACGTGCTCTTCCGGCCTTTGGTGTCTCCGGCCCAGTCAGCATCGGCGTAGCAGGAGAGGATGGGTTCGTTGGATTTTTCAGGCTCTAGGGTTAGGCATGCATTGGCACTTTGTTTCAGGTATCTTAGCACCCTTTTCACCGCGTCCCAGTGGTATGTGGTGGGTTTGCTCACGTGTCTGGACAATAAATTAACTGATAGAGCAATGTCCGGTCTTGTCCAGTTAGCGATATACAGGAGAGAGCCTATGACTGACCTGTACAGCGTGTTGTCTTCAAATCCGGGTGATTCATCATGCATGTTTCTCAGGAAGTCCGTCTGCATGGGCGAATCACACCCCTTGGCATCTGCCATGTTGCACTTATGGAGTAACTCTTCTATTTTCTCTTTCTGTGACAGCTGGAAACCTTTTGGTGTTTGGTTGACTTGCACCCCCAGGTACCGGTTTACCTTTCCGAGGTATTTTAGGGTGAAGTGCTCGCTCAGTCTGCTGGCGAAGGTGTCGCGGTTCTCTTCGTGCTTGCTGATATATAGTATGTCATCCACGTAAACCAGGATGTATTCTGGCGAGTCCCCCTCCTTCCTGGTGAAGAAGCAGTTGTCAGCTATGGTCGCCGTGAACCCCATAGACTTCAGTGCCTCTACCAAGCATTCGTACCAGCGCTTGCCCGATTGCTTCAGTCCGTATAGGCTCTTGTGGAGTAACCAGGTGTCCCCCCTGTTGGTTTCTTTGCTGTGAGGCGCTCTGATGTATATCTCTTTATCTAGATTGGCGTGCAAGTAGGCAGTCTGTACATCAAACTGGTGCACCTCCAGTCCTAGCAGAGATGCGATGACCAAGGCGCTTTTTACACTCTCTGTCCTTACGGTGGGCGAGTAGGTGTCAGTGTAGTCCTCCGGGAACCTTTGAGCAAACCCCTGGGCAACTAATCTTGCTTTGTATAGGCTTTGCCCACCCTCTAAGTTTTTGATCTTAAAGATCCATCGGGTGCCTATTGTGTTCTTGCCCTCTGGGACTTTGGTTGGGGTGTAGACCTCTAGCTTCCTCAGGCTGTCCAGCTCTTTGGCCATGGCTAACTCCCACTTTGCCCTCTCTTCCTGGGGTAGTCTCAATACCTCTTCGTAGGAGTTGGGTGTGACGTGATTCGTGTGCACGTGCATCACGTAATCATTTAGTCTTCTTGGCAATTGGTTTCTGGTAGACCTGACCGGTCTGTCTACCGTCTGCTCAGTGTCATGCAGATGTCTGGCCTCTCTTTGGATCAGTGAGTCTACACTTATCTTGGGGTGATTCTCCTTCCATCCCTCAACCTTGATGCCTTGGAGGTTGGGCCTGGGCCTACCCCCTTCCCGTCTATCCACTGCCTCGCTTTCGTCTTGAGCTTGCTCAATTGGACTATCCTCTCGCTTGGTGAGTACCTCGTTTAAGTGTATTCTGGACCAGTTGGCCTGCTCATGGAAAGTCGCTGTCCTAGATATCACGAATCTATTATTGCTATCCACAAACCTGAAGCCCTTGGTTCCTGGCTCGTATCCCATAAACCTCAGTCTTCTGGATACCTTGTCCCCTTTTTTGCGTAACTGTTTGGGTATGTGGACATCAGCGGTCACGCCGAACACATGTAAGTGTGCTATCTGTGGCTTTTTGTTATACATGAGCTCGTATGGTGTTTTGTCTATCACACTGGACCATGTTCTGTTGAGAGTGTAGTTGGAATAGACCAGGGCTTCAGACCAGAAGTGCTGGCCAATGCCCGCGTCCTCTAAGGCGCACCTGACCATCGTCTGGAGCGTGGAGTTGCGCCGTTCTGCGACCCCGTTCTGAAAGGCGGAAAACGGGGACGACGTAAAGTGAATCACGCCTTTGGATCTGAGCCAATGGGAGAAGTCCTTAGATAGAAACTCAGATCCTCTGTCAGTCATGATTTGCTTGATCTGTGTGTTGTTTTGTGTTTCTACTCTTTTGTAAAACTCTTTGAATTTCTGGAAGACCTCATCCTTTTTCCTTAAAGTATAGACGAAGCCATATCGGCTAAAGTCATCTACTATGGTGAGAAAGTATCTTTTCTTGTAATTTATGGATGGCCTTAGGGGCCCTACCAGGTCCATGTGAACTAGGTCGAATATTTGTTTGGCGGCGCGTAACGACTTCTTGGGCCTGGGTTTTACCTTTAATTTTGAACATTTGCACACCGAGCACTCGAGGTAGTTTTCGCAGTTCTTTATTTTGATACCCTCGGTACAATTGGCCATTTTCTGGACCACGGGGAAGCTGGCGTGCCCTAGCTTCCGGTGTAGCAGATGAGCACAGTCGTCATGCATGGGTTTGCCTATTGAGGGCCCCTTTTGGGTGTGTCTGTTGTGTCGTGTTTCTTGTGTCGTGTCGCCATCGCTATCTACCTCTCTCCCATCTACCTGTTCTCCCTCAGTCCTGCCCTGATCGGTGCCCTCTGTGTCCTCTGAACTGGTGCACACGCTGTGGGCGTCATCCTCATGGAAAGTTATGTATGGTAACCCTTGGTTGACGGTTACTCTCCCTATATCTTCCCCATTCTTGCTAACTTTGACATAACCATTTGTAAAGGTCACCTCAGCCCCTGATTCCTTGCTAAGTTTTACTGCGGCTAGGATGTTGTGGGGTATCCCCGGGACTAGCAGCACCCCCTCTATTTTTCCCAAGCCTGGCAATGTAACTGTCCCTTTGCCTGTCACCCTAACCTGATTTTGATCTGCGACTTTGATCGAAAAGTCCTCCCTCTTGAATGATGAGAGTAGCTTCTGATTGTAGGTGGTGTGGTTGGAGGCTCCCGAGTCCAGGAGCCATGAGCTGGTGTCTTTGTCTTGGTATGTGATGTGTGTGCGCTCACCTATCCCGTATAAGGACCCTGTCCTGCTGTCGCGTGAGCTGTCTCTGTTCCCCCTCCTGTCCCTGGGGTTGGGTGAGTCCCTGCGCCTATACCTTTCTTCCGATGTGTGCCTTTCCGTTTGTCTGTGCCTGTGCTCTGGTCTGCCTCTCTCCCTATAGTTCTTGGGGCAGTCCCTTTTGATGTGTCCCCTTGACCCGCAGATATAACATTCTGGCATGTTGTGTTGTCTCTCTTGGAAGACTACTCTCTTCTCACTCTTATGTTCTCTGGGAGGGCCGGGGCGGCTCCTTCTCAGATTATCTTCCGCGATCAGCTTATTGGATAGCTTCTCCACGGATAGCATTCCCAGGCTAACGGTATCTAAGTGTGTCAAGAAGTTATTCCATGAGTGATCTAAAGAGTTAATTATTACGCTCTTCATAATCTGGTCGGAAATAACCTCTCCCCTGAGGTGTAGCTCTGCCCTGGTACCGCTTAAGGACACTAGGTGCTCACTCATGGGTGTTCCTGGCTTAAGTCTGGCAGAAAAGAAGTCTTTGGAGATTTGGGTGGTGGTGGACACACTCTCACTGTAAAATAACCCAAACATTTTTCCTATAATTTCTGATACTGTGAGGTTATGTCCAATACAGTGGTAAATAGTGGGTGATATGCTTGCAACTAAAAGGTAGAATGCCCTGTGGTGCATGCAATCCAGCTCTAAAGACCATGGTCTCTCTGGGGGATCATTAATAAAATGAGACATATTCTCTTTTAGGAATACCACTTGGAGTTGCTGTGACCACTCTAGGATATTGCCCCCATCCATTCTCAACTTGGGAAAGTCAACAGGTAAGTTCCCAGCACTATTAGTAAAATTACTTACTGCTGGCTGTTGTCCATGGTTCCTTATGTGCCTATAGCAGCAGTAAGGCATGGGAACGCTTGCCGGTAGTTTAAAAGTCCCGCTTTGTAATTTTTTTCTTTTTTCTTCCTCTAGGCGGAAGAGCGCATGCGCGAAGTCCATTTCAGCTCCGCCGTCGCTGTGGAAGGACCTGTTCATCGCGGCTCCGCTGTAGAGGCCTCTGTCGGTCGGGTAGGCCTCGGCTTCGGCCTTGGGGGTCCAGGTGTGCTCCGAAAGGCGTCGTCCAGCAGCTGCTTCTCCGGAACGAAGATCCTGGCGGCGCTGGGGCTCCGGCGATGGCTGTAAGTAGCTGCCCCAATCCATGCGGTCCGGGGTGTGTGGCCTGGGCGATCGGAGGCGCGGTGTCCCTGGGGTGCGAAGGTGGGCTGGCGAGCTGTCGCGGGCGTCGGTGGCTCTCGGGTGGGTGCTTCGTTGCCCCTCTCCTCGTTTTCCCTTTTGTTTTGGCCTCTCCGGCTTCTCTTTAGTGATTTTGAGGCCTGGGCCGAAGGCGGCGGCAAGGGTCTTCATGGCCCTATCCACTTGCCGCTCGCTGGGGGTGTACCAGGGGTCGGAGTCGGATTCAGTCCCCTCTCCCCGGTCACTTTCATCATGGCTCATGGTCCGGCATTTTTCGCACGCCGGCCATTTTGAATTCTGTTTGTTGATTGGTTGGGGGTCGGCCATCTTGTCCGACCATGTGGACAAAGATGGCCGCCGTTTCAAATTTAGAGCAGGGCTTTGGGGCTCGGTGGCCGTTGGGAGTGCCCTTTTGGGCGATCCACTCACCGAGTCCAGCTCCTCGAGTTCGGAGTCCGAGCTTTCTTCGCTCCTTGCCACCTCGCGGTCGATTATGAAGCTCCGCAGGTCGGCAAGGAGGTTCTTGTCGCCGGCTCGCTCTTTCAACAGCTGCAGGACGTCGAGTCGTAGCTTCTCTTCTTCTTGGTCGTGGTGGGCCCTTTTCCCTTTCTCGATCTCCCCCCTTTCTTCTGTTGCGGTGGCTTTGGGGGTGGTTGAGGTTCCTGCCTTCCCTGGCGAGTCCGATGGGTTGCTTTCCCGTTGCTTCGGGGGTGTCGCCATTCTGCAGGTAGGTACGGGTCCTTGTCTTGTGGCTTGGGATCTCTGGGCCTTACCAACCATCCTCTGCTACCATTTTGTTACAAGGATTGGTGGATCAGGCCCAATAAAGAGACTTGAGACTTCAAGTAAAATATCTCTCCTTTTATTTGCAGGTTCATCACATCATCACTTGGTTACATTAGGATCTGAGCAACATGGAGGAGTGTGCCCACCTTTTGTACCTGTGGGCGGGGATTCAGGTAAGGAGGGGCCTATGGGAGGAGCTGGCCAGGTGGGTGTCTGGGTTAACCCTTGCACTGCTGAGCTATAGCTGGTCCCTGGCACGGGTAGGGCATTTATACCTGACATTGCCTGCTCCTAGGGATTGTGCGGGAGGGATGTCCAAACTCCAGCCTTTGGCTCATGCCGTCCCCACTGGTCTATTGACTTTGTTGACCATTTCCAGGTCATGAGGAGGACCGAAAGGAAGGTCAAGAAGAAGGAAGGCAAAATGCTGAACTAAAACATACCTTAGCCATTTTAGGAACGTTGCTGTAAAATACAGCTGGGCCCGAAATTAAGAAATCTTCTGTGAGCCATTTGACATTATTCCCCTTTTTGTTCTTTGGCTTTTCCTCTGTCTCTTTAGCTTTGTAGGGAGGAAAAAACCCACAATGTTAAGATTTTGGCCTTTGGAACTTCTGAACCTCCTTCGTGTGACTGCTGGAGTCGCAGTTCCAATAGAAGAGAACATTTGTAGCCCAGGGTTGAAATGAGGGTCCTTGGTTCTCTCTGAGCTTAGTGGTTTTCTTGCAGACGTTTCATTGCCCAACTGGGTAACATTATCCATGATGATGACTATCAATACTGACAAGGCAAAACACTCATATAGAAACAGAGAGAAAAGTTCCCTCCCTTCTAACACTGATGAAGTTACCTAGTTGGGTCATTAAATACCTGCAAGAAAACAACAAAGTTCAGAGAGCACCAAGGACTCCACAGTCGTCTTCCTCCTCCTCCTCCTCCTCCTCCCTCCTCCCCATCTCCCACTTCTTTGCTCTCCCTACTTAATAAGGAAATAAATGTTGTTTTGAACTGTTCAATTTTGTGATTCAATGCAGCTTCTGGTTTGAGAGCTGAGTTTGCTTCAGTTGCTTTATACACCAGCAGCTTTTTAATTTTCCACTTTCTCGACCTCTTCAGCTTTGGGCAACCTTCATGGCATCAGATTTAGGTACAATCAGGCTTGTACCTAACAATTCCTTCTTCGTTACAGGGTTACACGGCATATCAAGGTGTCTGCTTCTTTCTTCTAAGATTTGAGCTGCCATTCACTTGCTGCACCTTTTCTGGATTAGGCAAAAATAGTTTCATTACTGGAAGAAACTTTATACATGAAATAAATAAATAAGTAAAACAACAATAAGAGA
The DNA here is from genome assembly GCA_022577455.1 of Arizona elegans. Lineage (NCBI taxonomy): Eukaryota > Metazoa > Chordata > Lepidosauria > Squamata > Colubridae > Arizona > Arizona elegans. Next base: position 70,140,379 of record JAKOOJ010000009.1, read on the forward strand.
TTCTGTTATATTCAGGGTCCCGGCGTCTCTTAGAGATATACCTTCTTAATAATGTCCTTGGATATTTTTAATGCCTTCGCTGAACATAATTTTCTGCTGTTACGACAATCACAGCTGTTGTCTTAATCAAATAAAGATTGCACTGAGTAGAATTCTTCAATTATTTCAGAATAACAGAGTTGGAAGGGACCTTGGAGGTCTTCTAGTCCAACCTCTAGTTCCAGCAGGAGACCCTATATTATTTCAGACAAATGGTTGTCCAATCTCGTCTTAAAAACTTCCAGCGTTGGAGCATTCACAACTTCTGGAGGCAATCTGTTCCACCGGTTAATTGTTCTAACAGTCAGGAAATTTTTCCTTACTTCTAGGTTGCTTCTCTGCTTGCTAAGTTTCCATCCATTCTAAGAAAAGACTAGACCAGGGGTGTCAAACTTGAGGCCCGTGGGCTGAATGCGGCCCGCAATATATTTGGATCTGCCCCACAGGCCATCCTGGTCTACCCAATGCGAAGAGGAAAGATTAGACCAGCGTGTTCTGTCCCCCCACCTCATATAGGCAGACACACGAGCAAAAGATGTCTACCAGTAATTTATTTTTACAAACCAACGTGAATCCTTTGGCAGATAAAAGTTCTGGCAGCTACTTTCCGAATGTCCTCTTCACTTATAGGAGCTTCTGGGGGTTCTGAAGGATCTGGCTGAATTCCTGCCTCTGGCAGAACATCTTCTCCAGCCTCCTGACTGTCCAACTCGAGCGCCAACTGCACAGGCTGCTGGCGCAGCACAACACCAGTCTCCTCGTTGTCAGAATCGGTTACAATCTGCACAGTCCGTTGACGGGCCACAACAGGCAGGGGGAGATAGAATTAGAGTAGAGGGAGATGTAATCAGGGGCGCAGATAATGTATGCACTTTAGATACTTTGGATAGGTTGAGACACCATAATTACTAAGCTAATGAAGAAGAGGCGGGAGGTAAATTTGTAACAGTACTAGAGAAGATAAGGCAAATGTATTGATGATTTAGGGCCGTGACGATGAACCCATGGCACGCATGCCACAGCTGGCACGCACAGCCCTCTCTGTGGGCACACGAGCTGTCACCCAGCTCAGCTGTATTGGGCATGCATGCGCGTGCCTCCCGCCAACCAGGTGATTTTCAGGATGTGCAGGTGGTGGGAGTACGGGGGAGGCTGTTTTTGCCCTCCCAGAGGCTCTGGGAGCCTGGGGAGGGCGAAAATTCCCATCTCACCGCCATGGTGCAGGTTGCTAAATTTTTTTAATCCCGCCCCTCGCGTGCATGCACAACAGGGACAGGGGTACGTGCACATGCACATGGGGAGGGGGGTCATGAGCACAAAGAGAAAAAGGTTAGCCATCACTGATTTAGGGTGTGTCCACTGTATCTGTGCGTGCAAAGTGAAGAACAAAATTACCATTGTTTTCTCTTGGACGTTTTGGCTGGTGATTGTTCATTTCCAAGCTAGACAATGAATCCCGCGCTTGGGAGGTTACATCAAGGTTACATATAAGAGCCAAAGGAGAGAAAATTTAAAATCCGCTTTGGAGATTCGTGCAAATCTCCACTGGGCGGCTGGATGAACGCTAATCCTCCAGAGAGGGAAATCGGTTAAGCAGAGCGCCAACAAAGGAAAATATTTATAGCCCTGGGTGGACATGAGGAGTCCTTGGGGCTCTCTGAGCTTCCTTGTTTTCTTGCAGAAGGAGAGCAGCGTTTGCTGGGCAGGCTGAGATTTGAGCTGCCCATTCACTGGCTGCACCTTTTCTGGATTAGGCAAAAATAGTTTCATTACTGGAAGAAACTTTATACATGAAATAAATAAATAAGTAAAACAACAATAAGAGATTCTGTTATATTCAGGGTCCCGGCGTCTCTTAGAGATATACCTTCTTAATAATGTCCTTGGATATTTTTAATGCCGTCGCTGAACATAATTATCTGCTGTTACGACAATCACAGCTGTTGTCTTAATCAGATAAAGATTGCACTGAGTAGAATTCTCCAATTATTTCAAAATAACAGAGTTGGAAGGGACCTTGGAGGTCTTCTAGTCCAACCCCTAGTTCCAGCAGGTGACCCCATATCATTTCAGACAAACGGTTGTCCAATCTCGTGTTAAAAACTTCCAGTGGTGGAGCATTCACAACTTCTGGAGGCAATCTGTTCCACTGGTGAATTGTTCTAACTGTCAGGAAATTTCTCCTTAGTTCTAGGTTGCTTCTCTGCTTGCTAAGTTTCCATCCATTTAAGAAGAGACTAGACCAGGGGTGTCAAACTCAAGGCCCGTGGGCTGAATGCAGCCCGCGATGTATTTGGATCTGCCCCGCAGGCCATCCTGGTCTACCCAATGCGAAGAGGAAAGACTAGGCCAGCGTGGCTTCGGCCCAGTCTATCCAATGCGAAGAGGACACATGCCAGCAGTTTGGGGAGCGGCCTCATGTTGGCTACGCCAACCCGGTTGGCCACACCCACCTAGCTGGCCACACCCACCCAGTCAGTCACACCCACCCAGCCTTCCGAAGTCAACCACAGCCCTGATGCAGCCCTCAATGAAATTGAGTTTGACACCCCTAGACCTCTAAGGTCCCTTCCAGTTCTGTTCTGTTCTGTTCTGTTCTGTTCTGTTCTGTTCTGTTCTTTACTTCTTATTTATTTATTTATTATTTATTGGTTCGATTGATATGCCGCCCTTCTCCGGAGACTCAGGGCGGCTTACAATGCATTAAGCAATAGCCTTCATACTTTTGTATATGCCTGCTTAGTAGGGCTTTCGGGGGCCCCCAAGCGGTGTTCTTTTTTATACAAAGTCAGCTTATTGCCCCCACAATCCGGGTCCTCATTTTACCTACCTTGGAAGGATGGAAGGCTGAGTCAACCTTGAGCCTGGTGAGATGTGAACTCGCAATAATTGCAGGCAGCTGGTGTTACTTAACAGTGCTTTAGTCTGCTGCACCACCAAGGCTTCTTGTCCTGCCTTCAGATGCTTTAGAGAATAGATTGACCCCCTCTTCTTTGTGGCAGTCCCTCAGATATTGGACATTGCTAGCATGTCTCCCCTGGTCGTTCTCTTCACTAGACTAGCCATACCCAATTCCAGAAACCGTTCATCCTATGTTTTATCCTCCAGCCCCCTCATCCTCTTTGTTGCTCTTCTCTGCACTCTTTCTAGAGTCTCCACATCTTTTATACATCGTGGCGACCAAAACGGGGTTCAGAATTCTAAGTGTGGCCTTAACAAAGTTTTGTAAAGTGATATTAACCCTTCACAAGGTCTAGATTCTATCTCTCTGTTGATGCAGCCTAGGTCTGTGTTGGCTTTTTCCCCCCGCTGCATCACACTGCTGACTCATATTTAAGAGATTGTCCAGTAATGACTGATATAAGGACATTTTGAATGAAAAAGAGGAACTTAAAACTAAGCAAGAACTGAATAGTCAAGGGATTGATTTGGCAAGGTTGCCACATGTGCAAATACAATCAAGATATACGAAAGATGCTAAAATGTATGGTTTTTATAAAGAACTATCAGAACTGGATCAGATGTTAACTGGGACAAATGAAAAACTAATTTTAAAAAATTATAACTACCTATTGAGCATTAATGGAAAGTGGAAGAAGAGCAAGTAAGGGAAACAATGATAGTATGGGCCAAGAAATTTAGTAGAGTTAGCTACTGTAAATGGCAGAAATTATGGGCTAGGAATTATAAATTAACAATGTCAACTGCATAAAAAGAAAATTTATATAAAATGTTTTATAGGTAGCATTTTCCACCAGCAAAATTGGCAAAGATGTTTAAGGATATGTCTGCTAAGGGTTGAAAATGTAATCAGACATTGGGTTCGTACTCTCACATGTGGTGGACATGCCCAAAGGCAAAAAAAATTGGACAAAAATACAGACATGGTTAGAAAAAGTAATAAAGCAACACATAGATCTAAAGCCATAAATATTTTTGTTGAATATTCTACCAGAAAAATATAATAAAGGGAATACATATTTAATTTTACATGTGTTAACAGCAGCTACTGTGTTTCCCTGAAAATAAGACCCTGTCTTATATTTTTTTAACCCCTAAATAAGTGCTTGGCGTTATTTTTGGAGAGGTCTTATTATTTTGGAGCGCATGGAGCAAGAATGGGTTCCTCTTGCCGTCTTACCTAATTTCCAGCTCTGCATTTAAATATTTTTGGGGAGGGTTTATTTTCGGGGAGAGGCTTATTTTAGCGCATACACTCAAAAGCCCGATTGGGCTTATTATCAAGGGATGTCTTATTTTCAGAGAAACGGGGTAGAATTGTGTTTGCACAACAATAGAAAAATGAAGATATCCCTACAGATGAAAATGTTATAAAAATCTTAGAATGTGCTGAAATGGATCGACTGACACTCAAAATTAAGGAGAAAGAAGAAACTGAATACCTTTTAACATGAGATTTGTTTCAATGGCTAACTAACAGAAACAGAAATTAGAAACTTAAAAGCATAAGGAAATAATTAACTATTAAAATGGATTAGTAAATATTATTATTATGTGATTGTCATTAATGTTATATTACATTATCATTAATTTTTATTATTAATACTGTAAAGATTATTATTTTTAATATTATTTCTCCAAAACAACTGTACTCAGACAACATACTGTTCATATAGACATTGAATTTTTATGTTTAATATTAAAAAAAATACGAAATTTCTGTAAAAAGAAGAAGTCGTCTTCACTTCACTGCCTGGTACATCTTGGAATCTGCTTTCATACTTTGCCCAAACAGATGCTATCATTCTTTGTCAATTTCAAAGAGCGCAATGGTTCCACCCTTTAAGCCTGGCTGTTAACTCAGTCGATCCTGCATTATACAATAATATTAATGTGTGAGATTTTATTTCAGGCCTTGGGAGTTTATCTGGTCCAAAGATGTTGCTTAGAAGCAAAGAAATCTGGAGTCAAGTCCAGGAGGGAGAAGACTCCGAAAGTGAAGGAGAGGAGTTGGCAAGGCCTCCCTCTCCAGGGCCCTCCTCTCTGGCACTGCCTCAGGTGTCTTCCGAAGGAGAAGACATAGGCCAGGAGCCAGGATCTCCGAGCAGCCGCAGTTAGACAGCGACGGAGATAAGTCTTGGCTGGATCCCCGCCAGCGTTGGAAAGACAAGCGCACGTAGCAGAGAAGGAGGTGTGCCAGAGATTAAGCCGAGTCACTGGACCACACCCCACAGGGGATAAAAGGGGGTGTGGGGGCCATTCAGGCTTTGTGACGGACAAAACTGAACAGCTAGCAAGTCATACTGTGTTTCTGGAACTTCGTTATATGCCTTCCTTGGATTTATTATGGACTGGACTTGACAATTCTTTGGCTTTGTGAACTTATTTTGGTTTATCTGATGGAGGAGGAAAACCTCCTTTTGTGAGTAAAGTTTTTGGCAAGCAGCTACTGGGTTGCTGCCAGTTCTGTTATCAAAGGAAATTATTGTCTGCAGGTTTATTTTAACTCTTGGTCAACTGCTGGTGTGCGTGTGTGAGACGGGGACAGAACTTTGATTTTCACAGTTGTTGAAAACCAAAACGTACAATTTATTGACATCGTAGTACCAGGAGATGCCAGAGTTGAAGAAAAAGAACTGGGAAAAATCATGAAATATTGCGACCCGGCCATCAAAAATACGCGGTTAAGGATGAAACATGTAACAGTGATACTCATTGTCATCAGGGCACTTGGTTGATACCTAGGACGCTGGCAGCAACCCGTATCAACTATTAGCACCAGTCAATGGTATTTGTGATGCATTTTTGAATGTTTAGTTGACTGAGTTTCATGTTTAATGAATAAAGTTAATAATAAAGTTAATAATAAAGTTAATAATAATAATAATAATAATAATAATAATAATAATAATAATAATAATAATAATAATAGCAGCCTTTATTGTCATCAGGTAGGTAAAATGATGAGAACACTGGGATTAAGAGTTTCTGGTTCAAGAGGCCACTCTATGTACCAACTCTTCTCTTTTGGGGTGAAGAGGTCTGGGTCTCAGCCGCTTTTTAGCCTAATCTAAACAGCTGGAAGGAGTACTGTGGACATCGCCCTGAGGGAGGGAGGGAGGGAGGCAGGCAGGGAGGGAGGGAGGGAGAGAGGGAGAGGGAAGGAGGAAGGAAGGATGGATGGATATGGGAATGAGAAGGAAGGAAGGAAGGAAGGAAGGAAGGAAGGAAGGAAGGAAGGAAGGAAGGAAGGATGAATGATGAATGAATGGGAAAAGCATGACATTGCTATAGGTCTATACTATAGGCCACCTAACCAAACAGCGGAAATGGATGAACTTTTTGCTAGTCAGCTAACTAAGGTATAGTAGGAAGCAGATCACAATAGTAATGGGGGATTTTAACTACCCTGACATCAACTGGGAGACAAACTCTGCACCTAGTGGAAGATCCAACAGGTTCCTAACAAACCTAGCAAATAACTTTCTTTCCCAAAAAGTAGAGAAGGGAACAAGGGGATCAGCTATATTGGACTTAATTCTCACTAACAGAGATGAAATGATAGAAGGTGTTGAAGCTACAGGCACCTTGGAGGCAAGTGATCATGCAGTATTGGAATTCAACATTATGCAAGCACAAGTAGTAGAACAAAGTCAAACTAGAGTCTTGGACTTTAAGAGAGCCAATGTCAATAAACTTAGAGAGAGCTTGGGAAGGATTCCATGGATGAGAATCCTCAAGGAGAAAACAACTCAAGAAGCTTGGGAAAGTTTGAAAAGTGAGATTATAAAAGCTCAGTCTAGCACAATACAATGAAGAAGAAAAATAACAGCTCTCAAAAGAAACCAGCATGGCTGCATAAAGAACTCTCTGACAAATTGAAAGACTAAAAGGACAAGTGTAAAAAGTGGAATGAGGGCAAATAACTAAGGTAGAATATCAGCAAATAGACTGGGCCTGTAAAGATGATGTGAGGAAAGCTAAGGCTCACAATGAACAAAGGCTTGCGACAAAAGTAAAAAATAACAAAAAAAACTTTGTTAAAAACAAGAAAAAAGCCAAGGAAACACTTGGTCCATTGCTGGGAGAAAGTGGCAAGAAAGTGACAAGCAACAGGGAGAAAACAGAACTACTTATTTTGTTCTTTGCATCTGTCTTTACACAAAGAGAAAAAACAGTCCAACCTACCAAAAACAGCACCACAAAATACAGATTAGGAACACAAGTTAAAATAGGGAAGAAAATGGTAAATGAACACCTGTCTACCCTAGACGAGTTCAAATCACCAGGACCGGATGGATTACAACCCAAGGTTCTGAAGGAACTGGCAGACGAGATCTCAGAACTCCTGAACTATATCTTTCAAAGATCCTGGAGCATCGGGGAACTGGCAGAGGACTGGAAAAGAGCTGATGTAGTTCCCATCATCAAAAAAGGAAAAAAAAAAATAGATCCAGGAAACTACAGACCTATCAGCCTGACTTCAATACCAGGGAAGATTCTGGAAAAGATAATCAAGCAACAAATGAGCGAACATTTGCTAGAAGCAAACAAAGTAATAACCAAAAGCCAACATAGGTTTGGCAAAAACAGACCATGCCAGACTAATCTTATGGCATTCGTTGACAAAGTGACAAAAGTAGTGGACCAGAGGAATACCGTCGATATAATTTACTTGGACTCCAGTAAGGCATTTGATAAAGGAGACCATAACCTACTACTAGATAAAATAGAAAAATGTGGGTTAGACAGCATCACCACCAGATGGATTCGTAACTGGCTGACCAACTGCACTCAACGTGTGGTCCTCAATGGAACTGCATCTACATGGAGGGAAGTATGCAATGGAGTACCCCAAGGCTCTGTTTTAGGCCCAGTGCTCTTTAACATCTTCATCAATGACTTGGACGAGGGGATAGATGGGGAACTCATCAAATGTGCAGATGACACCGAGGTGGCAGGAATAGCCAACACTCCAGAGGATAGGCTCAAGATACAGAAGGATCTGGACAGACTTGAACATTGGGTGGTATCGAACAAAATGAAATTCAATGGTGAAAAAAGTAAGGTTCTACATTCACGCAAGAAAACCAAAATGCACAGGTACAGTATATGTGGTCACTTGCTCATTAATACTAACTGTGAGAGGGATCTTGGAGTCCTAGTGGACAACCATTTAAATAGGAGCCAGCTGTGTGCAGCAGCTGCCAAAAAAGCCAACACAGTTCTAGGCTGCATAAACAGAGGGATAGAATCAAGATCACGGGAAATGTTAATAGCACTTTATAAGGCCACACTTGGAATACTGCATTCAATTTTGGTCGCCACAATGTAAAAAAGATGTGGAGACTCTAGGAAGAGTGCAGAGAAGAGCAAGACAGACGATTAGAGGAGTGGAGGCTAAAACATATGAAGAAAGATTGCAGGAACTGGGTATGTCTAGTTTAATGAAGAGAAGGACTAGGGGGTGACATGATAGCAGTGTTCCAATATCTCAGGGGTTGCCACAAAGAAGAGGGAGTCTAGCTATTCTCCAAAGCACCTGAGGGTAGGACAAGAAGCAATGAGTGGAAAATAATCAAGAAGAGAAGCAACTTAGAACTAAGGAGAAATTTCCTGACAGTTAGAAGAATCAGTCCGTGGAACAACTTGCCTCCACAAGTTGTGAATGCTCCAACATTGAAAGTTTTTAAGAAGATGTTGGATAACCATTTGTCGGAAGGAAGGAAGGAAGGAAGGAAGGAAGGAAGGAAGGAAGGAAGGAAGGAAGGAAGGAAGGAAGGAAGGATGGATATGGGAAAGAGAAGAAAGGAAGGAAGGAAGTTAGGACGGAAGGAAGGATGGAAATGGGAATGAGAGAAGGAAGGAAGTTAGGAAGGAAGGAAGGAAGGATTGATTGATATGGGAATGAGAGAAGGAAGGAAGGAAGCAAGGAAGGAAGGAAGGATGGATGGATATGGGAATGAGAGAAGGAAGGAAGGAAAGAAGGAAGGAAGGAAGGAAGGAAAGATGGATGGATGGATGATATGCGAATGAGAGAAGTAAGCAAGAAGGAAGGAAGGATGGATATGGGAATGAGAGAAGGAAGGAATTTAGGAAGGAAGGAAGGATGGATATGGGAATGAGAGAAGGAAGGAAGGAAGGAAAGAAGGGAAGAAGGAAGTTAAGAAGGAAGGAAGGAAGGTGGGAGGGAAGGGAGGTTGGGGAGGGAAGGAGGGAGGAAGGAAGGAAGGGTTAGGGTTAGGGTTAGGGTTAGGGTTAGGGTTAGGGTTAGGGTTAGGGCTAGGGCTAGGGCAGGGGTGAAATCCAAACTTTTTCCCTACCGGTTCTGTGGGCGTGCCTTGGTGGGCATGGCAGGGGAAGGATACTGTAAAATCTCCATTCCCTCCTCTCCTGGGGGAAGGAAATTGCAAAATCTCCATTCCCACCCCACTCTGGGGCCAGCCAGAGGTGATATTTGCCAGTTTTCCAAACTACTCAAAATTTCCGCTACAGGTTCTCCAGAACCTGTTAGAACCTGCTGGATTTCACCCCTGGGCTAGGGCTTGGGTTAGGGTTCGGGAGGGAGGGCGATGTCCTTCCTTGGTTTCCGAGAATATGCTGTTGATGACTTTGGAGAGCAACTGACTGCTGATAAGAAAGAAAAGGGAAAGAAAGAGGATAAAGAAATGACTTCTGAACATATAAATGCATTTATATTTTGCCCCGCCATCCCCCCGCTCTCAAGTGACACCATAACTTCCTTTTTCCACAAACTGCCATTTCTAATCCTCAAACCCACCAATCAGCAAGGTTTCTAGTCCTCATGGTGGCATGGAACCTCTGCTGTTCCTGAGAGAGCAAAAACCCAAGAAGAATCCCTCTAGTCAGTTTAGTCTACTGGTTAAGGCATCAGGCCACAAACCGGGAGCTGGAGATTTCTAGTCTCGCCTTTGGCATGAAAGCCAGCTGGGTGACTTTGGGCCAATCATCAGGAGATGGTGAGTTCTAGTTCCGCCTTAGGCAGATTTTCTTCCTCTGTCTGGAATGGCAAGAAACAACCTGTCTCCAGATGTTGGTAGTCCTGGATTTATCCCCATTGATTTACTGACTGTTCCAAGTTATAACGGGTAGTTTACAGCTAAAAAGGGGGACTTCGTGTTTCACATTCGGGACCATTGCAGCATCCCCGTGGTCAAGGGATCACAATCCAGATGCTTGGCAACTGGCGTGTATTTGTGCTGGGTTGCAGCGATCCAGGTTACGTGATCCCCTTTCTGACACGCAAAGTTACTGCAGAATCCAGATTCACTTACGGTAAGAACCGTCTTATGAACTAAACATCTGCAGGGATTCGCTGAGCAGCTGTGGCAGGAAAGTGGGGGCAAAAGTCGTTTACAAAATGTCCTGCTCAGGAAGCTAAAATTTGGGCGCAGTTGAGGTTGTAAGTGAAGAACCAACTGGAGCTCAGCAAATGAACTTATTCAGTACTAGAAGGACGTGATGTTCGCTCTCTGTTTATACACCGTAGCTTCTCCTGAATAAGCAGGGAGCAAAGCAAACCTCACACTCACCAGCACTGATGAAGCTACCTAGTTGGGTCGTGAAATGTCTGCAGGTAAACAACCGAGCTCAGGGAAAACCAAGAGCTCCATAGTTCAGCAAATTCTCGATAACTACATTTGTCTACTTTTGGGATAAATCATCTCCACCGAGGCAGCCCTGGCTTCTGCAACCTCTCCACGGGGGACCTCCCGGGCCCACCGCGACCCAAACCAACCTGTTTACAAAGATGGTCCAGTATTTGTCATATTTCTCTCTCGTCCAGCAAGTCCAAGTCTTCTTTTACAGATCTGCTTCTTAGTGGCTTCTTGCTTTCCCACAACTTTTGGAAGCCTTCATTGGGGAGACTGAGGTTGATGGGCAATTTGAGGGGAAAGGCCATCTCAAAGCGAAGAGAAAAAAAGTGTGCGTAGAGGATGACCAGGTGGAGCGGGAGGGAGGGGTCATTCAATATTGGTGAATAAGGGGGGGGGCTCTTGGGTACCAGCCAGCCCCAGAATTGGGTGGACCTTTGTGTCTGCTGCACAAGGCTGCACAGCCAGGTTTCTCCCCCTTTGAAAAAGGCCAAGAGAGAGGGGTCTTTCCTCCCCTCGTTCCCTAATACAGTGGCAGTGGTAGAGAGGACCCTCTTCCTAGACCCCGCCAGTCGGAATCCTTTGGCTGAGGTGGTCTGCGCCATAACTTCCCCGCCTGAGGAAGAACGGGTGCAGGAACTGGGTGTGGCCAGTCTAGAGAAGAGAAGAATTAGGGAGGACAGGATCGCAGTCTTCCAGTATTTGAGGGGCTGCCCCAAAGAGGAGGGCAGTCAACTTCTTTTCCAAAGAACCAGAAGGCAGGAGGAGAAACCACAGATGGAAGCTCCTCAAGGAGAGAAGCAACCTGGAATTCAGGGGAAACTTCCTAACAGTGAGAATAATCAACCAGTGGAACGACTTGCCACCAGAAGTGGTGAGGGCTCCAACAGTGGAGGTTTCTAAAAAGAGACTGGACGTTCACTTGTCTGGTATGGTATAGGATCTCTCTCTTGAGCAGGGGGTTGGACTAGAAGACCTCCAAAGTCCCTTCCGGCTCTATGCTGATTGATTGATTGATTGATTGATTGATTGATTGATAGTGTGAGATGGGCTGGTGGGATAGGACAAGACTGGTTCCATAGGTAGACCATTCTCTAGCGTATATACCTGGATGGACAGGCAGGACGGCGTCTGGAGAACATCTTCTCCCTTGTGCTAGGTTGGTGCTCTGGGCCTTTCCCCTCTCGTTCAGCCTTGGCAAGGGAGTGGGCTTTTTCATGCCATGCTTGATCTCCACCTGAGGAGCCCCCGGGGGAGTCCTGGCAGTTGTTCTGTGTGCCAAATCGGGCAGCACCACCGCTGGGGACTCAAGCTTCTTCCTGACCTCCCTTGGAGCTGGGGAAGAGTTCATAAGGAGAGGCAAGACCTGCCTGATTCGTTGAGTGGCCGAGGGATGGGAACTGGATGGGCAGGAAGGAGGGAAAGGGGCTTACATGACCCTGGCACGTCATGACTGATCTCTGGATTGGACTCATTGCTGTCCATCCTCTTTAGGAACCGCAACCTTCTCAGGTGGCTCATCCTGCCCTGAAGGTCTGGAAGCAGATCCTATCAATAAAGGAGAATGTTTATAACTCCAGGTTGAAAGGAGGGGTCCTTGGTGCTCCCGTCCATCTGTCTGTCTGTCCATCCATCTGTCTGCCTGTCGGTCTGTCACTCTCTCTACCTATCCCTCTATTTATCCCCCCCTCTCTCTATATATATATCATATCTATCTATCTATCTATCTATCTATCTATCTATCTATCTATCTATCTATCTATCTACGCATCCAATCAGCCATCATCTATTCTTCTATCAATCATCCATTTCTATCCATCCATCCATCATCTATCTATCTATCTATCTATCTATCTATCTATCTATCTATCATCTATCTTTCGATCTATCTATCTATCTATCTATCTATCTATCTATCTATCTATCTATCTATTTATCATCTATCCATCCATTATCTATCTATCTATCTATCTATCTATCTATCTATCTATCTATCATCTATCTTTCTATCTATCTATCTATCTATCTATCTATCTATCTATCTATCTATCATCTATCCATCCATTATCTATCTATCTCTATCTATCTTTCTTTCTTTCTTTCTTTCTTTCTTTCTTTCTTTCTTTCTTTCTTTCTTTCTTTCTTTCTTTCTTTCTTTCTTTCTTTCTTTCTTTCTCTATCTACTGTATCTCCACCCACCCACCCACCCATCCATCCATCATCTACAGAACTAGGAAAAAACCAATTGCCACCAGCCTGCCTTCCATTGAGGATCTGTACAATGCATGAGCTAGAAAGTGGGCTGAGAAAATAACTATAAACCCCTCACATCCTGGACATAAACTCTTCCAACTTCTCTCCTCCGGAGGCTGCCAAAGGGCCTTGGGTGCCAAAGCATTTAGACACAAAGACAGCTCCCCCCCCCCCCCCTTATTCTCACTCTGCTGAACTCCTAATTCCAACAGCACTGTCTTAGGCCTAAAGATACCTACCCATGTAGTATTGCTACTATCCTTCTCATCTTTCCTACTATCTTCTCCTATTTTGTGATTTATCACTTGTTGTTTGTATCTTATGATTAATGATTGTTGTTTGTATGTACACTGCAAGCTTATGTACCGGACCTTGTGGGTCCAATCACATTTGGCCAATAGAGAATTCAATTCAACTCTATTCAACTCTATTCAACTCTATTCTACTCTATTCTACTCTATTCTACTCTATTCTACTCTATTCTATTCTATTCTATTCTATTCTATTCTATTCTATTCTATTCTATTCTATTCTATTCCACTCCACCCATCCCATTCTGCAGAATCAAAAGGCAGTCTTACCTGATATTCTAATATTCCAAACTTTGCAAAGGTACACTCTTGTTTCCTCCTCCTCCTCAGCTCCTCCTCCTCCACTCCAATCTTCTTCACTACTCCTCCTCCTCCACGCCTCCTTCTCTGCTCCTCCTCCTCAATGATCTTCTCCACTCCTCCTCCTCCTCCACGCCTCGTCCTCCGCTCCTCCTCCTCCTCCACTCCTCCTCCTCCACTCCGATCTTATACACTCCTCGTCCTCCTCCGCTCGTCCTCCTCCACTCCGATCTTCTGCACTCCTCCTCCTCCTCCACTCCTCCTCCTCCACTCCGATCTTATACATGCCTCCTCCTCCTCCTCTGCTCCTCCTCCTCCACTCCGCTCTCTTCACTCAACTCTCAACGTAACGCAACTCAACACTCCTCCAACCTCCTCTCCTGAACTCGCCACAGCTCCTCCCTCCTCCCTTCTGCCTTTATATAGCTTCCCCCAGGGGCCATGACATCACAGTATTATGTTCTCATGGGGGACAGCTCATGTCATGACCCAAGGGGCCTCTTACTCCCCAAGATAATGGGGATGGGATATGGAGGGTCCCCTTGACAACCCCCTTGGTAAATCCCCTGATATCATGGGGAGCAAAGCCAGGAGGGCCCTATGGAATGACCCAATGGGATGGTGTCTCTCAACCCGTTCGATCTCCAAAAAACCTAGCCAAGATTAAGGGGGATCAACTTTATTCTTTGATTGGTCAAGCCTGCCACTCAGGCTTCTTTTGTTTTTAATTTCTTTTATTTACATTACATGACATTACATGGAGCTCTTGGCTTACCACAGTTTGTTTAGTGAGGGATCAAAGCTACAATGGCACTGAAAAAAACAACTTGTGACTGCTTTTCACACTTATGACCGTTGCGGCATCTCCACAGTCAGACCATCAAAATTCAGACGTTTGGCAACTGACTCACATTTATGACGGTCACAGTGTCCCAGGAGTTCACATGCTCCCATTTTGCGACCTTCTGACAAGCAAATTCAACGGAGGAAGCCCGATTCACTTAACCCTGTTACTAATTGAGGAACTGCAGTGACTCCCTTAACGACTGTGGCCACAAAGGTCATAAAATGGGGCAAAACTCACTTAACAAATGTCTCGCTTAGCAATAAAATTTTTGGGCTCGGTTGTGGTCGTATGTCGAGGACTACCTGTATAGATTATATTTTTTTGAAAAATTTCTGCACTGCCCATCATCGCTGGCGGTGCCCAAGTAGTTTAGGTAAAACACTACAATGATATAAAAGCTGCAGTTGAAAACAAAGGGGTTTTTTTGAAAAAAACCATTTTTTAAAAAAAAAAAAGTGAAAAGGGTCAATTAATTGCAGAGTTGAAAGGCAGAGGAAGCTCCTTCGGCCCACCAACCACCCCCTGGTTTCTGGGGCCCCTTGGACCCCCAGACCAGCTGGCAGAGTTGAGTCTTCATGCACTCCTGGAAGGTCAGGAGACTGGGGGCCTCTCTCGTCTATGGGGCTGAGCTCCCTGGACTTCCAATCACAACGGAACTCAACATTCAGATGCTTGGCAACTGGCATATACTTATGACAGTTGCACTGTTCCAGGGACACGCAGTCCTGTTCTGCAACCTTCTGACCAGCAAAGACGATGGGGAAGCCAGATTCACTTCACAATCGTACGACTAACTTAACCATTAGAATCCAATCGGGTAGGGTAGGGTAGAGTAGGATAGGGAAGAGGGAAGGGAAGGGAAGGGAAGAGAAGAGAAGAGAAGAGAAAAGAGGATTGGAAGAGAAGAGAAGAGAAGAGAAGATTGGAAGGGAATGGAAGAGAAGGGAAGAGAAGGGAAGGGGAGAGGAGAGAAAGTTTATACATGAAATAAATAAATAATAAGTAAAACAACAATACGCAATTTTGTTACATTCAGGGTCCCAGCGTTTTTTAGAGATAAACCTTATTAATAATGTCCTTGGATATTTTGAATGCCCTTGCTGAACATAATTATTTGCTGTTACCACGAGTCACAGCTGTTGTCTTAATCAGGTGAAGTTTGCACGGAGTAGAATTCTCCAATTATTTCAGAATAACAGAGTTGGAAGGGACCTTGGAGGTCTTCTAGTCCAACCTCTAGTTCCAGCAGGTGACTCTATATCATTTCAGACAAATGGTTGTCCAATCTCGTCTTAAAAACTTCCAGTGTTGGAGCATTCACAACTTCTGGAGGCAAGTTCTGTTCCACTTGTAGGAAACAGAGTTGTACTGTTTTTACAGAATTGGAAGAAGACATGTTGGCCTGTGAAGAAAATTTGTTCTATATCTTTCTAATCTCATGAGCTAGGCTGAAGCCTGAGAATTGTATGTAGGAGGTAGGATTAGAGGCCTTTGCTATGCTAGAAACCGGCAATAACCAGAATTTACTGATATGATAGTTACTCTAGAGACAACCCTTAGGAATTAGGACCGTAAAAGGAAATTTGTAAATAAGGGCAGTGTTCTGCCCCAGCTACGGACCCCAAAGAACGCAGCACACACAAAGCTTATTTTACTCAAATAACTTAGTCTTTATTATTCAAAGGCTGTTAATGAACTGTTTTAACAGCCTACCAGAATTCTAAGATAAAGTAATCACAGTTTTACTAGAGTTGGCAGAAAGCCCAGAAGCAGTTGTTCTCTACAGCTTGTTGCAAGTGGTGTTCCTTCTTAAATAGGCTAAGGGAGTGGCCAATTAGCCCCAAGCCTTACTCTTGAGGAAACCTCCTCCTGAGGAGCCACTCCTGCCTTTTGGCAGCTCTGCGCGCCCGTGCATCGAGAAGAGGCTTCTCCTCTTCGGCCTCTTCACTTATAGGAGCTTCTGGAGGTTCTGAAGGCCCTGGCTGAATCTGCGCCTCTGGCACCACATCTTCTCCAGCCTCCTCACTGTCCGACTCACCGCCAGCTGCACAGGCTGCTGGCGCAGCACAACACCAGCCTCCTCGTTGTCAGAATCAGCTACAATCTGCACAGTCCGCTGATGGGCCACAACAGGCAGGGGGAGATAGAATTAGAGTAGTAGGAGATGTAATCAGGGGCGCAGATAATGTATGCACTTTAGATACTTTGGATAGGTTGAGACACCATAATTACTAAGCCAATGAAGAAGAGGCGGGAGGTAAATTTGTAACAGTACTAGAGAACATAAGGCAAATGTATTGATGAATTAGGGCCGTGACGGTGAACCCATGGCACGCATGCCACAGCTGGCACGCACAGCCCTCTCTGTGGGCACATGAGCTGTCACCCAGCTCAGTTGTATTGTGTGTGTGCGAGCGTGCCTCCCGCCAACCAGGTAATTTTCAGGATGTGCAGGGAGTGGGAGTACGGGGAAGGCTGTTTTTGCCCTCCCAGATGCTCAAGGAAAGGCTCTGGAGCCTGGGGAGGGCGAAAATTCCCACCCCACCGCCATGGTGCAGGTTGCTAAAATTTTTGAATCCCGCCCCTCACGCTCATGCGCAGGAGGGACATGGGTGCGTGCACATGCACGGGGTGAGGGGGGCCATGCGCGCATGCATGGGGGCGGTGCCCATTGAATTATGGGTACCAACACGCGCACTCATGCGTGCATGGACGCACGCTTCTGCCACACGAAGAGAAAAAGGTTAGCCATCACTGATTTAGGGTGTGTCCACTGTACCTGTGCATGCAAAGTGAAGAATAAAATTACCATTGTTTTCTCTTGGACGTTTTGGCTGGTGATTGTTCATTTCTAAGCTAGACAATGAATCCCGCGCTTGGGAGGCTACATCAAGGTTATAAGAGCCAAAGGAGAGAAAATTTAAAATCCGCTTTGGAGATTCGTGCAAATCTCCACTGGGTGGCTGGATGAACGCTAATCCTCCAGAGAGGGAAATCAGTTAAGCAGAGCGCCAACAAAGGAAAATATTTATAGCCCTGGGTGGACATGAGGAATCCTTGGGGCTCTCTGAGCTTCCTTGTTTTCTTGCAGAAGGAGAGCGGCGTTCGCTTGGCGGGCTGGTTTCCTGGCGGACATCTCACTGCCGAACTAGGCAACATCATCAGTGCTAGAAGGCAGAAGGGTTTAAATACTATCCGTTGATTTTGTCCTTTGGTGCCTTGATGGGGGTGTTGTTGACTTGATTGTTGCTCTGCTGTGAATCCAACCTAATCAGCACCCAGATCAGCAGAGATCAACTCCGATTTGATTTGGAGTTTGGTTGATCAATTTGGTTGATCAATTGATCAATTTGGTTGATCAGACCAATGATCAAGTCCACCACACTCCCCAGTCAAGGAACCCCCAAAGAAGCCAAACAGCCCAACCAAAGGACCACCAAGACCATCATCCCCACACAAACCGGCTAAGAGCCCTGAAGAGAAGCGGAGAGCCAAATCCCACCTCCTTCGTCAGCACTGATGAGGTTACCTAGTCCGGCAGTGAGACGTCCGCCAGGAAACCAGCCCCGCCCAGCGAACGCCGCCCTCCTTCCCACCCCACCAAAAACCAGACTACAAGATTTGATAAATTATTTGATTTCGGAGAGCAAAAGCCACTTTTGGAAACTCCTGCTTTGGCAAATCGCCTCCTTCCTTAAATTTCATGTTTATTATTTTCTCTTTCCAGACACCAAATTTTAAAATCTCCAAAGAACAAGATGCCCACGAAGATCGCTCGGCATTACGACGGTAATGCCGTTTTTTGGGGGACTGGGGAGGCTTGCAGGCTAGCAAACCCGGATTGCAACCATCCGGACGGTTCCTCTTTCACGCGTCTCCTCGCGGAGCCTTTGCTACTTCCCGGCGGCCGCCATTAGGGGTCAGGCGCGGACGCTCTGGGACGCCGCAGGGGCATTCGGGCGCCGTCTGGCTGGCGGAGCGCAGGAACCGGAAGCGAAAAAGAAGCCGGACTTCCGTTTCCGGTTCCTGCCGGATAGAAATGGCGCCCCTCGGGCGCTACGTCCTGGTTTTCGGCGGCTTCGCTGCTGCGGTGGGCCTGACCCTCTACCCCATCTTCTTCTACCCCATGACCCACCTGGGGGACTACAGTAAGGGAGGGCCCGCGGCCTTCTTCGCTGGCTCCGGCCTTTCCTTGGGGGGCGGGAAGGGAGGGGAAGCTGAAACTGAGGGGAGGCTGAAGCCTTGAGGGAGGTCAGAGCTGACCTGCTGGGCTTAGTTGAGGTCAGTGGGACGCCTTTCAATGGAATAAACAATGATCATGGCCGTCCCATAACTCCCCTCATTTAAAATCCCGGCTGCAATCAGAATGGCGGTTGGGGACTAGTCCTTCCTCCCCCCACCCGCCCCCATTGCAGACCACCTCTAAAGTCGGTTGAGAGGGCAGCCTCAAGACACCGTCCACTCCTTTTTTAAAAAAACAAACAAACAAGCAGGGCTATTATTAGGTATTTTATTGATTAAATAAATCAATAAATTTTAAATCAGTTTTTTAATGGATTAAAAAAAAATCAATCAATTAAATAAATGGCGTCTACAGGGGGGCATGCGCCGAAGAAATAAAAGTTTATGATTAATTTAGCAGCTTATTATAATTAATATTTACTTATTTATTATTAATTATTATTAATTATTATTAATTAATCATGATATATTTATGTAATGCTTTTCTTATATGCCTTCAAAATGGCAACCTTTTATAAGAGTAGCTTATAACGGAAAATATCCTATATCAGTACAAAGTTTTTTTAAAAAAAACCAAATAAATGGCTTTCTGAAATCTTTCAGTTAAAAGTCCAAGAAATATATTCATAAATTTATTTATTTATTTATTTATTTATTAGTTTGATTTATATGCCGCCCTTCTCCGGAGACCCAGGGCGACTTACAATGCGTTAAGCAATAGCCTTCATACTTTTGTCTATACCTGCTTAGTAGGGCTTTCGGCCCCTCCTAAGCCGTGTTCTATTTTATACAAAGTCAGCTTATTGTATCCACAAGCCGGATCCTGATAATAACAACAACCCATAGCAGCCATTAGCGCCAGTCAATGGTATTTGTGATACATTTTTAAATGTTCTATTGACTGAGTTGCATGTTTAATGAATAAAAAATATAAATGATAATAATAACAGCAACAACAACCCGTAGCAGCCATTAGCGCCGGTCAGTGGTATTTGTGATACATTTTTAAATGTTCAATTGACTGAGTTGCATGTTCAATGAATAAAAAAGGTAAAATAACAACAACAACAATAATACATATTATGGTTTGTCAGCCAGGTGTTCAACTGGATTTGGCATGTTTGTCTACCTACCAAGGAGCTGGGATAGGCGAATGTGGATATTATTATAGATTTAATCTTCAACTTGATTCACAATCTGAGACTGGTAAAATAATTATAATAATAATAATTATTATTATAAACTTTTATTCATTAAACATGAAACTCAGTCAACTGAACATTTAAAATTTAATCTTCAATTTGATTCACAGTCGGACTGGTAAAAATTATTTATTATTATTAAATTATTTATTATTATTATAAACTTTTATTCATTAAACATGAAACTCAGTCAACTGAACACTTAAAAATGTATCATAAATATCATTGAATGGCACTGACGGTTGATACAGGTTGCTGCCAGCATCCTAGGCATCAGCCAAATATCTTCTTAAAATGTATGTTGTTCCAAGTAGCACAGTCTTTTGCAGTTCCACTGGTGTTCTAGCAGGAAGCTGCTATATTATTGACTTCATCTTCAATTTGATTCATGGTCCGGGACTGGTAAAAACAATTCAAGTCCTAACCAACAACGTAAGTTACCTGTTAAGGTAACATCTGAGTATATAGGCAGTTCCGAGTAAGGTGCTATTAGTATTATTAATAGTAGTAGTATTATATTTACTATGCTATTAAGTTAATATATAGAGACATGGGCTTGTGTGTATATAAGTTTGCATAAGCAAAATCTTAGCCTGGTCAGTAACAAAGTCTAATGGGAAATAAGAGCCAGATGCACTGTAGGAAAGATGGAAGAACAACGTAGAAGTTTACAGGAGTAAATTCAAGAAATTAAGAAAATTGCATAGAATGGTGTTGGGGTTTTTGTCTGAGAGCAGGGAACAGATACAGAAGGGTAAGAAATAGCTGTTGTGAGACTTGGCCTTAAATGCCAGATTAAACATATTCAAGAATATTGAGTTGTAAATCAACTAAGTGTACATTTTACCTACTTATGTATTTTATATTTATTAGAAAAGGCACAAAGTATAAATCGAGCCGGCATTATCCAAGAAGATGTACAGCCTCCAGGTATATCTCTAAATTACTAATAGAGGTGTGTCTGTTCAGGAATATTATGGTTAAAATTATTATCCCAAAACTGATAAGCAGTGGAGTTTAATTTGGATGTCAGCCTGAAGATATGAGATACATTTTTAAAGTTGATAGTTGAGTCATTCTTCTACTGCTTGGAAAATTGTTCCCGACTGTGCACTGTTTGTCACCTCCATATATTTTGGAGAAATATAAATTGGAAAACAGATGCAGATTGGACCTTAGTTTATGTCTCTTGTTGAAAAGAAGGAAAACGTGTAAATATTCCTCTGCTCTATATTAAGATACCTCCTTCGAGATACGGCTGTGATTTGTTTCCCTGAAAAGCTCTACCAGAAGCACATTTCTTCATATTGTTCAAGGGACATATTGTCTCAACCTGTTTGTCAGCAGTGGCTGTTCTCTACAAAAGCAACTCAGTTTCACACTAGCATCACTATTTTGAGAGTACTTCATTGGGAGACAAAATCCTCAAACAGGTGGCAGCTGTTTAACTTCAGGTTGTCTTAGGTGGCACAGATCAATTTTATTAACGAAAATATTTGCCTGTAATTAATTCAATTTCTTTATTCAATCCAATTTTCTGGTTTTGGTAACGATTACCATATTTTTCAGAGTATAAGACGCACCGGACTATAAGACGCACCTACCTTTTTTGGTGAGGAAAAGAAGAAAAAGAAATCTGCCTCTGAGCAATTTTGCCTCCTTGCAGCAAACAGCAAAGAGCTTGCTTTACTTTCATTTTCGTTTTCAGCATAGCTTGATTAGCACAAGGGGAAAAAAAATCAGCTCCAGCAATTTTCTTTTTTGTACCAAGCAGCAGAGGCCTGCACAAAACAGCTGAGAACAAAACAGCTGAGAGTCGGGAGGCCGATCCAATCAACTTGTACTACTTAACTAATTAGACTGTGCTGAAGCTGAAAGGAGCTGGTTTTTCTTGCTGTTTGCTGCAAGGTGGTAAACTGCTGGAAGGCAGAGGCCAAAGGGTGGGGGCCAGTGGGTGGGCGGGGCTACATTCGCTGTATAAGACGCACCTAAATTTTCACGCCCTTTTAGGGGGGGGAAAGGTGCACCTTATACTCTGAAAAATACGGTAGCTTTGTACAGCACATTAGCTTAAAACATGGCTAGTTTATGGTTGAGCACACTCCAAAGTCACAACTGTTATTTGAATTGTTTTTGATTGGTAAATTAGTAAATTATGAAAACACATTTTAACATGGATCAGAGTCTGATTTTGGTGCATAAAGCACTTAGCTCTTTAAAATAACTGAAAGAGTTGATTCTGCAACTATCAGAATGAGTTCCCTAATGGAGTCTTGCCGATAAGATGCCCGTGAGCGACATTTCAATCATGCTTTTTACTACCTACTTTAGTTTCTAAATACAGGTAGTCCTCAACTTATGACCACAATTGAGCCCAAAATTTTTGTTGTTCATTGAAGTATTTGTTAAGTGAGTTTTGCCCTATTTTATGCCCTTTCTTGCCATATTCGTTAATTTGTTAAATTGGTACCATGGTTGTTAAGTGAATCTGCCTTCCCATTGACTTTGCTTGTCGGAAGGTCGGAAAAGAGAATCACATGATCCCGGGACACTGCAACGGTCATAAATCTGAGTCAGTTGCCAAAGTGCCACAGTGGTCGTAAGTGTGAAAAATGGTCATAAGTGCTGTTGTAACTTTGAATGTTCACAAAGTGAACTGTTGTAAGTCGAGGACTACAAATATATATAAATAAATTAAAGGTTTTTGAGGAACTTGGAAGAAAATACATCTCAAGGGTGATTATCAGTACGCTGCATACTTTCTCTGGAAGATGGGATGCAGACAATGCTGTACAGGTAGCAAACATCCCCAGGGTCATGTGATCAGAGAGGTCAGGTGCTCAGCAGTTGGCATGGATTTAGGATGGCTGCGTGATCCACTTAACAACTGTGGCAAAAAAGCTCATAAAATCAGTTGCAACTAGCTTAACCGCCTTGCTTAGGAAAGGAATTCTGATCCCAATTCTGATCGTAAGTCGAGGCCTACCTGTAGCAAGAGTGAATGTAAAAGCAGTAGAAGGTTTAGTTACTTAACGATGCGTGTGAAAGAGGTGACAGTGACTATATTAGGAGAAATGCAGTGTGGAAATCCAGACTTTTGCCATATGATTGAATCAGCACAAAGGTGTGCCTTTTTTTACTGCGTCACTTATTGTTGTGTTTAGGGTACGGTCATTGAGATTTTAGTTTGATTATATGGAAAGATTGGGGAATGAATTATAAAATAATTGTGTGAAGAAAGAAGAGTGAATAGGTGAAGAGGAGGTACAAGGTCATTCGTGGAATCGACAAAATCTTCAAATGAAACAAGTGAGAAGCTTAAAGAACAAAATAATGTGGATATAGGCAAAGCAAAAGGGACGTGGTGGCTCAGTGGCTAAGATGCTGAGCTTGTCAATCGAAAGATCGGCAGTTCAGCAATTCGAATCCCTAGTGCCGTGTAACGGGGTGAGCTCCCGTTCCTTGTCCCAGCTTCTGTCAACCTAGCAGTTCGAAAGCACGTAAAAAATGCAAGTAGAAAAATAGGGACCATCTTTGGTGGGAAGGTAACAGTGTTCCGTGCGCCTTTGGCATTTAGTCATGCCAACCACATGACCATGGAGATGTCTTTGGACAGCGCTGGCTTTTTGGCTTTGAAATGGAGATGAGCACCGCCCCCTAGAATCGGGAACGACTAGCACATATGTGCGAGGGGAACTTTTACCTTTACCTTTAGGCAAAGCAAGGATGATTTGCAAGATAGAAAGATATGGAAAGGAGCCGCAAGTTGTGTTAATAACTAGATTTAATTGTATTTTCTTTTTAATGCTTTTAGTTCCTTCGGTTTGCAGTTTCTTATTCCCTTTCTGGAAATCCGTAGGGTATGTTTGTGAAATCCTACCACTATGTGATGTTATCCAGCTCTTTTTCTTGTCAGTTAAATTACTGAAATTCTGTTTGCACAAATTAGCCAACCACATTTTTCTTGGCTGGTTGTGCAAGCTCAGCCTATCTGATTAGTTTTGTGGCTTACAAGGCCATGGAAATCCAGATGATTTGGTTTAATGCAGGAAAGTTATTAAATTACTCATTGGTGAGGATGATTAGTGAACTCAGCTGTATGAAATCTATTTTTAGTGGGTTGGATGAAGGCCAATAAGTAAAATATTCCAAGAAATAGAAGTGCTTAACTGATTTTCCCTGTTTGAAGAATTCGGATCCATCCAACCACACAGTGGTTTGTACTGATCTACAAAGCAGATTTTAAGTTTGTTTTCCCTCTTGCATTTAACTTTGACATAGACTCCCAAGTATAGTTGGAGTAGACAAACAATACTGGCTTATCAATATTCCTAGGCAGGGAAAACCTGGTCAGAATTATCCATGCTCTACTTATCTCCTGATTCAATTGCTTCGAAGTGTTATAAAGCAACTGGCTTCGTAAGTTGTTTGGAACTTAAATTATGAGCACAACGTATTTGCATTTGTACAATACATTATTGTATTGCCATTTTTAGAACTACTGGCTTACCTATTTGTTTCTGAGTGTTTAAAGTGCTAATTTAGATACTTACAAAGGTTACTTACTCCTTTGCCAAAATGCCTTCTCTATTTTACTGATACTCAATTACTTCCCCTTTTGAGATGAAATAGAAGAGGGGAAAAAAAGGATTTTAGTTACTGTATAGCCTACTTAGGAAATATCCCTTTAACGAAGTTTATTGGTATTGTTACCGATTGAACTCATTGTCTGCAACCAACATTTGTGAGGATTAAATAAATAAAACTAAAAAGTAGGACTCTTTGCATGTTAACCAAGTTCCCCTGAAGTTTCTTTTTAGCCATATTTTGTCCCTCACCCGTTTATTAAGCAACTATTTGAGAAACTAGTATATGCATTAGTGTTCCAAGTTATTGATTATTGTTGGCTAATTCTTTTTTCCTGCTACAATCCTGAACATGTTTATATGTTGGATAATGAAATTATTGATAGGTTTATTTATCGGGGAATGTCGTTTTATATTTTAGCTTTGGTATTTATATATTGTTTGTTGTTAGTTGTTTAAACCATTACATATTGTACATCCTCCCTGAATCACATTGTCAAGAGTTGGGCAACCTTTAAATCTCGAAATAAATGAGTTAGATTGAAGAGTGGAATTTCTTTCCGAGACAAACTGCTTCAATTAGTCAAGTGAATAGTTGTTATTTCTTCTACTGTTCTTTTCCCACAGTATTTTGTCTCGAAGACAGTACTGTTCCCCAATCCTCCTCCTGTATTTGATGCTCATTTCTCAAAACAGTTAAATCTATCCTGTGTTGTTATACAGTGTGTCATTCAGCAAGAACTGTGAACAGTCTTACCTGATCAGTTAATGAAAATTTCACAAAGAGGAAGGCTAACCAGAGTCTTAGATTACCCTCATAGGAAAACTGCATATTCTAACGTACACACATAGGAACGTCATTTCTGAATCATTCTCGCCTCATGCTTGCTTTATTATTTACCATATTTTTCAGAATATAAGATGCACCTTTTTCCCCCAAAAAAGAGGGTGAAAATCTGGGTGCGTCTTATACTCCGAATATAGCCCACCTAGCTTCTAAAACCAAGGTTTCAGAGGCTGAAAAAAGCATCAGAAAGGAAGCTTCAGAAAAGAAGCCCCCAAACAGAGCTTCAGAGGCTTTTTTTCTGAAGCTCTGTTTCGGAGGTTTTCAGAGGCAGGAAAAAGTTTTTTTCTGAAACAGAGTTTCAGAAGTTTCAGAGGCAGAAAAAAAAAGCCAAAAAAAAAAAAAAAAAGAAAGAAAAAAGCAAGGCACAGAGCTCACAACCAAGGAACCTGTTGCTAAAATTCACCTCTGGGAACAGCTGATTTGGGGTATTCCAGGAAGCCGATCCACCTGCCAATCAACTTTTTTCTTATTTTCCTCCACAAAAACTAAGGTGCGTCTTATACTCCGAAAAATATGGTAAATTATATGGGTTATTGGGGTTTTTCCTTTGATGTGTGCATGTTTACAACTAGGAACTATCTCCTTGCACTGATACCGATATTGAAAGGAATAATTCTAAACTCTCTAATCATATGTTTACCTGTAGGATTAAAAGTGTGGTCTGATCCATTTGAAAGAAAATAAAAACCTCTCGCTGGGTGAGAGCTTGAAGAAGTGTGGATTTCCGTTTTTGCCAGCCATGATACTCCCAAGACCTTTCTGACAACTGAAATAATGTGGAAAAAGGGTTTGGCATGTTGACTTGCGTTCATGCATATAGACTCCGTAGTAGTTGCTAATTTTCAAACATTAAGATTGTCTCTGATCTTGATATGGCAAAGAGAACTGTACGGAATGTTTTCTGTTAAGAAAATGGAACAATTGTGTTTTCCTTTATTGAAAGAATAAATGTCATTTTGATCTATACAGATGATGCAGCTGATGTCTGTATAAAATGCGCTAATAAAATTTTAAAAAACGCATGTTCTAAAATTGTGAGAAATAGAGCCTTTTTATAATCTACTACGGAATACGCTGCTCAGTGTTTAAATGAAAAGGTGAACTGATAATAACAATAGTTATTTCTGAAAAAAGATGTCTCAGATAAACACATTATGATTTCAGGCTTCAAGAAGAGATGATTTTTAAACAGATTTAATTTCTAATTAAAACTGTACCATTTTGAGATCAGGGCTTTTTAAAGTTAATTTTTAAATTAAGGGAAACTAATTGTACTTTTCCGGTTAAAAATAAAAAAATGTGTATTACTCATTTTCAAGTCTTTTTTTCCGTAAAGTTATATACCGTTTTTCTTTATTTGAAACTTCTGAATAATTTGGTGTTTAAATTGTCACTAGGTTGGCTTTGAGACATACCGCATTTTTTGGAGTATAAGACGCACCTTTTTCCCCCCTAAAAGAGGGTGAAAAATTGGGTGCGTCTTATACACCGAACGTAGCCCCACCCAGTTTCTGAAACGGAGGTTTCAGAGGCTGAAAAAGCAAGGTACAGAGCTCACAACCAACAAACCTGTTGCTAAAGTTCACCTTTGGGAACAGCTGATTGGGGGTATTCCGGGAGACCGATCCACCCGCCAATCAGCTTTTTTCTTATTTTCCTCCCCAAAAACTAAGGTGTTTCTTATACTCCGGTGCGTCTTATAGTCCAAAAAATACGGTAAGTGTAGAAATTGCCTGCCTGTATTCTGACAAGTCCTTTCATATCCAGATAGTAATTCCTAGTCTTGGTTTTCTGCACAGATATTGATTGATTGATTGATTGATTGATTGGTTCGATTTATATGCCGCCCTTCTCCGGAGACTCAGGGTGGCTTACAATGCGTTAAGCAATAGCCTTCATACTTTTGTATATACCTGCTTAGTAAGGCTTTCAGCCCCCCCCAAGCGTGGTTCTTTTTTATACAAAGTCAGCTTATTGCCCCCACAAACCGGGTCCTCATTTTACCTACCTCGAAAGGATGGAAGGCTGAGTCAACCTTGAGCCTTGGTGAGATTTGAACTTGCAGTAATTGCAGGCAGCTGGTGCTATTTAACAGCACTTTAGTCTGCTGCGCCACCAAGGCTCTTTTGACCAGATAGATCTATCTATCTCTTTTGACCAGATAGCTAGAACCAGACAGCTATATATATAGCAATAACACTTAGATATAGTACCCCATAGTGTTTTACAGCCCTCTCTAAGCAGTTTACAGAATCAGCATATTGCCCCCCAACAATCTGGGTCTTCATTTTACCAACCTCGGACGGATGGAAGACTGAATCAACTTTGAGCCACTCAGAATCGAACTCCTGGCTGTGGGCAGTGTCAGCCTGCAATACTGCTCCATATCCATTGTGACACTCACCCCCCCCCCAAATATCACAGGCATATAAAATGTGTACAGCAGTGATTCACAAACATTCAAACATTATGCGGTATCAAAGTATAGAAATCATCCTTTGCTTAAGGATGTGAAATTGTCTAAAGGTCAAAATAATAGGCTGCTTTGTCCACTTGGAATTGCTACACTCATTATGTTTAATCTAAACCAGGGGTCAGCAACCTGCGGCTCTGGAGCCGCATGTGGTTCTTTCACCCCTCTGCTGCGGCTCCCTGTCACTCAAAATGTGTCATAACCGCCAATATGCGACACCCGTTAGCACGTGATTTATTGAGCTTTTCAACCCCCAGTAGGCCAACCATGGATAAACCCAAGAAATGAAATGTTTCAGAAGAAAACAGAACATTTAATTCAACTACATATGCTAGTTTTGTGGCCGCTCAAGAAATAGTCAGGCACGGGAAGGGTTTTGTGGCTCCCGGTGTTTTCTTTTCTGTGGGAAACGGGTCCAAATGGCTCTTTGAGTGTTTAAGGTTGCAGACCCCTGATCTAAAGTGTTTTAGGTAATGATACTTAACAGACGTATTAAGTTGAACAAAATGATTGTTGATCTAATCAACTTGAAGCTGTTCTGCCCCAGCTTCAGATTCCCAGAGAATGTGACACACACCAAGCTTCACAAACACTGTTTAATTCCAAACAAACCCCTTTCAAGAATGCAGGCTTCCCGTGCAAAGGGTCCTTATCAAAGTTATGAAGAACAAAGTCCGACAAAGGTTGGCAACCAGCCCAGAAAACCAGATAGGAGAAATCGCTCGCTCTCCAAGATGCTCTGTAGTAATGAGACGTTGTTTCTAGTAAGAAAACACTAGCTACGTGGGACTTAAATAGGCTAAGGGAGTGGCCAATTATCCTCAAGACCTACTCTTGAGTAGACCTCTTCCTCCTGAGTAACCACTCCTGCCTTTTGGCAGCCCTGCGTGCCCGAGCATTGAGGAGAAGCTCCTCCACTTCGCTCTCTCCACTGGAAGGAGCCTCTGGAGGTTCTGAAGGCCCTGGCTGAGTCTCTGCCTCTGGCATGACATCCTCTTCGGCCTCCTCGCTGTCCGACACGAGCGCTGGCTGCTGGCGCGACACCATACCAGCCTCCTCATCGTCGGGATCAGCCACGATCTGCGCAGGCCACTGGCGGGCCACAACAGAAGCCAAGTGAAACAACGTGTGTAGAACCGCTGTATAAGATACCGTTTTTTTTAAAAAAATTATTTATTTATTTATTTACAACAAAATATTCACACACAGATCGCGACGGGAACTTTACAGAATATATTAACTTCAGTCAAGATATACAAATAAAAAGTAAAAAAATCTACACTAACCTTATCCTTTTTTTATTCTATTATTCAACCAAGTATACCATTGGTGCCAGCATTGAAAATATACGGAGTCCTTTTGATCTCTCAAGATTTTTGTTAACCTGTCAGCTTCCGCATATTCGATAATTTTCCCCAGAATCAGGTCTTCAGCCGGTAGGTCTTTCCCTTTCCAATTTTAATTTAATTTAATTTAATTTCCAATTTATATACCGCCTTTCTCCCTGAGGACTCAGGGCGGTGTACAGCCAAGATAAAAAAACATAGAATACAAATATTAAAACATTTAAAAATATATATAAATTTGGGCCGAAAGTTAAGAATCACAAACTAATTAAAAGAATTTAAAAATTTCTTCTAAGCCAACCCGGCTTGTTGGAAAAGATGGGTTTTCAGGGAACGACGGAAGGCATTGAGGTCATGGATTCTTCTTATCTCCGGGGGCAACTGATTCCAGAGGGTAGGAGCCCCCACAGAGAAGGCCCTCCCCCTGGGGGCCACCAGCCTACATTGTTTGGCTGATGGCACCCTGAGGAGGCCTTCTCTGTGGGAGCGCACGGGTCGATGGGAGGTCGTCGGTAGCAGCAGGCGGTTGAGCAAAACATATTCTTGCTGCGGTTGTGATATATGTAGTCAAACACCATATATTCGTGCCTATCTTATCTGGCCTAATATTTAATAGATAGTATTCTGGTTTCAATTGTAATTTATATCCCGTGATTTCTAATATCCACCTCTGTATAAATCTCCAAAATTCGATTGCCTTAGGGCAGGTCCACCATACATGATAATAAGTACCTATCTCCCCACACTTCCAACAGTTTGGGGAGAGTCCTGGAAACATTTTGGCTAATCGAGCAGGAGGGAGATGCCATCTATACACCATCTTATACAAGTTTTCTTTATAAGTAGTTGCCGTCAGACATTTCAATTGTTTCGTCCAAATTTCTTCCCATTTTATCAATTCAATTGAATATCCAATATTTCTTCCCCAGGCAATCATTGAGTCTTTAACAATTTCATCCCCTATTCAATAAGTTATTAAGAAGTTATAGATCTTAGATAATATTCTTTCCTCCTTTCCTAATATAATACTATCTATTTCTTGCTGGGTCATGTCTATACCACTTTTTTCCTTGTCTTTCTTATATTTAGAGCTAATCTGGGCATAGGACCACCAATCCAATTTTATTCCTTGAAGCTCTAACTCAGTTCTTGTTTTTAAGCAGCCTTTTGTAGAACTGCTGTATAAGATACCGTTGTTGATGTTTTTCAGAATTCTCTCTGAGTCTCAAAAAAAGTGTTACTTTTTTTTTTAAAAAAAAATCACATTACCTTTAATGAATCATCTCATTAATGCAGTTGCAACTTTGTTCATATACCGAGGCAGGAAAAGCAACGGACTGCTCTAGAGATGTTGCTGTTATCTACGAGCATGTTTGAAACATGCAGAATCCTTAAATATTTCTTCTTCCCAGTCAGAATATTATCCTTTCAAATGAGCTTAATAAAATAAAAAATGCAGTAACTCAAGAGTGCTAAATTAGTAATACTGGACCCAGGAAGCAATCAAAAATAAATGATTCACTGTTGTCATCCCCAATTATCCACAGTTCTTGGTTTTTAACAGCTTCTGTTTTTTTGCAGTTTTCATTACCCAAATAGTTGAAAATGTGGAATGAAAAAAAAAATCGAAACAATCACCATGCAGGTTTTAAAGTTGGAAAACAGGTTGAGCCCCCCCTCCTCTCTGTGGCAGCCCCTCAAATATAGGAACACTGCTATCATGTCTCCCCTGGTCCTTCTCTTCACTAGACTAGTAACTGATAACTTCCATAGAAGACTATAGCAGTACATATAAACATCTGTATCTGACAAAACCTTTGCAGGGCTCTCCAAAATTATCAGATTTAAATAAAAGAAGGAATCTCTTGTTACTAACCAAAAGTACACATATAGACTGGGTGAACTGTGAGAGGGATCTTGGAGTCTTAAATATGAGCCAGCAGTGTGCAGCAGCAGCCAAAAAAGCCAATGCAATTCTAAATTGCATTAGCAGAGGGATACAATCAAGATCAAGGGAGATACTAACACCACTCTATAAAGCCTTAGTAAGACCACACCTAGAGTACTGCATCCAGTTTTGGTTACCACACTATAAAAAAGATGTGGAGACTCTAGGAAGAGTTCAGAGAAGAGCAACCAAGATGATTAGGGGACTGGAGACTAAAACATATGAAGAACGGTTGCAGGAATTGGGTGTGGCTAGTCTAGTGAAGAGAAGGACCAGGGGAGACATGATAACAATCATCCAATATTTGACGGACTGTAACAGAGAGGAGGGGATCAAGCTATTTTCCAAAGCACCGGAAGGCCAGACAAGGAATAATGGATGGAAACTGATCAAGGAGACATTCAACCTGGAAATAAGGAGACGTTTTCTGACAGAACATTCAGCCAATGTTGTCTTTGGACGTTGTGGGAACTCCATCACTGGAAGCTTTCAATAAGAGACTGGACTGCCATTTGTCAGACATGATGTAGGGTCTCCTGCTTGGGTGGGTTGGGGTTGGACTAGATGACCCACAAGGTCCCTTCCAACTTTGTTAATCTGTAAATTACATTCCCTGCGGTAGTATTTTGATCACAGCACACAGGGATCTTTACCTATTGTCAACGGTACATTTGCCTCAATTATTGTAATGGCCCAAAGGAAGTTGAATTGCTTATTTTCTTCAGAAAGCTGAATGCCTTTCAGACTGGAAATTTAGCACAGGTAATCCTCAATTTAACCACAATGGAGCCCCAAAGTTTATTGCTGTTAAGCGAGACGTGTTAAGTGAATTTTGTCCCATTTTACGACCTTTCTTGCCTCCGTTGTTAAGTGAATCACTGCAGTTGATCAGTTAGCAACCCAGTTGTTAAGCGAATCTGACTTCCCCGTGGATTTGGCTTGTCCGAAGGTCACAAGAGGGAATCACATGACTTTTGGGACACAGCAAGGGTCATAAGTAATGAATCAGTTGCCAAGCATCTGAATTTTGAGATCACGTGGATCACAGGGATGCTGGAAAGGTTGTAGCTGTGAAAAACGGTCACTTTTTCCAGTGCCATTATAACTTTCAATGGTCACTAAACGAAATATAAGTTGAGAATTAACCTGTACAGTATTCAGATGGCAGTGCAGTAAATTGTCATTACTATTGGGTGCTGTTCTTTTTTTGTCCACTAGATGGAGCACTCCAGCCGTTTCTCAGACTAAAGTAGAGTAAAATAGAGTAGAGTAGAGTAGAGTAGAGTAGAGTAGAATAGAGTAGAATAGAATAGAATAGAATAGAATAGAATAGAATAGAATAGGAATAGGAATAGGAATAGGAATAGGAATAGGAATAGGCTAGGATAGGCCATCTGGAGATGCCTCCCAGTCACACCTCTCCAGGTGCAGGGCAGTATGTCCTTGACTCTCTGAGAAAGGAAGGTTATTATGACTACCTCTCTCCCCTGCTCCATAAATCCCCCCTCCCAGTCTTCCACAGTACTAAATGCGGCAGGCCTGAAGGCCCAATGCAAAAGATGGCTGCCAGGCCTGACAGCGTTACCATTTCAACCTCATGGGCTGTTTTTTGAATTTTGAGCCAACGTTTGTACGTAAAAGGGACGCGGTGGCTCAGTGGCTAAGACGCTGAGCTTGTCGATCGAAAGGTCGGCAGTTCAGCGGTTCGAATCCCTAGTGTCGCATAATGGGGTGAGCTCCCATTACTTGTCCCAGCTTCTGCCAACCTAGCAGTTCGAAAGCACGTAAAAAATGCAAGTAGAAAAATAGGCACCACCTTTGGTGGGAAAGTAACAGTGTTCTGTGCGCCTTTGGCATTTAGTCATGCAAGACACATGACCACAGAGACATCTTCAACAGCACTGGCTCTTCGGCTTTGAAACAGAGATGAGCACCGTCCCCTAGAGTCAGGAATGACTAGCACATATGTGCGAGGGGAACCTTTATCTTTACCTTATTTGTACTTAATTGAATTTGCACCGCTAGTTAAATAAGCCTTGATTTGTTAAAAGGATACACTTGCCGTGCTGTGCAGTTTATGCTTGATATAAATTCATTATACCGGCTGTGTTAACAATCCATTTGCATGTCACTTGATATCTGGATCACAAACTAGCTAACCCCAAAAGTGTGTTTTCCACCCGCCCACCCCCAAAAAGGCAACTGGACTTTTCTTATTTGTTTGTTTTTTTTTCTTTGAAAATATTTCGTTCTGTTGGAAGAAATATCCTTCTGGGTTCTGCTCCAAGTGGGGAAACAGACACTGGAAACATGGAGACTGCTTGGAAAGATGGTTTAACAGTGGACAGGATCACATGGCTTGAGTTCCTGAACAGAAAAGGGGGCAGATACAGTAAATCCTTGGGTTTTTATGCTCTCTCTGGCTCTGCATTTCCTGGGGCCCCGAAAGAGTATCCTGATTGGTTGTCAGACTCTCAGGGGGTGGGGGCCTTGCTGGCTGATGGTCACATGTGCTTCCCAGGTTACATGTGGTGAGTTTCTGCTGCTATTGTGTAGAGGGCTAATCCTATCTTTGTTGGATCTTTGGCAATTCCTACTATGGCTCTGCCTGAAGGAAGCAGATCTTTGTTATGTAGAATAGACTGGCCCAGGCCTTAATGGCCCATTGACAAAGGGTGGGGGGCAGGAAGGTGGGAGCTGCTTTGTCTGTAAAATATGCTTCTCCATTTCTCATCCAGGGAAATATAATATTCTGCCTTTTTCATATTTCCTAAAATATTTCACTCTTCCAGGAAAGGGATGGGTGCTAACTTCCTACAGTTCCTCATCCAAGTTTAGTTTAGTTTTATTTGATTTGAATACTGCCCTACTCCCGAAGGACTCAGGGCGGTGAACAGCCACAGGATAAAAAACATAAATACAAAATTTAAAACTGAATAAAATCGATATTAAACAATTTGGCCGAAGACAGATTTAAAACACCCCAATAAATTAAAATCGAATTAAAATTTACGTTTTAAAAAGGGAAAAAAGGGAAACAGTTAGGCCAGGCCAGCCTGATGGAATAAAAAGGTCTTGAGAGCGCGGCGGAAGGTGCGTAGATCCGGGATCCTCCGTATCTCCGGGGGGAGCTCGTTCCAGATAGTAGGTGTGTTAGATCGGCGCAGGAAAGGAAGACGTGACCAGCTCGTTACATTAGTAACCTTTATTGAGTACAAGAAACAGTAGCAAGACTGGCTGTGCGCTGCCGGGGCTCTCCTTATATTCGCTCCGGCAGACGCACCGCCCCCTGACAGGGATTCAAATCTTCCCGCCCGGTGGCTGGCAGCCAATCCGGGCGGATGTCCTTATAAGGACATAACACTCCTCCCCCCTAGTCCAAAGAAAAAAAACAGTTCAGCGTTCGTCAATGAACGTGACGTAGTCCCGCAGGTACGTAGGACGCCTAGGCACCCTACTTGACCTGCGCAGTCTCATTTCTTCCGCGTCCCCGCCCTGGACGGACGGGGTTCCTGTGGCTCCTGGCTCCTTCCCCGGAACCGGGCTCGGTTCGGCTGGCGAGTGTGCGGGGTCACCCTCAGCGCCTCCGGCCGGACCGCAGACCTTGGATGGCTGGTTCTGGTGGTCTTCCTCCTGGCCTGTGGATCTTTCGCCTCGGCGGTGCTGTTCGGTCTCGACCCGGGAAGAGCGTCTGAGTCTCGGTAAGACCCCGGCTGTCACTTGCTCTTCCTGGGTCTCCTAGTGGCTGCGGTTCTGCTGCGGCCCGGTTCGTTGTGGTCCGGAGGGTGGTTCGGGCCGGTACCCTTGGGTCTGGTCTGCTCGCTGTGGGTGGTGTTGGTTCGGGTAGCGGTGTCCGACCTTGCAGGGGTGGCGCAGGTCTCCTTTGCCGGGCTGGCGCTGGCCTTCCCCGTCGGGTTGGTGGTGGTCGACCTGGTCGGGGTGTCGTTGTGGGGCTTCCTCCTCGGGCTGGTGGAGGTCTCCCCTGCCGGGGTGGCGCAGGCCTCCCTGGCCAGGTTGTTGTCGGCTTTCCCTTCCCCCTAGTCCCTGGTCTACCGCCAGTTGGTGGTTGGGGTCGTCTGGGTTGGGTTGTTGTTGCCGGGTTGTTTCTTGCGTTGGGCGGGGGTCCCCCTCGCCGGGGAGTCGTGTGCCACCCTCGCCCATGTGCTGTGGTGTGCCCATCTGCGACGGTCCCCGGTCTACTCGCCTTGCGTTGAGGTCTCCCTGGTAGGGCTGCCGTGGGTTGCCTTCACTGGTAGGGTGCGGTGCTCCCCTTCTGGGCAGGTCCCGGTCTACCTGCGGGCTGGATCGGGGGTCCCTGGCCCTGCTGTGCCGGGTGTCCACCTGGTCGGGTTGGTGTTGCCATCCCCCGTGTGGTTGGCCCCGGTCTACCTCGCTGCACTGCCGACGTGACAGTGCCTGGTAGTGTGCTGGGCCGACCTCGTCGGGATGGCGTTGCTCTGCCTCGCAGGGGTGTGGTAGGCCTACCTCGTCTGGGTGTTGTAGGCCTACCTCGCCGGGGTGTTGCAGGCCTACCTCGTCTGGGTGTTGTAGGCCTACCTCGTCAGGCTGGTTTTCGTGTGCTCCCCCCCACCTTTTCCGGAGTTGGTCGATGTGACGTCTCACGACCTGTCCATCTTCCAACTCGACGGTGTAGGATTTGGGGCCGGTTGTGCTGGCAATCTTCCCCTTCAGCCACTTAGGAGAGCCGTTGAAATTCAGCGCGAAAACTGAATTTCCTTTGCTGAAGGCGCGAAGCGGGCGGCTGGCGGTTGCGGTCACTTCCGGGCTGTATTGGGGGTGCAGCCGGTCCAAGGGTGACCTCAACCTTCTGCCCATCAGGAGTTCGGCCGGGCTCTTGTGGGTGGTGGCATGCGGCGTGATGTGCTGGGTGAGGAGGAAGTTGTCGATGCGTTCTTGCCAGTCTCCCGGGCCCATCTTGGTGAGGGCTTCTTTTGTGAGCCGGACCATCCGTTCCGCTTGTCCGTTTCCGGCCGGCCTGTACGGAGCGGAGAGGGCATGGCGGATGCCCAGTCCTGCCAGGAAGGACTCCATGGCCAGGGATGTGAGCTGGGGGCCGTTGTCCGAGACCAGCACGTCCGGTAGTCCGTGGGTGGCAAACAGGCGGCGCAGGGCTCGGATCGTCGCTTCTGTTGTGGTAGATGCCATGGGTACCACCTCGAGCCACTTGGAGAAGGCATCTACCACGATGAGGAGGTGCCGCCCTTGCATCGGGCCCGCGAAGTCGATGTGGACCCTCGACCATGGGTTGCTGGGGGTCTCCCAGTTCGTGACTTCGGATTGTGGCGGTGCTGGGCGGACTTCTTGGCACGGGTCACATCTGGAGACCCATTGTTCAATGTCTCTGTCCAGTGAGGGCCACCAGACGTAACTCCGTGCCAGGGCCTTCATGCGGACGATGCCTGGGTGCCCGTTGTGCAGTGTCTCTAGCGTCCGCCGTTGCAGAGTGCTTGGGATCAGCACCCTGTCTCCCCATAGCAGACAGCCCTTTATGGTGGACAGCTCCGTCTGTTTCCTGGTGAACGGGCTGAACCTCTCTTCCGTCTGTTTCGCTGGCCACCCCCTGAGGATCCAGGACCTTACTTGGCGGAGGGTGGGGTCCCTCTGGGTGTGCGCGGCCACATCTGCGGAGGAGACTGGACAGCTGGCGTCGTCATCTATGTGGAATAGATGGAGCGTGGGGGCTGGGTCTTCCACCGGGTTCTTCGATGGGCATCTGCTGAGTGCGTCGGCGTTTCCTATGGCTGTGCCTGGCTGGTGCACGAGCCTATAGGAGTAGCCGGCCAGGAAGATGGCCCATCTCGTCATCCGCGGGGACATGAAGGTCGGGGTGGGTTGGTCGCCTGCGAGGAGTCCCAGGAGTGGCTTGTGATCGGTGACTATGGTGAAGCGCCTTCCATAGAGGTATTCGTGGAAGCGCTTCACTCCTGCCACGATGGCCAGGGCTTCTTTGTCCAGCTGACTGTAGTTCCACTCTGCGCCGGACATGGTTTTCGAGAAGTAGGCGATGGGGGCCTCCGTGCCGTTGGGCAGCTCGTGGCTGAGGACTGCCCCCACCCCGTATGGCGACGCGTCGCAGGTCAGCTTGATGGGGAGCGTCTCGCTGTATTGGATGAGGACGCTTTTGGACGTCAGTAGTCCCTTGATGGCCCGGAACGCTGCTTCCTCTTCCTGGCCCCACTTCCAGGAAGCCGATTTCCCCAGCAGGCGGTGGAGTGGCTCAGCAACTGTGGCTTTCTGTTTTAAGAAAATGGCGTAGAAGTTGAGCAACCCAAGGAAAGCCTGAAGCTCCGTTTTGTTTTTTGGGCTTGGAGCTTCATGGATTGCTTCCACTTTTGATTTGGTGGGGTGGATGCCTGTGCTATCAATGAGGTAGCCCAGGAACTCGACTTCCTGTACTCCTATGATGCACTTGTCCCGCCTGACCCTCAAGCCCTTGGCCTTGAATCGCTGCAGGACAAGCCTGAGCCTTTCAAGGAGTTGAGCTCTTGAGTCACCGGAGACGAGCACATCGTCGAAGTAAGGCACCACCCCTGGAACGCCCTGGAGGAGGCGTTCCATCATGGATTGGAAGATGCCGGGGGCAGCGCTGACTCCAAATTGGAGCCGGTTGCATTTGAATGCCCCCCTGTGCGTGACAATTGTTTGAGCCTCCGCCGTTTTTTCATCCACTGGCAGTTGCTGGTAAGCCTGGGCCAGGTCCAGTTTCGCAAAAATTGATCCAGATCCCAGGGAATGCAGCAGGTGTTGCACCACTGGGACTGGGTATGCGCTCTGTGCCAACGCCTTGTTGATGGTACAACGGTAGTCGGCGCAGATGCGCACAGACCCATCATGCTTCAGTGGGGTCACAATGGGGGTCTCCCATGAAGCATGATCGATCGGTTCCAGGACGCCCTGGGCGATCAGCTTATCCAGCTGCTCATCTACTTTGGACCGCAGGGCAAACGGAACTCGGCGGGGCTTGAGCCTAATTGGGGTGATTCCCTTGTCCAGATTGAAGGAGATTGGCCTCCCCACAAATTTCCCCAGCTTACCATCGAAGACTTCCTTGAACTCTTCGATGAGGTAGTCGAGTTCGTCCCTGCCAATTTGGTTGATGCCCTCGATTGAGAGCCCCAGCGGCTTGAACCACTCCACTCCTAGCAGGTTCGGTCGGCTGTCCCTTACGACGGTGATGGGGAGCTTGCCTTCGAACTGCTTGTATGTGACCCAGATGTTGGCTCTTCCTAGCACTCCGATGGGGTTTCCCCCGAAGTCGACGAGCTTGGAGTGTAGTGGCTTCAGCTCTCGCTTGGTGATACTGGGTTGCAGGCGCTTCAGCTGCTGCCAGTCCATGATGGAGTAGACCGAGCCGGAATCTACCTCCATTTTGCAGGGTGCTCCTTCCACGTGGATGGTCACATGGAACTTGGTGGCACTGTCTGACGTCGTGTGAGCAATGGTCGTCTGGTGGACCGCTCCGCTCCAGGGAAATTCGTCGTCTCTGCGTCTGGAAGGACCAGAGGACCGTTTGGATGACCTCTGGTAATCCTTCCGATTCTCGCGGGGACGGTGGCTGGAGGGCTCTGGGGCTGGTTCCTCAGCTCTGCAAGCTTCGGCGATGTGACCCCTTCTGTTGCAACGTCGGCAGGTCGCATCTCTCCACTTGCAGGTTGCTCTGGCATGGTCCCCTCTGCAGCTGGCGCAGCGCTCCCCTTTGTAGTTCCGTTGGGCGGTTTCCCGCCTTGGGGGTCTGGATACCTTGTGGACGGTGGACTCTCCCTCCGACTCGGATCCAGCCGTGGAATCCTCTGTTGAAGATTGCTCTGTGGAGCGAATCTTGTGGATTCCCTTGGCTCTGCTTACTGCGGCAGCTGCTTTCTCCGAGATTTCGGATGCGGTGGCTTCCTCCACCACATCCTTGAGCACGAGCTTCTTCCTGCTCAGGAATTTCTTTTGCAGGCCTCTGTCCCTCATGCCGAAGACCACGCGGTCAGCGATGGCATTGTCCACGTGGTCGAACTCACAGCTGGCTGCGATCTGGCGTAGGGCGGCCACGAATTCCTTGATCGTCTCACCCTCCTTCTGGTCCCGTTGGTGGAAGGTGAAACGGTTCGCCACCGGTGTTCCTGTTGGGGCATAGTGGTCCTCCAGGATCTGCAGCAGGTCTGTCCATGGCACTTCTTCGATGTCTCGTGGTGCTACGAGATCGATTGCCATGTCGAGGACCTCGGAGCCGCAGTTGGCCAGGAAGATGCCCTTCTTCCGGTCATCATCGGCATCCCTGATGTTGTTGCCTCTCAGGTATTGCCGGAATTTCACTACGTAGGATTTCCACTTGTCCTTCCCTGGGCGGAAAGGAGCAAGGGCTGGCAAAGTGACTTCAGCGGATGCCATGCCTTTGGAAATGCCTACTGTAGTTCCCGGTGCCGGAGTCTTGTCTTGTTGGCTTGGTGCCGTGAGGTTCGTTCTTCTCTCAGTCCTTCGTCGCCAGTGTTAGATCGGCGCAGGAAAGGAAGACGTGACCAGCTCGTTACATTAGTAACCTTTATTGAGTACAAGAAACAGTAGCAAGACTGGCTGTGCGCTGCCGGGGCTCTCCTTATATTCGCTCCGGCAGACGCACCGCCCCCTGACAGAGATTCAAATCTTCCCGCCCGGTGGCTGGCAGCCAATCCGGGCGGATGTCCTTATAAGGACATAACAAGGTGCCCCACAGAGAAGGCTCTCCCCCTGGGGGCCGCCAGTCGATATTGTTTTGCCGACGGCACCCGGAGGAGTCCCTCTCTATGAGAGTGTACTGGCCAGTGGGAGGCTACTGGTGGCAGTAGGCGGTCCCATAAGTAACCAGGTCCTAAGCCGTGGAGCGCTCTAAAGGTGGTAACCAAGACCTTGAAGCGCACATGGAAGACCACCGGGAGCCAGTGCAGCTCGCACAGGAGAGGTGTTACATGGGAACGCCATGTCGCTCCCATAACCACCTGCGATTATGGGAGTGGTTATCCAAGAAGCTTCATCGGTTCCCTTGGATGAAAAGTTAAACGTTTTCAAAGGAAATGCCAAGAAAACACAGTTGCCTTTTGGAAAAAGCGTCTTTGGGTCAACCGTGATCCAGATGATTGAGAAACTCCGTAAACGAAATAGAAACCAATCCTAAATCTATGAGTGTACACAGAATGCTAAACTGTATTCGCTTATAACAACAAAATCTCAAAATGCAGATAGTGATGCCTTCACTTAAGTCTTTGTAACTGGCACTCCCAATCTGCCTCTGATTTCATCTGGGCAAGAAGAAGAAGAAAAAAAGAAGGCATTTTTATGAATCCTCTGAAAAAGATGAGGAAGAATGAAATGGTGAATATCTTTTTTTTTTTTTAATTTGATTTATATGCCGCCCTTCTCCGGAGGCTCAGGGCGGCTTACAATGCGTTAAGCAATATCCTTCATACTTTTGTATATTTATACAAAGTCAGATTATTGCCCCCACAAACTGGGTCCTCATTTCACCTACCTTAGAAAGGATGGAAGGCTGAGTCAACCTTGAGCCTTGGAGAGATTCGAACCAGCAGTAAATTGCAGGCAGCTGTGTTAATAACAGGGTGCATAGACCACTGTACTATCAAGGCTCTTATCTTGTCAAAACATGGAGCTTAAGAGCCTTTGGTGATCAAGAGTTGAGTCTAAAGCCTTTCTCCCCATATATAATTGTTCTATACTTTTCATCCAGCAGAGGACAGGCTGTTAAATCTTGTAATGGATATGCTGTGTGGACGGAGGGTTTTAAAGTAGAAAACTGTTTAGCTAATTAAATGCTCCATTCTCAAGATTGTAAAAGCATGGAACTCAAAGACACATCTGTTGGGGCATCTCTATCCCTAAGGATTTCTTTCTTTCTTTCTTTCTTTCTTTCTTTCTTTCTTTCTTTCTTTCTTTCTTTCTTTCTTTCCTTCCTTCCTTCCTTCCTTCCTTCCTTCCTTCCTTCCTTCCTTCCTTCCTTCCTTCCTTCTTTCTCTCTCTCTCTCTTTTCTTCCTTCCTTCTTTTCTCTCTCTCTCTCTTTCTTTCCTTCCTTCTTTCTTTCTCTCTTTCTTTCTTTCCTTCCTTCCTTCTTTCTTTCTCTCTTTCTTTCTCCTTCCCTCCATCCTTCTTTCTTTCTTTCCTTCCTTTCTTCTTTTCTCTCTCTTTCTCTCTTTCCTTCCTTCCTTCCTTCTTTTTTTTTATTAGATTTATATACTGCCCTACTCCCGAAGGACTCAGCACACAAAATAAAATACATAAATACAAATACTTTCTTTCTCTCTCTTTCTTTCTCCTTCCCTCCCTCCTTCTTTCTTTCTTTCTTTCCTTCCTTCCTCCCTCTTTCTTTCTTTCTCTCTCTCTTTCTCCCTCCCTCACCCCTCTCTCTTTCTTTCTCTCTTTCTGTCTCCCTCTTTCTTTCTTTCTCTCTTTCTTTCTCTCTCTCTCTCTTTCTCCCTCCCTCCCTCTTTCTTTCTCTCTCTCTCTCTTTCTCTCTCTCTCTTTCTTTCTCCCTCCCTCTTTCTTTCTTTCTTTCTCCCTCCCTTTCTCTCTCTCTTTCTTTCTTCTTTCTTTCTTTCTCCCTCCCTCCCTCTCTCCTTCTTTCTCTCTCTCTCTCTTCCTTTTCTCTTTCTCTTTCTTTCTTTCTTATTTAGCATATCGTATATCATACATGGACTAGCAGTATTTATTAGTATTCCTTCTAGATTAGTAGAACCTAGTAAAATATAAACATTTTAAAAATCTAGGTTGAAATAATGTCAAGGGCTAT
The DNA here is from genome assembly GCA_022577455.1 of Arizona elegans. Taxonomy (NCBI): domain Eukaryota; kingdom Metazoa; phylum Chordata; class Lepidosauria; order Squamata; family Colubridae; genus Arizona; species Arizona elegans. The sequence goes on from JAKOOJ010000009.1 coordinate 70,182,134, forward strand.
CTAACCTTTGAAGCATAGCATCGTTTATAAGAGTTCCAGTGGTGCAGTGGCTAAATTGCGGTACAGGCAGTTCTCAATTTACAACCACAATTCACAGTTTAACCTTTTTATTGGGTTATAAGATAAAATGCAAAAGTAAATAGGAAGACACAGTGGGGTGGGGAGAGGAGGAGAGAAAAGTGAGGAGAAATTTGGGAAAAGAAAAGAAGAAACATTGACTTCCGACTTCCGCTGTTGCAGTAAAAAAAGGCATCAAAACACAACTTTTTTTGTTTTTCCATAATAATATAAACTAGCCATTTCTATAAAAACATATCAGTATAATAGGTAAAACCCAAAATCATCATTTCATTTTTCCCCCCACTTCAAACACAAAAGTTCGGAAGCGGTCTCCATGTGGAAACAAAGGTACTTATATTCTTTCCCTTTAACCAAAAGGGTCGATTTTGCCATTTCTGCCAACCCCATCACCTTCTGCAGCCATTCGTCCATGGTGGGAACTGAAATTGTCCTTTCATTTTTGTGCGTATAATAGTCTTGCTGCGGTCAACATATATAAGAACAAAGTTCCATTTTTTTTTCTCCAGGTCTTTTTCCATTAAACCCAAAAGAAAAGTTTCTGGTTTCATTTTTGATTTTCGTTTTAAGAATTTTCTGCATTATAATATGAACCTTACTCCAAAATTTTTTTGCTTTATCACATGTCCACAGTGGTGGGATTCAAGCAGTTCGCACCTATTCAGGAGAACCAGTTGTTAGAAGAAATCATATTTTGTTTTTTTCCCACTTTACAGGGCTAATCCTGTAAGGAAGGCAGGAAAGAAACGTTCTGCTGTTGTTTCTAGCCTAATCTTTATTGCCCTGCTTACAGAAACTGCCTCTCTGGTTAAGCCTTGTTACATTGTAACAGCTAAGGCACTTCGCCCATAGACGTGAGTGATGTTGAATTGGCCATGCCCACACAGTCACATGACCACTGAGCCACACCTACCCAGCTGGTCATTAGGCAGAGAACCAGTTGTTAAATTATTTGAATCCCACCACTGCATGTCCACCATAAATGGTAAGACGTTCCTTCTTTGCTTTTAAACTCCCAACATTCATTTGAAATACCTTTATACATTCTGGATAACTTATCTGGAGTTAAACACTAGCGATACATCATACATTTTTTCTTTTAAATTATAGTGTAGTGTAAATTTTAAACCTTTCATCCACATATTTTCCCATTGCTCAAGCATCACATTATGTCCAAAATCCCTTGCCCACTGAATCATACAATGTTTTACATGTTCACTTTCCAAATTCAATTTCAATAACATCGTATAAAATCTTAGCAATAATATGAGCTCATCGCTACCACAAAGTAAGCTTTCCAATTCATTTTTGGCAAAATCAAACCCACAACTCTTTTTTTATCTGATTTAAATCGTTCTTTAACTTACAGACCGCAACGGAGCCCAAAAGTTATGTTGCTAAGTGAGATATTTGTTAAGGGAATTTTGCCCCGTTTTACGACCCTTGCTTGCCACATTTTCTGAAGTGAAACGCTGTGCTTGTTCAATTAGTAACACGGTTGTTAAGTGAATCTGGCTTCCCTATTGACATTACCTGTTGTTGTGGCTCTGTTATCTGAGCCTGTGTCATCGGCAGGAGAGGACTCCGAGAGTGAAGGAGAGGAGTTGGCAAGGCCTCCCTCTCCAGAACCCTCCTCTCTGGCAATGCCTTCAGTGTCCACCGAAGGGCAAGAGATAGGGCCGGGGCCAAGCATGTCCACGCAGCCACAGGTGGACAGTGATGAGGGTAATGAGTCTTGGCTGGATCCTCGGCAGCGTCGCAGAGATAAGCGCGCGCAACAGAAGAAAAGGCGTGCCAGAGATTAGGCTGAGTCACTGGACCACACCCCACAGGGTATAAAAGGGGGTGAGGTGGCCATTCAGTCTCTGTGACGGACAAAACTAACTACTATCGAGTCACATTGCATCTTTGGAAACAACATTATCGGCCTTGGATTTATTTTACGAACTGGACAATTCTTGACTGTGGGTATTTTGTTTATTGAGTACAAGTTCTTGGCAAGCGGCTACTGGGTTGCTGCCAAGCATCTTATCGGAAGAATTGGTTGTCTGCCAGTTTATTTAACCCCCGGCTGTCTGTTTGTGTGTGTGTGGGTGAGACGGGGACAGAACACCTGTCAGAAGGTCCCAAAAGGTGTTCTGTCCCAGCTACAGACCCCAAAGAACACAGCACACACAAAGTCTGTTCAAACCTTAATTTACTGAATAAACCAGCCTTTTACAACAAAGGCTGTTAATTAACTGCATTAACAGCCACCAAGAATTCAAAGAATAATAACTGAAAGCTTACTGTGGTTGGCAGAATGCCCAGAAGCAATTTGCAGGAAGCTAATAAGATAAGCAAGACAAGACACGAAGGTATGTGAACTAAGTTGTTCCCTGCAAATTGCTCCAGTTGGTGTTTCTCCTTAAATAGGCTAAGGGAGTAGCCAATTAGCCCCAAGCCTTACTCTCGAGGAGACCTCCTCCTGAGGAGCCACTCCTGCCTTTTGGAAGCTCTGCGTGCCCATGCATCGAGAAGAGGCTCCTCCTCTTTGTCCTCTTCACTTAAGGGAGCTTCAGGAGGTTCTGAAGGCCCTGGCTGAATCCCCGCCTCTGGCACCACATTTTCTCCAGCCTCCTCATTGTCTGACTCGACTGCCAGCTGCACAGGCTGCTGGCGCAGCACCACACCAACCTCCTTGCTGTTGGAATCAGCTACTAGCTGCACAGGCCGCGTACGGGCCACAACGAAAGGGGATCATGTGACCCCAGGACACTGCAACCGTCATAAATGTGAGCCAGTTGTCAAGCATCCGAATGCAAATCACGTGGCCATGGGGATGCTGCAACAGTCATAAGTCTGAAAAAATGGTCATGTCACTTTTTTTTCTGTGCCATTGTAACTTCAAACGTCACTAAGTGAATCGTTGTAAGTCAAGGACTACCTGTACTGGGGCCAAAATGGTTCCCAGATGGGGATAGGAGTCATAATTTGGCTGCTAGTTCTAAGGAAGGCTAAAAGATTTATCTCCAGTCTTTCCCACTTTTTCCCCTCCTGGATATTCAGTTTCAATTTGATCATCGGTCATCTTCGGAAGCGTATCTTGCAATCTGATGCTGAAGAATCACAGGAAGTCCTCGTCTTAATGGCCAACATTTCTGTTCTTAAGCAAGACAATTGTTAAGCGAGCTTTGCCCCATTTTACGACTTGTCCTGCCCTCGTTGTTAAATGAATCGCTACATGTCTTAAATCAGGGCTTAACAGGGGCGGTTGGGTGAATCTGGCTTCTCCATCAATTTGTCAGAAGGTCGCAAAAGGTGATCCCATGAGCCCGGGATATTACAGCGTCCAAATTTCCCATCGTTTTTCACACTTACGATCCCATCGTAAGTGTGAAAAACGGTCGTAAGTCACTTTTTTCAGCGCCATTGTGACTTCAAATGGTGTCACGGTCCCGTTGGAGCTTGAGTCCACGGAAGAGGTTGAGCCAGAGCTGGGCATGATGGACACTGAGGGGGTGGCTTCGGAGAAACACGTAGAGGAGCAGGACGAGGGAGCCCCTGGTCCCTCGGGCTTGGGATGGCTTGCCAGTAGGGAGGAACGGGGGCAGGACAACCAAGAGAGGGCAGGCAGTAGAGATGAGCTCAGGCAATGAGCAAGGATCGCCCCCTCCTGATCCACGAGCACGGAGAGTGGAGAGGAGTCTGGAACAGCGCAGGCCGACCCGACAACTTGGGAGGAAAGCGCCCCGCCCCTCTTCACAAGACAAACTTGGGGACTGAGTCTTAAGGAGACGCTGTGGGGAGGGGTGCTTGTCGGGAACAAGCACTGAATTCGTGGAGTTTTGTGTGCCGTTGCCGACTTTTGGATTTGCTGGACTTCTTGCCTTATTCCTTGCTTCCTGGATTCATTGACTTATTCCCTTGCCCCGCTGGACTTCTTGCCTTGAAGCCGTTGTGCTAACCGTGTTTAGCTGGACTACTTGCAGCCAGGGGCTGCTGGAGGGATATGTATGTGTGTCAGGGATGGGTTCTACTTACCTTTACTACTGGTAGCGGGGCCACTTGCTTAGTTCTTAGCTTTATTTGTTTTTGGATGATTCAGTTAGGAAGGCATTGTGGTCATTTCCAAAGCTGCTTGCTTTGCTTTGTATATTTTGGGGTTTCTGACTCAGCCAAGTAAGTGCCGAACGATTTGGCTGCTCACTTTCATTTTCCTATCCAGAGGTTTTTGTTTTTTTTTTTAAATAAACTTTCAGAAGGAACTGAAAGAATGCTACTTCTGAGCCAGACTATTTTTCAAAGCGGGCGTTCTCGGCGGCCTGCGAAATTTCTGCAAAACTGTAGAGGCTCCTTTTCTGTAGAAAACCAAGGAAAACCTGCATTGTGCAGTTGTGACAAATTGTTTTCATTTGTTGTGGCTTTCCCATCCTTAAATTCTCCGTGATGTTCTTTGCGATATGCGGTCCCTGATGCTTTTGTGTTTGAGTGAGCGTATTTCCAAAAGGGTTATACATGTAGTCCTTGACTTACGACCAAAATTTGCCAAGCAAGACAGCTGTGAAGTGAGTTTTGCCCTTCTTTCTTTCTTTCTTTCTTTCTTTCTTTCTTTCTTTCTTTCTTGATTGATTGATTGATTGATTGATTGAATTTATATACCGCCCTTCTCCCCGAAGGGACTCAGGGCAGTGAACAGCCAAAAATTAAAATAACATACAATATAAAAGTTAAGATAACTAAAAATAAATTAAATTAATCGGCCTCCCAATTTAAAACCCCAAGCTATACGATTAAAAACTAACCCATAAAACCTATTCAGGCCAGGCCTCTTTAAGGTTTTACTTACTTTAAGGTCTCTCTTGCTACAGTTGTTAAGTGAATCACTGCAATTAAGTGAGTAACATGGGTTGTGAAGTGAGTCTGGCTTCCCCGTTAACTTTGAAGGTTGTAAAAGGAGCTCATGTGACCAGCGGTGGGATTGAAAAATTTTAGCAACTGGTTCTCTGCCTGGTTGCTGGGTGGGCGTGGCCCAGTTGTCTTCTTGCACCATGGGTGAGGGGGCATTTTTGTCCTCCCCAGGCTCCGGAGACTTTTCTCAAGCCTCTGGAAGGGCGAAAATGGCTTCCCCTGGGCTCCAGAAGCCGGAAATGGGCCCATTTCTGGACTCCCGGTACTTCCGGTAGGCCTGTTTTCCACCCTTCCAGAGCCTCCGCGTAGGCCCTGCACTTACCTGGTATCCAAAACAGGCCGCGTGGAGACTCCTGAGAGGGGCGGGGTGGGGTTGGCAGGGTCAGCCAGTCCTTGCAACTACTGGTTCGGTGAACCAATGTAAAATTAACATCTGGTTCGCTCGAACTGGTGTGAACCAGCTGAATCCAACTCCTGTATGGGACCCCAGGACACTGCAACCATCGTAAATGGGAGTCAGTTGTCAAGCATCCGAATGTAAATCATGGAGCCATGGGGATGCTGCAATGGTCATAAATGTGCAAAAATGGTCATAAGGCACTTGTTGTGACTCAGGCCCAAGTAGTTAGTATTAAATACAAACAGTTCGAAAACAAACAGACTTTATTAGAATAGCTGAGAATTAACTCATTCTCAGCGTAGTCCAAACTAAATTAAAGCAAATTCTTCAAAACACCATTCCATAGTTTATCTCCGACCTTGGGATAATTAGGCAAACTGCCAAAGGCTTTTCTTGGCAAAAGCTCAGAAGTAGAAGACGCCGACAAGAAATGAATACAGTGAAACACGAAGCAAATCTCTCAACATTGTTTTCCGGCAAAGAGGCCAAGAGCCGTTGCTGGTCTTTTAAGTCTTATGGGAGGGGCCAATCATCTCTTGGCCTTACTCCCGAGTCATTCTCTCTGCTTTATCTGCTCCTGCCTTCTGGCAGCTCTTCTCATACGTGCACTAGGAACAGGCTCCTCCTTTTCCTCTGCCTCTCGACTGTCAGCCTCAGGAGGCTCCGGAGTCCGCACATCACTTCCCGATGGCCCTGGCCCCATCTCTGCCTCCGACGCAGAGCCCTCATCCGGGCCTTCCCCAGCCTCAAGGATTGGCCCATATTCTTCTTCAGCCTCATCGCTGTCCGACTTGGATAAGTGTAAGAGCCATGGGCTTGGAATACCATTGGGTTCCTACTAGCAAACATTAAGTCAATTTCCACTGATAAATATAGACTTGGGACATGTAAATGCCTCTCTTTTTGCAGCTGATACATACACAGGCTTGGAATACCATTCGGTTCCTACTAGTAAACATTAATCGGCTATCAAAATGGATTACTATCACCTTTATTGTGCCTGAATTTCCCCCCGTGACGTTGTAGACACTTCTGAATTAATTCAGAATTCTGAATTAATAGGGTGGGACTGGCTCCCTACCCACAACTTCCTCTTGCAGACACCCTTCTTCTCCTTTTCCGTGGCCAAACGGCAGGAGTTAGTGGCTACTAGGGAAAAATAAGTTTCTTTTGGTCTGCTTAACTTCCCTGTTTTGAAAAAGGTTTGCCTGCTGTTGTTTTATGGTATAGATCGATTCCAGATGAAAAACTTTTACTCTCTGGTTTAAAATCCTGAAGCTCGAAACTGCATGTTTTCATTAGCCTTTTTCATTGGCTGTGGTTTTTTTAAAAATTATTATTAAATATCAATCTGATTTTGGTTACATGAAGTCTTGTTAATGCTTTGTGATCTGCCTGGGGGGGGGGGGAAATGATTTTGCACTGCAGGTAGTCTATTATAATACCACACAGAATTTGGACCTCATCCTCCATATTCCTGACTCAATATCAGGATGCGTAACATTGTACTATTGTTATTTATTACTCTATAAACTGCTTTGGGTGATGTTTTTGATAGTTGATCCTGTGTGTCTCCCAAAATATGACCGGGTCTTATATTAATTTTTGCTCCAAAAGACACATTAGGGCTTATTTTCCAGTTAGGTCTTACTTTTGGGGAAATACGGTACTAAATGCATCCGCCTGGCTGACGATCTTTACTGGGGCTTATTTTGGGAGTAGGGCTTATATTTACAAGCATCCCGAAAAATCATACTAGAGCTTATTTTCCGGTTGAGTCTTATCTGAGGAGAAACAGGGTACTTAAGGGAGTTGATAATTAAGGGAGTCATTTTTAATGACTCATTAGCTATCTTTAGAAATACATGCACTTCATTTTTTTCAGTCATAAAGCAGTGGTGGGTTGCTACCAGTTCGCCCCGGATCGTGCGAACTGGTAGCGGCGGGCAGAGGTGAACCGGTAGCGAACTGGTAGCGACAGGTTTTGAAACCCACCCCCGCCATAAAGGCCTTCGGGGCAACGCATAATAACATTATGCAAAGAGTACATTAATTTATAAGACAAAATATAACATCTACGGATAATACAGGTAATCCTTGATTTATGACCACAACTGAACCTAAAATTTCATTCGCTAAGCAAGACAGTAGTGTGTTTTGCCTTGGTTTATGACTTTCCTTGCCACTGTTGTTAAGTGAATCACTGCCGTCGTTAAGTTAGCAATGTGGTTGTTATGCGAATCCGGCTTCCCCTCCCATTGACTTTGTCAGAAGATCAAAAGAGGAACATTGCAATTATCCTAAATACAAGTTGCCTTCGACTTACAACAGTTCACTTAATGATCATTTGAAGTCACCCGAATCGGTCCAAACTGGCCGCAGCCCACCATTGTGCATGCATGCGCGCACGTGTGCTGGAAACCGGAAGAGCAGCCGCCCGGTGCACATGTGCGCAGGCATGTGCGCGTGAAAACCAGCTGGCCGGTGCGCATGCACATGCCGGAAACCGGAAGATCATCTTCCCGACGTGCAAATGCGCCCCGGGTGATTGCTCTTCCGGTTTCCGGCACTCCGTGTGAAGACCAGCTGGCCGGTGCGCCGGAACCCAAAAGAGCAAAGGGTGACGGCTTGCGTGCCCAGAGAAATGGCTCTGCGTGACATTTCCAGCACATGTGCCATAGGTTCGCCATCACAGCCCTATACTATTCCTGATGTGCTCCGCATTCTGCACATCACTCCCCGATGGCCCTGGCCCCATCTCTGCCTCCGACGCAGAGCCCTCATCCGGGCCTTCCCCAGCCTCCAGGACTGGCCCATGTTCTTCCTCAGCTTCATCGCTGCCCGACTCCGCTGCCAGCTCCGCAGGCTGCGGGCGGACCACAACAGACACTGGATCCATCCTCCAACCAGCGTGATCTCCGTCTACGCTCTGTTTATCAGTTCACGTCTGTCGAGTAAGTAGAGGTCATTCAGAAAAAATACACGTTCTAATCGGTGGTGATATTCAGCCGGCTCGAACCAGTTCAAGCGAACCGGTAGCGGCGACCTGCGGGTGGGCCGGCCCATCTGCCCTGGCGCTATGCTGTCCTATTTAGCCACATTTTCTAAGCCACGCGCATGCGTGCAAGCCGCGAGCAAAGTGCGGAAGGCATGTTAAGTGAAGCGTGCATTCATGTGTGTGCACATTCACATTTTTTGTCCGCGGTGAACCAGTGATAAAATTATTTGAAAACCCACCTCTGGTTCTAATCTTTTACAACTGTCCTCTTTTCACTACATGCATATAATCATCATAACCATAAGTTTTATTTGTCAAGCACATATAAGATAACAGGTAAAAGTATAAACGTAATTGGAATACATGAAAAGAGTAAGTAAAAAGGAATATTAGGACAGGGACGGTAGGCACGCTGGTGCACTTATGCACCCCCCTTACAGACCTCTTAGGAATGGGGTGAGGTCAACAGTAGACAGTTTAAGGTTAAAGTTTTGGGGGTTTGGGGAAGAAACTACAGAGTCAGGTAGTGCATTCCAGGCGTTGACCACTCTGTTACTGAAGTCATATTTTCTGCAATCGAGTTTGGAGCAGTTTACCTTGAGTTTGTATCTATTATTTGCTCGTGTATTGTTGTGTTTGAAGCTGAAGTAGTCATTGACAGGAAGGACATTGTGGCAGATAATTTTATGTACTATGCTTAGGTCAGACTGAAGTCGGCGTAGTTCTAAGTTGTCTAAGCCCAAAATTTGGAGTCTGGTGGCATAAGGTACTTTGTTGCGGTTAGAGGAGTGGAGGACTCTTCTCATAAAATATCTCTGGACTCTCTCGATTGTATTTATGTCCGATATGCATCCTTGTTTATATTTTCTAGCTTTTTTTTTTTCCATGAGAGATTCCTTCTACGACCTAAAATATCTCTTGCTTTCCCTTTCTTAGCAAACCTCTAGCAGCTCAGCAGAAATATTACAAAGGTACACAACAACAAAATAAATAGGTGGAATCAAAGTGTGAAAGGACCCTTGGCAGAGGCTCACACAATTTGCAGAGTCAAGGCCTGCATGATATAGAGACCTCCTCACTGGGGGTTGTTTTAGCCATATGGAAACCATTTACGTTTTTATTTTCCCTCAGGCAACTTTGAGTGCTATAAATTGCAGGAAAGAATGGCCTTTTTATGAGTTCATTTATTTATTTATTTATTTTGCTTTCTCTCCAGCTTGGCCCGTGTTCATGCTTCATGACTAATAGGGAGGCGCATTTTTGGGGAAAAAAATCAACGGGGGAAATCCCATATCAAACACAGGGTAAAGAGCTAGGAAATCTGAAGATCTGCTAAATTTATAACTCACCGTTCTTCCAAGCTGTTCGAGAAAACATAGCAGGAGACCCCATTCTTACCGCTACCTGCAAAGATTGATTAGAGTAAGGAATTTTTCAACCAGTGGAAGCAATTACCTGGATCCATAAAACCACACTGGCTAAATCAGATAAATTAAGAGTTCAGAACTCTTAATCTCACCTATTTTGAATGTAACAGGAAGACAATCCTTTTTTTTTATTATATATTTTTTTTATTTTATACACAAACAAACATTTAATACATCAGTCATTCTTTCCAGGCGACATCTCGGTATTTTCTCCATGGCTTCATCTTTTGTTGTTTCTTCTGTCTTCATTTTCACCAAATCTATTATAGCATTTCTCCACAAGTACATTAATATTCTAATTATACCATTTTCTTACATAACTATTAGTTTGCTTATCTATATCTCTTTTCTAACCAATGGTAAAATTGATCCCATATCTTAAAATATTCTAAATCATCTCTTTCTTTGATCATCAAAGTTAATCTATTCATTTCTGCACAGTCTAAAATTTTTTTAATTACTTCTCCTTCCAAAGGTATTTTTTCTGCTTTCCAATTTTGTGCAAAAACAATCCTTGCAGCTGTTATTACAGGAAGACAATCCTAATGGCTCCAGATGGTTCAGACTTAAACTTCCATTCCCAAAGAAAGGATTGCAAAAGTGATCAAAACTGAATGACAGACAATCTTGTATTTATTTTGGATCAACCACTGGACTCGGGCCTGAAATTATTATGCTTGATTAGAGAGTATGGGAAGGTAGCGGGATTATTGATGAATGAAGAAAAAACTAAAATCCTAGTGAAGAATACAACTCAGATGCAAAGGCAACAACTGGAGTAGTTAATGGGTTTAAAAAGGACAAATAAAATTAAGTATCTGGGTATATGGTTGGCTGCCAGATGCTCCTCCATAAAGGAGGATAACTATCTTCCTCTTTTCAACCAGATGCTCAGAGATCTAGAAAGATGGAAAAATCTCCAGCTATCAATTTTGGGAAGGGTGGCAACCATGTGCATGTTACCCAAATGGCTATTTCTATTTCAAACAGCCCTGGTAACGTTGAACAAAGAGTTTTTTACAAATTTGGATAGGAGTATATCCAAGTTTATCTGGCAGGGAAAGAAGCCGCTTAAAATGTTACAAGAACCTAAAAACAGAGGAGGACTTGGACTCCCAAACTGGGAGCTTTATTACCAAGTAGCGAACTTGATTTGGGTGAAAGAATGGATGACCCTACAAAAGAGATGACTTTTGACATTTGAGGGAGCCGGTCTTCAATATGGCTGGCACTATTTTTTATGGCCGGGAGCGTCCAGCTGCCCCAGATACTTTGACGATCACTATTTATGTAGAACTCTTGGGTACACTTGGGAAAAGATTAGAAGAAGAATATATTCAAAAGTCCCATGTTGGATTTCGGCACAGGAAGCTCAGTTCTACCCGACATTGTATAAAGGGGGGAAAACTTTGACTTATTAAGTCTTTTTGGACGCTGAGGGTAATCCGAAGTCACGAGTATTATTAACTCTCCAAGGATATAAGATAGATTGGTGGTCTTATTCCCAAGTGCACCCCAGGTATAAAAAAGATTTATATAGTGAAGGAATTTACCGTAAAAGACAAGAATTGGATAAGATCTTATTAGAAGGAGGGAAAGGGGTACTATCTAAATGTTACGCATATTTATTGTCTCTGCAGATAGGATAGGATGTAGTGAAGGATTGTATGATAGCGTGGGGGCGAAATTTTAGATATCCCCTTGACTTCCAGCAATGGGAACAGATTTGGTTGAAAAATATGAAATTAACCATGGCCTCCTCATATAAAGAAAACATATATAAAATGGTCTACCGTTGGCATCTCCCCACTGCGAGATTAGCTAAAATGTTTCCCGGGACATCTTCCTGCTGTTGGAAATGCGGTTACAATAATGGAACTTACTTTCATCAATGGTGGACTTGCCCACAGGCGGTTAAATATTGGGAAAAAAATACGGCAGTGGATTTTGGAAATTACACAGATCAATTTGGAATTGAGGCCCGAGATTCTCCTGTTGGAGGCAAAACCTTTGAATGTTAAATCAGGTATATGGTTCTTGTTGATTCATATTATTACTGCAGCAAGATTAGCGTTTGCGCAGGAGTGGAAAAATCAATACTTATCGATGGATTTGAAAATAATATATAAAATTAATGAGTGTGCGGAATCAGATAGATTAACTAGATTGATCAATGGTAAAAAAGATTCAGAATTTTATAACAGTTGGAAATTATGGTACGATTGGGTCCAGAAAAGATGGGATAGAATAGATATATGATGGCAAGTATGTATGTATAAAGGAATGACTTTATATTTATGGACAATGTACTCACATTACACCATGGTGGCAGAATTGTATATTTCATTTGTGTATTGAGGCATAGAATATATTAATAAAATAAAATTTAAGAGAAAACTGAATGACAGAAAAGAGAGGGTTATTGAAGATATTTAGAACCAGTGATGTCATATCTATGCCCGATGTTTTTAATTTTGAATGATTAATTATACACTTTTTTAAAAAAGAGAAGGTAGTTAATTAACTTGAACAGTCGTCCCAACATCAAGACGACTTCTATGGAAGTAAAAGTCAATGATCTGGATGAAGAGCAGGGGTGAAATCTACTTATCTTCCATACTGGTTCGGAAGTGGGCGTGCTGCGTCACGTCCGATTTTTAACCTTCTGCGCATACGCAAAGCCTCTGGGGGTCAAAAACCAGGAAGTAACGACCTCCGGGCGGATAGGCGGAGTCTTGCGCTATCGTCGCTACCAGTTCACCGAACCACGCACCACTGGCGCTACTGGCTCGGGCGAGCAGGACAAAACCGGCAGGATTTCACCACTGATGAAGAGGTAAACAAGGATTCTGAATCTTTGGTCCTTCAAGGGGGGAATTAGCTAGTAAGATCAAAAATCCTTCATCAGACTTTCCATTCTTGGCTGTTCTCCCTAATTAATTCCCCAAGGCCTACATCTCCACCCAGCCTAACTGGCTTATTTATAATCTGGAAGCTCAAATTGGCTGGGGGCACAAATTAGAACAGCTAGGGAAACATTTTTTGACGGAGAATTCTTGAAGGACAGAAGAATTCCTGTGACTCTCCTTGCTCACGGTCCCAGTTGCACAAGGAACTTTGTTTCCAGCCCCCTCATCTCATCTGGTGGACAGATGAAAATAATGTAGTCGAAGGTTTTCTGCTTTATGTAAAAGGAAATGACTGCTTCAGTTAATGGGTGAAGAATGATGGTTTCAGTTGTAGGAAGTTAGCACCTACCCATCTCCTAGGAAAATGAGATATTTTAGGAAATATTAAAAAGCGCAGCATATTTCCCCTAAAAGGGAGGCAGAAACTCAACCCACTCGCCTCCACATTTGTCAATGGGCCATTAAGGCCTGGGCCAGACTATTCTACATAACAAAGATCTACCTCCTTCAGGCAGAGCCATAGTAGGAATTACCCAAAGCCCTTTCATTACATCATCACCCAGCAAGAGTCAACCAAGCTGGGACTCAAAAGACAACCTACAAAGTTACCCCTGCATGACCCCATGGGAGTCTGACAACCAATCAGAACACAAGCTCCAATTCAAAGCCCAACAGAGGGCATAAAACCCAGACACTCCCAGCATCTCTGCCCTTTTTCTGCCCAGGATCTCCAAGCCATGTGATCCTGTTCATCAATAAACCTTCTTTCCAAGCAACTTCCATGAATCCAGTGTCTTTCTCCCCACTTGGAACTGAACCCAGATGGACATTTCTTCCAACACAGTAAAGGAAGTCCTGAAAATACATTGTGCCTATCTCCATATCTTTCCAAAACTGGCGCTGGGCGTTAACTGGGATGTCTTTTCTCATGTTCTGTTTGCAAAGCATACATTGCTCTAATGGGTTGTGTGAATGAGATGTTCTCCATCAGGACGTCCTGACCTTGGAATGACCTATGTTGAAGTCAAGCCATTGGAAGGCCTTCTTTTGAGATCTGAATGTTCTTTGATGGGAACATTTTAGATAACTTTCTAATCTGAAAGCAGCTTGTGCAGTTACTGTAGTTTATGATCCAATGGCCAAGGAATCTAGAAAAGTTGATTCTAGTAAATGTAACATGGATTTCTTCAACCATGTCCTCATAAACACATCCCTTATCATGGCAGAAGCTATCTTTGGCATTACACATATTCTAGCCTTAATAAGACGACACCTAGAGTATTGCAGTTTTGGTCACCACCGGGGTGGGTTCTAAATTTTTTTACTACCGGTTCTGTGGGCGTGGCTTATTTTGTGGGTGTGGCTTGGAGGTCATGTGACTAGGTGGGCATGGCTAGCTGGTCAGAGTCATTTCTGGAAGGTCCTCGCACTTACGACCAGTCCTCGCACTTACGACCCAACTCATTTGTTTGCTTTTAACACTGATCAGCTGTAGGATGGCCCTTTGAAGCCCCGCAGCAAGAATTTAAACAGTTTTTTTCCCTCTAGTCATCAGCTGGGACTCAGGAGGCAGCAATAGATTGGGGGTGGGACCAAATAAAAGGTAAGAATAACGTGGGGGGGTGGGGGGGGTGGGAGAGCAGGGGGGAGAACCGGTTTGGTGACATCATATCGTCACCGCTACTGGCTCAGCCGAACCGGACCGAACCGGGAGGAACCCACCACTGGTCACCACACTATAAAAAAGATGTTGAGACTCTAGAAAAAGTGCAGAAAAGAACAACCAGGATGATTAGGGGACTGAAGGCTAAAACATATGAAGAACAGTTACAGGAACTGGGCATGGCTAGTCTAGTGAAGTCATATCGTTGGTTTTAATGATACAGATTTCTGGGCTATCACAATCCTTGCTTTCATGAGATCTTTCCATGTTGCCTTTCTTCTCAACCTTGACCTCTGTGATGCCTTGATTATTATGGAATGTGGGAGACTAATTTAAAAACCGCACTTCAGTTTTCTTTCAGTTTCACTTGTGTGTTTACACCAGTCTTTGTCAAGTTTGGCAACATCAAGATGTGTAGACTTCAACTCCCAGAATTCCACAGCTGGCGTATTGTGGGAGTAGAATTTGAAGTTGCCATTGTAAATTGAGATTATACTACCTGAGACTTCTCAGGAAACAACAACTGAATGAAAAACTGCTGGTGATCTTCTACCGCTGCACCATAGAGAGTATTTTAACTTACTGCACCTCTGTATGGTTTGCCAATTGCACCGTGGCAGATAGGACAGCGCTCTAGAGGGTTAACGTCATTGCCCAGAGGATCACTGGTTGCCCTCTCCCCTCTTTGGAAGAGCTTTCATAGCTCCCACTGCCTTAAGAAAGTTCAAAACATTCTTACAGATCCATCTCATCCTGGATCTCATTCTTTTTTTGAACTATTACCATCTGGCAGACGGTACAGGATAAAAAAACCCAAATAGGCTGAAAAGCAGCTTCTATCCCAGGGCAGTAACTATATTGAATTCTACTGAAGAGTGCAATATTAATGCAATATCAGTTTTCAATTCAATTGTATAGAATGTGAAGGATGTGTGCTTGTGTTTTATTTTTATAATTATAATGTACACTGAAAATGGCATTTAATTTCATTGTACGAGGTGCAATAACAATAAAAGAATCTAAACTGAACTGAACTGAACTGAACTGAACTGAACTGAACTAAACTAAACTAAACTAAACTAAACTAAACTAAACTAAACTAAACTAAACTAAACTAAACTAAACTAAACTAAGGTTGAAAAACTCTGCTTTACACTAAAAAGGTCTGCGCAACATTTCCTATTTAAATATATAAATTTAATACAGCATCTACCATAAAAGTGGAATCTGATAGGGAGAGAATTAGATTTTTTTTTTAAAAAAAAAGAAGAAAAATTATGAAGCTTCTTCAGGAAAAGCTTTATTTTTGATGGCTCAATGGATGCACTGATGAAATTTTTGTATCAATAGTGTCGTATCAATCATTCCTATGGGTCTCTTCCAAGATTTCCCAGTTAGAAAAAACAACAACGATGAGTAATAGCATTGGCCTAAATGCATAGTTATGTAACCTAATTACTTGTTTCTCATGCAAACAGGTAGTTATAGCACTTTTTTTTAAACATACAAACACTTTTACATACACATATGCATTTACAATACTGGCGAATATCTGTAGCTCGGATGAAGGTTAGTTCTCCGAGCTTGTGGGTCATTTCTGAACATTTCGTTACCATACTAAGTAACATCTTCAGCAGAGTTTAGGGCTGTGATGGCGAACCTATGTCACGTGTGCCACAGTTGGCACACAGAGCCATATCTGTGGGCACGCAAGTGTTGCCCTAGCTCAGCTCCATGTGTGCACCAGCCAGCTGATTTTAGGGCCTTCCAGGCCCACTGGAAGTCGGGAAAAAGGCCATTTTTGGCCTCTGGTGGGCCACCAGGAGCGTGGGGAAGGCTGTTCCCCCCCGCCCCCCGGCTCCAAAAAAGCCTCTGAAGCCTGGGGAGGGCGAAAAACAGGCCAAAAGGACCACAAGGGAAATCCAGTGGATTGACTAGTTTTCCCTCCTGTTCAGAAATAGCTCCCACATTTAGGAAACCCTATCATGCTTAACCAGAATAGGTTGAAGCCCTAACCACAACATTTGCAAAACGTGCTAAACTTGATTAGTTTTAACCAGGGATTGCTTGGGAGAGTAATGTAGCTTGGCGTTTGTGACACCGTCCTTTAAATCAAGCCCAGGAAATCAGGGTGTTGCAATGTTCTTTACTTATTAGGTTTGTTCATGGCCATAATCAGAACTGACTCTCGGGGGGAGGGGGTTTACTCTACAGATAAATCGATGAAACTGGAAGTCTGAACTCTTTAAAAAGAGATCCTAGGAAACCAAGCTAAAATCTCCCATTCTCTGGTCCCTAGCACATCCTGTGTTGAAAGCAGCTTCTCAGACATCCAAGTCGTGGTTGCCCCAAAGGTGCTTTTTTCAAGAGACAATTGGACTTTCTGGGTTTTTTTTGAAGGCGTTTCGCTTCTCATCCAAGAATCTTCTTCTCCGAAGAAGAAGATTGGTTGCTGGATACCCAAAATTGGAGGGGAGGTGGGGGGCAGCTGTTAGAACTTTTGCGATCCGTTGAGATCCGGCCATGAATGGTGTGAATGAGTTTTAATATTTTTAATTTTTAAATGTTTTTTTATAATGATTTTAAATGCATTGTGAGCCGCCCTGAGTCTTCGGAGAGGGGCGGCATACAAATTGATTTAATAAATAATAATAAATAATAAATAAACTTCAAATCCAGTTTGCAAGTTCCTTTTGTGGGGTTCCTCCCGTCCTAATTTTGAACGGTCGCTAAGCGACTGTTAAGCAAGAACTACCTGAATTTCAGGTATCCTAAAGAAGAGAAAGCACAAATGTCATCTCAGTTATAATACTGTCATCTCCATCTGCAGCAGTGATGGCCTGTTTATAACCGGAGCTGGCTCAAGAATTCTGGGAGTTGAAGTCCACAGGTCACGAAGAGTCCATAGTTGCTCATCCCTGATCTACAAGATGCATAAATCGAATAACCGTTCTATGCCTTTGGCCTAGAGCTATTTTGGGGACCCTACTGAAGAGATTCTATGGTTTTGTTTTTAATTGCATAGCTAGATTTCTTCAGAATCACAAATAAGGAACCCTGTGGGATTGGACCGTTAGAAGAAAAATCCAGTTCCAGTTCCAAGCCGGGAATAAAATGGAGGCTGATGTTTATGGGTGAACAGAATCAACACGCACAGACACAGCTTGCAGTTCTGGGTCAGCTGCCCCAGAACCACAGACCCTGATGGTTCTGTTCATCAATAAATCGGCCTTCTTTCCAATCAGCCTCCATTTTGTTTCCAGCTTGGAACTGAACCAGGTGGATTTTCCTTCCAACGGGAGTTTTTTTGAACTTCCTGTGCGAGAGTACAAAACTTCGTGGCCCAAGGAACTTCTCTTTTGTCCCTTCTCCTATCCTGTTGTGAGTGGGCACTGCTGTTCTTAAGTCATCGTTCTCCAGTTTCCCTTTTTCTCCAACCAAGGACTTTGGTTTCAGAGGGATGACCTTTCACTGGGATAACGTAGGTCCTTCCCGCACTGCTGAATCCAACTCTATCCGCCCATCTTGAGTCAGCAGCAAACTGTGCTGACATGCCACTCGCTGTCCCCCCTGGCATCTACTGTTCTCCTTCTGACTGCCTCTGTTTCAAGTCCTTGCCAATTTCCTGACTTCTCAGCAAGATAATCGGTTGCTAAGCTTAACAGATTTTATACCCCTTGAGGCTGCCATTGGGCGGTGTTAGAAGAAAGATGGAGACGCTATTTTAATAGGGGTACAGCTAAAGGGTGATTTAAGCTTCTCCCTCTCTTGGGGATAAAGGCCACAGTACAAAGATACATTTGGGGGGGAAAATGAATCTTTTATGGGTGTATTTGTGGAGTGGGCAGAGTTAAATGAGTCATCAGCCTAGACTCATTATGTTTCATTTCATTTCATTTTCATTTTCATTTTCTTTGATTTATACACCGCCCTACTCCCGGAGGACTCAGGGCGGTGAACAGGCACAAGATAAAACACATAGAATACAAAAATTTAAGAGCAGAAGTAAAATCGAATTAAATCAATTTAGCCCAAGACAAAATTAAACAAATTTAATTTGTTAAGAACAAATAAAAATTTACATTAAAATTTACATTAAAAAGAGAATGGGAGAGGTTAGGCCAGACCAGCCTGGTGAAATAAAAAGGTCTTGAGAGCACGGCGGAAGGTGCATAGATCCGGGATCCTCCGTATCTCCGGGGGGAGCTCGTTCCAAATAGTAGGTGCCCCCACAGAGAAGGCTCTCCCCCTGGGGGCCACCAGCCGACATTGTGGTCCTGTAAATAACCAGGCCCTAAGCCATGGAGCGCTCTAAAGGTGGTAACCAAAATCTTGAAGCGCACCCGGAAGACCACCGGGAGCCAGTGCAGCTCACGCAGGAGAGGTGTTACATGGGAGCGCCACGTCGCTCCCATAACCACCCACGCGGCCGCACTCTGCGCCAGTTGGAGCCTCCAGGTGCTCCTCAAGGGGAGCCCCATGTAGAGAGTGTTACAGTAATCCAGGCAGTAGTCCACAAATCCGTCTTGAATTCTTTTGACCCTTATCCACTGTCCATTTAGTATTGAACATTAATTGACTAGAATCTTGTATGTAGGCTTGAACAATAAAACTGAGCTGCCAATTTAAGATATGGTCCTTATTCTTTGCCCCTGACAGATTAGATCTAAATGGGGGGAAAGCCCTAATTCTGATCTATTATCTCATCAAAAAACTTTGATCTTATTCCTCTACCATGGCAAAAGATAGAGGTTCCCTTAGAAAAAAAAAGTCCATAATTCACCAATGGGAACTGTTTTTATCACAACCTGGGAGCCAGATTCAAGATCTCCACCAGAAGCCATCTTTATGGGTGGTTTAACTACAACATCTAGAGGGGATTAAATTGAAGGAACAGGTTTCACCTGCTCTACATGGGCATGAAACTATAGCTCTATTTTAATTTACAAGAGAAGGGTGTTAAATGTTGGATGTTTTGATGAGCAACATGCATTGTTCATTATGGTAATTTCACAGCTACTGTAGATGAAGTCATACTGAAGAGTTTTTTTTTGCTTTGTGTGGATGTGTATTTGTGTTTCCACCAAGAGTGGGAATATTTCATCTCTGGTCCTCTCTCCTCCCTTTCCATATCCTCTTCCCATATGGCCTAAGTCAGGGGTCAGCAACCCATGGCTCTGGAGCCGCATGTGGCTCTTTCATCCTTCTGCTGTGGCTCCCTGTCGCTGGTTGGCTGCACAATTAATAGCTTTCGGTTAGGACAGGTAGAGGAAAAAGGATGCCGTGCTAGGAGGAGACTCTATGGTGGAGGAACCGAACTTCCGGTCAGCAGAGGAAAAAGGATGCCATGCTAGGAGGAGACTCTATGGTGGGGGAACCGGACTTCCGGTCGGCTCCAGAATTGAACGGGGGTGGGGGGAGCTTCCACTTAGGACCTTTGTGGCTCTTTGAGTGTTTAAGGTTGCCGACCCCTGGCCTAAGTCTTGCATCCCTATATTTTTCTAATATTTCTTTCATCAGAATTCAGAATATTTTGATAGCATAACTCAGTAGAGTCCACTAATTTTGTAATTTGGCATTTTCTCAAATTCTAATCAATAAAGTTTGCCTCCAGGCGGGTAAGCAGAGCCTCCCATAGCCACCGCTACCAGTTTGCCCAAACCGCATAGAACTGGCTAAATATTACCACTGGAGCTGAACCATTGCCAGTTGCGCCCCTTTCTGGATCGGGACTCCTTGTGCACAGTCACTCATGCCTTGGTTACGTCACGCCTGGACTACTGTAACGCTCTCTACATGGGGCTCCCCCTGAGGAGCACCCGGAGGCTCCAGCTGGTGCAGAATGCGGCCGCGCGGGTGATTATGGGAGCGACGTGGCGCTCCCACGTAACACCTCTTCTGAGCGAGCTGCATTGGCTCCCGGTGGTCTTCCGGGTGCGCTTTAAGGTGTTGGTTCTCATCTTTAAAGCGCTCCATGGCTTAGGGCCAGGGTATTTGTGAGACCGCCTGCTGCTACCGATAACCTCCCACCGGCCAATACGCTCTCACAGAGAGGGCCTCCTCGGGGTGCCGTCGGTCAGGCAATGTCGGCTGGCGGCCCCCAGGGGGCGAGCCTTCTCTGTGGGGGCACCCGCCCTGTGGAATGAGCTGCCTCCCGAAATACGATTGATCCCGGACCTCCGGACCTTCCGTAAAGCCCTGAAGACGTTTTTATTTCATCAAGCCGGCCTAGCCTAAATGGTTTTTAACTGGGATTTTAAATTTTATGGATTTGGGGTTTTAAATTGGGTAGCCAATTATTTAATTTTTTAAATTATCTTAACTTTTGTATTTGTATGTTTTTTAATTTTGGCTGTTCACCACCCTGAGTCCCTTCTGGGAGAAGGGCGGTATACAAATTAAATTAATAAAATAAAATAAAATAAATTGCGATGAACCCAGGGCTGATGTCAAGGACTGAGCAGCAAGGAGATATCTTCAAGCTTTGGGAAATATGACAGAAAAGAGCCATGGAAATGTTTCATTGTATATAGGACAAATATAACATCCCACATGGCTGTTTTTGTTGTGGTGTTTTCACTTAGCTCTCACGAACCATAGAATAGATAGAATTGGGAGTGCGCTTTGGAGTTTACCACTTGAGCAGAAAATTGACGCTTTTGTGATTAAATATTTCTTCAACCCACATTGCCTTCCATTTAGAAAAACCCAAATCCCCTCAATTCCTTTCAGTCGGTTTTCTGCTTCTGCGGAAGTACGTTTGCGGGTAAGTTTCTTTCATCTTTATTTTATTTTTATTTTATTTATTTTATTTCGAATTTATATACCGCACCTTCTCCTGAGGGACTCAGGGCGTTGTATAGCCAGATAAAAACATACAATACAAACATTAAAAAACAATTAAAAGGATATATATTAATTTGGCCCCAATTTAAGATAACAAACCAATTAAAAATTAAAAAATATGTTAAAAAATATGTTAAGCCAGCCCGGCTTGCTGAAAAAAGAAAGTTTTAAGGGCACGGCAGAAGGCACCGAGGTCTTGGATTCTCCTTATCTCTGGGGGCAGCTGATTCCAGAGGGTAGGTGCCCCCACAGAGAAGGCCCTCCCCCTGGGGGTCACCAGCCTACATTGTTTGGCTGATGGCACCCCGAGGAGGCCCTCTCTGTGGGAGTGCACAGGTTGGTGGGAGGCCATCGGTAGCAGCAGGCGGTCTCGAAGATCTCTTGTGGCTTTAATAGAAGCGGCCCAATCAGTTTAGCATTTCAACTGGCATTGAATGAATTTTGCAATATCGTTACATTCTAAATCAGAAAAGATGGCTTCAACCTTGGGTAGGCATGCAAAAAAGATTAGAGTGTTCCAGAAAGAAATATGTAAAATAACATTTAACCAAGGCCAAATGTTAGGTTAAATTCTGGAAGTAACTTTGGAAATGATTCTTTCTTTTAGCATCGCTCCAACAAAAAGAAATTACACTGACAGAAATTTTTAGCGCTGTGACCAGCAGAGTTCTTCAAGGAAATGCATCCAGTCTGTTTCGCCAAAACTAATATTGACCAAGTCTGTCAGCCAATCAACAAATTCCATTATTTATAAGGCAGGATTTTTCTTGGTTGAAGTTCAAAGGAAATCTCCAAGGAGTTTCAAAATTATAAGTCAGAGATGGCTTAGTTTTCCAGAGGAACTATGGTTTGCTTTCCCTCGCAGTGGGTAGGCTGGGTCATTGCAAGAAAACGTATATAATAATTTCCAGCCAGATTTGCATCCAGCCTTGAAATCTGATGGGTTTGAATTAAGGCCCTGTCAAGAAGCTGAAGAGAAACAGTTCGTTTTCCACACGAGCTCTTTAAATTGTTTTTCCCTATTTCCTCTGTTAATAATTCAAAGATAATCTTTACACTGGCTAGAACATTCCATTGATCTTTGAAGGGTGCCCTTCCTTGAGAAGGTAGCACACTGGTCTTCATGATAAATTGGTACATTGATCCAGGGGTGGGCTTGAAAAAGTTTTAGCAAGGGGTTTTCGGCCTGGTTGCTGGATGAGTGTGGCCATGGTGAGCTGGCCTAGTCAGCCTCCTGCACCACAGTGGGGGTGGGTTGGGTTGTTTTTGCCCTCCCCAGGCTTTTCTCGAGCCTCCGGGAGGGTGAAAACAGCCTCCCCAGGCTCTGGAGGCCCTCGGTAGGTCCATTTTTCACCCTCCCCAAGCCTCCACCCACGCCCTGCACCAGGGGTGAAATCTAAAATTTGTTACTACCAGTTCTGTGGGCGTGGCTTGGTGTGTGGAGGGTAATGTGACTGGGTGGGCGTGGCCAACTTTTTTTTTTACTTTTAAAAGCATTTTTTCTACAACCTTAAGAGGTTGCAGAAAAAAATGCTTTTAGAAGCCTCTGACAATCAGGCAAGTCAGCTGGTATCGCCAGAGGCTTTTAAAGGCATTTTTTTTGCTACAATCTCTTCGGCTGAAGATGTTGCAGAAAAAAATGCTTTTAGAAGCTTTTGACGATCAGGCAAGTCAGCTGGGATTGCCAGAGGCTTTTAAAGGCTTTTAAAGGCATTTAAAAGCGTTTTTTTCTGCAACATCTTCAGCCGAAGAGGTTGTAGGGGGAAAAAATGCTTTTAGAAGCCTCTGACGATCAGGCAAGTCAGCTGGGATCCCCAAAGGCTTTTAAAGGCATTTTTTTTTCCTACAATCTCTTTGGCCGAAGGGGTTGCAGAAAAAAATGCTTTGAAAAGCCTCTGACGATCCCAGCTGAGCCGCGCGATCATCAGAGGCTTTTTTTTTTACTTTTAAAAGCATTTTTTCGGCCAAAGAGGTTGTAGAAAAAATGCTTTGAAAAGTAAAAAAAAACAGCCTCTGATGATCGCGCAGCTCAGCTGGGCATTGGGTGGGGGCAGGGATTTTTGCTACCAGTTCTCCGAACCACCCGCCGCCATCACTAGCAAATTGGGTGATCCAGTCTGAACCGGGAGCATTTCACCCCACCCCTCCCAGGAGTTCCCACACGGCCCGTTTGGATGCTGGAATCTCAACAGCTTGGGAAGTCCTTTGAAGCTCCTTGGGAGGTAGATAATTTATTCCAATTTCAGTTGCACAAGGCATAAGTAATTCTGTGGCTCCTTTTTGTCTTGACTTGGTTGAGTTTTTAGAATTGGTTATTACTATAAGTGAACGGCAACATCTACAGCACAGGTGTCAAACTCTATTTCATTGCAGGCCGCATCAGGGATATGTTTGACCTCCGGTGGGGTGGGGTGGAGTAGATGTGGTCATGGTGGGCATGGCTGGGATGGGCATGGTCATGGTGTGTGTTTGACACAGGCTCAACATGAGCTTTTTCCCTTCTTTCTTTCTTTCTTTCTTTCCACAGTACTCCCCGGTCTCCAGGACCACTCTGCCGGCCAAAAATGGGCCTCGCGGATGCCCCGTTTTTAGCCAACAGAGTGCTGCTGGAGGCTGGGGAAGCCAAAAACGGGCCGTGCATTTTGGCCAGCAGAGGCATCGCCTTTGATATTTCCAGACCGGCCCCGCAGGGCAGATTTAAGCACCCTGCAGGCTGTATCCAGCCCGTGGGCCTTGAATTTGACACCCGTGATGTACAGTGTTTGGCGGCAGCCAAAAAAAAAAAAAGCCAGTGCAATCCTAAATTGCATTAACAGAGGGATACAATCAAGATTAAGTGAGGTACTAATACCACTCTATAAAGCCTTAGTAGGACCACACTGCATCCAGTTTTGGTCACCACACTATAAAAAAGATGTTGAGACTTGTGGAAAAGCGCAGAGAAGAGCAACCAAGATGATTAGGGGACTGGAGGCTAAAACATACGATGAACGGTTGCAGGAATTGAGCATGGCTAGTCTAGTGAAGAATAGGACCAGGGGAGACATGATAGCAGTCTTCCAATATTTGAGGGGCTGCCACAAAGAGGAGGGTGTCAAGCTATTTTCCAAAGCACCTGAAGGCCAGACAAGGAATCATGGATGGAAACTGAACAAGGAGAGGTTCAACCTTAGAAATAAGGAGAAATCTTCTGACAGGAAATTTCTCCTTAGTTCTAAGTTGCTTCTCTCCTTGATGAGTTTCCACCCATTACTTCTTGTCCTGTCCTCAGGTGCTTTGAAGAATAATTTGACTCCCTCTTCTTTGTGGCAGCCCCTGAGATATTGGAACACTGCTATCATGTCTCCCCTAGTCCTTCTCTTCATTAAATTAGACATATCCAGTTCCTGCAACCGTTCTTCATATGTTTTAGCCTCCAGTCCCCTAATCATCTTTGTTGCTCTTCTCTGCACTCTTTCTAGAGTCTCAACATCTTTTTTACATCGTGGCGACCAAAACTGAATGCAATATTCCAAGTGTGGCCTTACCAAGGCATTATATAGTGGTATTAACACTTCACGTGATCTTGATTCTATCCCTCTGTTTATGGAGCCCAGAACTGTGTTGGCTTTTTTGGCAGCTGCTGCACACGGCTGGCTCATATTTAAATGGTTGTCCGCTAGGACTCCAAGATCCCTCTCACAGTTACTACTATTGAGCAAGGTAGCACATATACGGTACCTGTGCATTTTGTTTTTCTTTCCTAAACGTAGAACCTTGCTTTTTTCATCATTAAATTTCATTTTGTTTGATAGCGCCCAATGTTCAAGTCTGTCCAGATCCTTCTCTATCTTGAGCCTATCTTCTGGAGTGTTAGCTATTCCTGCCAGCTTGGTGTCATCTGCAAATTTGATGAGTTCCCCTTCTACCTATATGTTCATTCCAATTCTTCTGCTAGTTCTCCCCCATTCCTCCCAAATAATAATAATAAAAAAATCTGCAACGGGTATGGAAGCGAACAAACTTCAGAAGCCTCCTTGCCAACTCTTGAGTCTTTAATTTGCAATTTGTTACTCCCGCAATGACATTTCAGCAGTACGCGTGGCTGACATTTGGCTTATATTTCCCTCTCTGTACTCAAGACATTCTTGGCCTCAGTCTTTCTTTTCTGCTTATTCTAGTATCCTTTTATTTCCCAGAGGGGTAAGGAAAAATCTTTTCCTGTAAGTTGATCTAATGATTCCTGGCTTCGGTCTTCTCTTATCTGTTTTGTTTCTGGTTTTTAAAAATGTGTCAGTGTTTTTAGCACAACAAAACTCTTTGAGCTGTTTCTTTGCCAGATGCCTACAGAGTGCTGCAAGCATGTAATTTAGATTCTTAATCCTAACATATACCATATACAACCCTTTCTCACTGTAAAATATGCATGCAGGGAAAATTAACATCATAACATCTTTTCCGTGCGAACAAATTCAACGGACAGCCGCAGAACACCAAGTTGTTAAACATGGTTTCCACCAAAATGTGTGAGCGTTAAAACTTTGCACAGTAGTGGCCAAAATTGTGAAAACTTTTTGGGGAAAAGTGTATTTTCTAAAACTAGCTAATAATACCACTTTTTTTTTCTTTTTGGAGTAATACCATAAAATTATATATCATTGGAAAGATAATTTAACCAAGAATGTAATGCAACAACTTTTATGAAGGATTTGCCATTAGAATAGCAGTTACAGTATAAGGAAGAAAAGTGAAACACGTAGAAAAAACGAGATATACAAAAATGATCCCCATGTCAGTTAATACTTTACTTTTGCTTTACTTTACTTTTATTTGATTTGTATACCGCCCTACTCCCGAAGGACTCAGAGCGGTGAACAGCCAACAATAAAATACATACATACAAAATTTAAAAAGCAGAAATAAAATCGAATTAAATAGTTTGGCCCAGACAGATTAAAACCCCGATCAATTTAAAACAAATTTAAACTTTGAGTATTAAAAATATTAAAAACATTGAAATATTAAAATTAAAATTGTTTTAAAAAGAGGGAGAAAGTTAGGCCAGGCCCGCCTGGTGAAATAAAAAGGTCTTTAGGGCGCGGCGGAAGGCGCGCAGATCCGGGATCCTCCGTATCTCCGAGGGGAGCTCGTTCCAGATAGTAGGTGCCCCCACAGAGAAGGCTCTCCCCCTGGGGGCCACCAGTTGACATTGTTTGGCCGATGGCACCCAGAGGAGCCCCTCTCTATGAGAGCGTACCGGCCAGTGGGAGGCTATTGGTGGTAGTAGGCGGTCCCGCAAGTACCCAGATCCTGAGCCATGGAGCTTAGTTGGTTACCCAACTAAGAATACTTAGTTGGGTAACCTTTAACATGAATGACGGCCTTACAACATCTACCCATGGAGTGAGCCAAGTCTTTGAGTTCTGCAGCTGTTATAATGTGAAACCAAGATTGAAGGATTGTTTCTATTAATTGGGTTTTATTGCTGGGTGGCTTCTGACTAACAAGTTTCTTTAGTCGGCTCCATAGATTTTCAATGGGGTTAAGGTCTGGGCTATTCCCAGGCCATTCCAGCAGTGGAATAGGATTATCTTGAAACTCCCCCAAAAAGTGGTGTTATTAGCCATCAAACCTCAAAAATACACTTTTCTCAAAAGGTTTCCACTATTTTGGTGACTACTGTAACTTTTCTCATTGCAGCAGTTATTGAAAACAAATTATCCTGTTGATAACAAGATATAATGCAGTTTGTTATGGTTTACAAAGCCTGCGGTGAAAATTAGTGGCTGAAGTCTGTCACTTGATCTCAAGCAAACCAGCTCCACAACTGAGAAGCTCAAATAAAATAGAAAAGCGGAGGGGAAAAAAATGAGTAAAAAGCATGCCAGAGTATTTTACAGGAATAAATGGCAATAAATAATCTCCATTGGTTTCTGGAGGTTGGAAGGAGATTATTTTTGGACTGAAAAGCTGGATAAGAATGCTTTAAATGAATAGACAAGATTGCTAAACGTTACGGTGGACAAGGAGTTCTAAACTGGGACACTAAATTACCATCAGATGGCAAGAAAGAAATGTAGAAAATTCCACCCTTCCTCCTTGGCGGTCATGCAAAATTAATCTGAAGTTCTGCAGATCCGATAGACCTCGTGATGAAATTACTGTCAGAGACACTTCTAAACTGATTTGTTAAATGGTAGAAGAGAATTAAGGGACGTGGTGGCTCAGTGGCTAAAATGCTGAGCTTGTTGATCAAAAGCTTGGCAGTTCAGCGGTTCAAATCCCTAGTGCCGCGTAACGGGGTGAGCTCCCGTTTCTTGTCCCAGCTTCTGCCAACCTAGCAGTTCGAAAGCACGTAAAAAATGCAAGTAGAAAAATAGAGACTATCTTTGGTGGGAAGGTAACAGCGTTCCATGCACCTTTGGCGTTTAGTCATGCCGGCCACATGACCACAGGGACGTCTTCAGACAGCGCTGGCTCTTCGGCTTTGAAACGGAGATGAGCACCGCCCCCTAGAGTCAGGAACGACTAGCACATATGTGCGAGGGGAACCTTTACCTTTACCTTTTAGAAGAGAGTTCATTTTTAGTTTTTCCTCATCATTTTTAAGCACCCACCTATTACGGTAAATGTCATGGTTAGGAGGAAAGTTGTCTTAGCTTATGTTGGCAAAAATCGGGAAGAATGTGGTGGCACCTTTAGTGACTAACCGAGTTTTTTAAACAGCATACACTTTTGTGTCACTGTTCTGACCTAGGCATTCCCAAACCACGAAGCAGACTCCTTATCCCAACAAAAATCCCTTTTTATTAAGTTACTGTGAATTTCTCTCATTCACACTCAGCAAAGTCTTTCAAGGGAGAGTTTACAGTCACAGACCTTATCTGGCTTGGAGAGCTGCCAAGCCGATATCTTCAAAACTTGGCAAGGAATCTCTAGAGAGTTACAAACCAATTAGGTGAACTAATTGTCTCCTGCAAACTCCACTCCCCTTTCCCTCCTCTTTTATTCCCTCTGGGAGGGGCCATTCATCGTCCACCTGTGGCCTTACTCCCAAGTCGACCCTTGTTCTTTAGCTGTTCCCTTAGTCTGGCAACTCTGCGCATGTGCACACTGGGAACAGGTTCCATCCGTTCGTCTGCCTCACTGATGTCTGACTCTGATAACTGGCATCTGGCCCTGGCCCCCTCTCTGCCTCCGACGCAGAGCCCTCATCAGAGCCTTCCCCAGACTCCAGGACTGGCCCTTGTTCCTCCCCAACCTCTTCACTATCCAAATCTGCTGTCAGCTCTGCTGGCCGTTGGCCGGCCACAGCAGTTGGAGAAGAGCAAGCTAAGCTGGAAGTTGGAGTCAAACAGGTTATCGATTTGGAGTCGTTACATTGCCACAAAGACCTAAATCCAGCCCCTTCTAAATTGCACTGACCCTTATCCAGCGCCAATTTAGCTTTGACCATTAGTGGTCTAGATTCTTCTATTAGAAGTAGCAATAAGAAACTCTTTCAATCTTTTAACTCAACAGTCATGCTTGGTTATTCACGCCTGACATTATGTGAGCTGCAACTTACTTCATCATGTTCAACTCACAAAATCTTGTGCCTTTTAATTAGCTGTGTTTGAAAAGGTGCGATCAAATTCCTTCTGTTAAATATTAGTGTGTGCTTTAGCCATGGCTGATTTAATGTATTGCGTCTCCCTTCTTAGCTGAACCAAGTTGGCCAATGGAAATCTTTTGATCAGTCATGTTATCTTTGACTATTTTATAGGTTGGGTCATTGATGTTCTTCAATTATCCTATATGTGGTTTAATTTCAGCATTCATAATCCATGCTGTAGTTTGTTTTGCTTTTAGTTAATTACTATGGTCTTTGTTTTGTCCCAAAACTTCACCACTTTTATTTGTTCCCAGATATCCAGAGCAGTGGTGGGTTCCTCCCGGTTCCGCCCGGTTCCGCCGAGCCAGTAGCGGTGACGATATGATGTCACCGAACTGGTTGTGCCCCCTCCCCCACGTTATTCTTACTTTTTATTTGGCCCCACCCCCAATCTATTCGCTGCCTCCTGAGTCCCAGCTGATTGGCTAGAAGGAAAAAAACTATTTAAACTCTTGCCACCGGGCTTCAAAGGGCCGCCCTACAGCTGATCAGTGTTAAAAGGCAGCGTGGTGGTAGACTGGTGCCTGCAAAAAGAAATGAGTAGACTGGTGCCTGCAAAAAGAAATGGGTAGACTGGTACAGCTCTGCAAGCAGTTAAAAGCCTGGTAGACCAGTATCTCTGCTAAATCCTAAAGAATTGTCACATGACCATCAAGCCACGCCCACAAAATAAGCCACGCCCACAGAACCGGTAGTAAAAAAATTTAGAACCCACCCCTGATCCAGAGACTTACTACTGTGTTTCCCCAAAAATAAGACCCGGTCTTTTTTTTTTTGCCTCCAACGGAGGCACCAGATCTTATTTTCTGGGGGTGTCTTCCACTGCCTCATCTCGCAGCAGCCGCACCGACATTCTTGCCCAGCAGGAGCCCGTGTGGCCACTGTCAGCCCACTTCTTCTGTGGCCGCTTGCTGCCACTCATGTGCAGTGCCCCATCCTCCATTTTACTTTCAGAGGCCTTCAGGAAAGGCCTCTACAGCCAGCAAAAGAGCTCTGACGGTGCCTCTGAAGGGTGAAAAGGAGGTCGGGGGCATTGCGTGTGTCAATCCAGAGCTCGTTTCTCACCTGCAGAGGCCTTTCCTGAAGGTCTCTGACAGCGAAATGGAGGCCAAGGGTGACGCACGCAATGTTGTGACCCAGGCCCACGTAGTTAATATTAAATGCAAAACAGTTCCAAAAACAAACAGATTTTATTAAAACAGCTGCGAATTAACTCATTCTCATCTTATTCCAAATTAAATGAAAGCAAAGTCCTCAAAACACCATTCTTCAGTTTATCTCTGACTTTGGGATAATTAGGCAAACTGCCAAAGGCTTTTCTTGGCAACAGTTCAGGAACAGAAGATGCTGACAAGAAAGAAATACATCCAAACACAAAGCAAATCTCTCAATGGTTGTTTTCCGGCAAAGAGGCCAAGAGCCGTTGCTGGTCTTTTAAGCCTTATGGGAGGGGCCAATCATCTCTTGGCCCTACTCCTGAGTTGTCCTCTCTGCTTTAGCTGCTCCTGCCTTCTGGCAGCTCTTCTCATACGTGCACTAGAAACAGGCTCCTCCTGTTCCTCTGCTTCTCTACTGTCAGCCTCTGGAGGCTCCAAAGCCCGCACATCACTCCCCGATGGCCCTGGCCCCATCTCTGCCTCTGACACAGAGCCCTCATCCGGGCCTTCCCCAGCCTCCAGGACTGGCCCATGTTCTTCCTCAGCCTCATCGCTGTCTGACTCCGCTGCCAGCTCTGCAGGCTGCTGGTGGACCACAACATGCAAGTGGCAGCAAGTGGCTGCAAAAGAAGTGGGCCAGCAAGGTGAAGCAGGTGTCGGGGTGTTTGAGGCCTGGCTACAACTGTCTGAAGGTAAGCAGCTCCACCCACATCCTCACCTTAGCTTGATTTTTATCTATGCGCCTCACCCCACTCCGTGCAACCAGGTGCAATGGAATGAGCGGAGTCTTAACTAGGTCTTATTTTGGGAGGATAGGGCTTATATTGGGTACATGTGTAAAAAATCAAGCTAGGGCTTATTTTTGGGATAGGGTTTATTTTTGAGGAAACATGGTAGTCTCCAGCTGGCTCCAGTAGCTCTCTTGCAAGAATTTCCTTGAATTTTTTTTTTTAAAAAATCCAAATTTACTGAAAGGATGGATGAAAGGATCACCGAGTGATGAGACTAGGAAAAAGATGAAGCATATCCATTATGAATTCATAGTCATCTCTTAAACCGATGTCTTGGACTAGTGTAGTCTACCAAATTAGAAACCTCTCCAAGGTTCTTTGTGAGGACCGGGTTCAAATAAGAGCTAAGAGCCTTTGCCACACATGCAGAAACTTCTGCTTTCTTCTAATGCCCCATGACATTGCTGTCATTGTTTCCAGCCTGCGGGTAAGACAGGCTAAAGTTCACCTTTCTTGAATTGGTTTTAAAATAGTCCCTTCTCCTTACTCTGTATAGCCCAAATGCACCCCCTTCATGTATGAAAAATTGCCACCTATCACCTTGGAAAGAAGTCAGGGAGAACATCCCAGACTGAAATACGAGTACTAAATAAAAGAGATCTGTTAGGATATGGTTTGAGCCTAACAAGTTGTCCAGGCAATATATGTGTTCTGTGACTTTAATATGAATATATATTTATTTATTTTATTTATTTATTTATTATTAATTAAATTTCTATACTGCCCTTCTCCAAATAGGACTCGGGGCGGTGCACAGCCAAAGTAAAAACAGAGCATACAAAATTTAAAAATAGTATTAAAATAATTTAATATTTTGGCCGTAAATTAAAACAACCCAATTTAAAATCAATTTAAAATTTAACTCAAGCCAGCCCAGCTAGTTGAAATAAATAGGTTTTCAGGGCCCGACGAAAAATCCGGAGGTCTGTTATTGTACGTAACTCTGGGGGAGGTTGTTCCAGAGGGTGGGCGCCGTCACAGAAAAGGCTCTCCGCCTGGGGGTCGCCAGCCGACATTGTCTGGCAGACGGCACCCTGAGGAGGCCTACTCTCTGCGAGCGTACTGGCCGGTGGGAGGCTATTGGTGGCAGAAGGCGGTCTCGTAAGTATATTGTGTGACTTTAAAGTTTTCCTGCTGATTCATTGTAATGCTGAGTCATGCTGTAATTAGTTGTGAACCTATTTAAGAAAGTTACTGTAACGTATTCAGTTGATGATAAGCTACCATAGTGTGAGGAGTTGCTATCCGTTGTGCTATCATCAGTTGGATGGATCTGCTACCATCGTGGTTTGTGAACAAGAGTGAGTTTGTTATTCTACCCAACTACTGTTTGTGTGGTAAGAAGATTCTTGTATCACTGGACTGATTTAACTGGCAAAGACTTGGATTGATTTAAAGACGATGAGATTGTTTTTTCTCTATAAAGTAAACTTTTGGTAAACCAGTTTGCACATCTCTTATTCATTGCTCTCAGCAACGTTTCTCTGTGCTCTACACTCTGCTGGTTGGTAACACAACAACAAGATCCTTAACAAGATCCATCGTCCATAGGGACTCTAAGGTTCATGATTGCTGGTAGTTTTTTTGGCTATCTCAAAGAACCCATAGTAAGGAGAAAGTTCCGAAGGAAAGCTAGATAACTGACATTCCCAGCAAAGGTCTGGAAGAAATATGGTTCCAGAGGGAAGATAAACGTCTACAATACTGGCCAAAATTCTGAAAATCTTTTGGGAAAAGTATTTTTGAGGTTTGATGGCTAATAACACCACTGTTTGGGGGGGAGTTTCAAGATAATTCCACTGCTGGACTGGCCTGGGAATAGCCCAGACTTTAACCCCATTGAAAATCTATGGAGCCGACTAAAGAAACTTGTTAGTCAGAAGCGACCCAGCAATAAAACCCAGTTAATAGAAGCAACCATTCAATCTTGGTTTCACATTAGAACAGCTGCAGAACTCAAAGACTTGGTTCACTCCATGGGAAGATGTTGTAAGGCCGTCATTCATGCTAAAGATTACCCAACTAACTGACATGGGGATCATTTTTGTATATCTCATTTTTTCTATGGTGGCCACGCCCACCCAGTCACATTAACCCCACCACCACCAAGCCACGCCCACAGAACCGGAGGTATTTCAGGTTGAAGTTAAAGCGTTTGAAATATTGAGCCCAGCGAATCTGCTTGGGGGAAAGCTTACGCGGGGTCTTCAACGCCTTGAGGTTTTTGTGATCAGTCCACACTTCAACCCCCTCTAGGAAGCGTCTCCAGGATAGGAGAGCCCATCACACCTCAAAAGCCTCCTTCTCCCATACCGCCCATCTGCGCTCCGTGTCCGTTAACTTTTTCAATATATAAGCACAATGTCACTGCGTTTTTGTATTCACCAGATGAGCTCTTATTTTTGAACTTCCAGACTTACCGTAGCTTGCCAAGTTCTTATCTTTAAGCTAACTGCGCATGTCCACATTCCTTTACTTGCTTCTATTATCTTTCTTTGTTCTCCGGCCAGGAGAGGTGGCCGGGAAAGCTTTGCCAAGATGTAATTAATTAGCTAGTAAGATGTTTTATTTTCTTTATAACAAATAAATGAGTTTTTTCTTAGAAAATATATCTTCGGGTTTATTTTCTTAAAGTATACTTCAAGGAAATGGTCACGATCCATTCTCTAATCAAGGTGCAATTACCCAGAAGCAGAATGGGATTAATTGCCACCCTGACATACAAGGCACTCATTCGTTTTGAGCGTTCCTTTACAGTAGAATAGCCGCTATTATTCTACTAGCGTCACTAGCTAGTAGCCTGGACACATCACTAGCGTCAGCCTGGAGTACAAATGGTTTATCGGGGTCAGGGTGTTGACATTCCCAGCAAAGCTCTGAAAGAAATATGATTCCACAGGGAAGATATACATCTAACACACACCAAAATCTTTTGAAAACAAGCAAGAAGAAATCTATTTTTTTTGTGCACCATGGGTCTCTGATCTAGCTTCAAAATAGCGAGCAACCTCATTCATCCTATATCCTTGATGTTCAGAACTTTGGAGGCAGGAATGGAAATTCCTGGGGCTTGCCTACTCAGCTAGACTTCAGATTTATGAGCGTGTTACAGCTCCGTGTGACCAATTTGGAAATACTACCTGGATTTAGAGAATGTGACCTACACTATATACTGTATAATGATGATTTGACTGGGCAGCTAGGGTGAAGAGGTACATCTTGGCTTTGATCCTGAGCCATCTAAAGTAGGTGGAGCACATTTTTCTCTGTAATAATCCATATTTGTATCTTGGCTGTCAACTTTTTTTTTTCTCTTGGCTCAATTGCTGGCATGGGTTGGGACCAGGGGTGAAATCCAGCAGGTTCTAGAGAACTGGTAGCGGAAATTTTGAGTAGTTTGGAGAACCGGCAAATACCATCTCTGGCTGGCCCCAGAGCGGGGTAGGAATGGAGATTTTTGCAATATCCTTCCCCCGGGAGTGGGGTGGGAATGGAGATTTTGCAGTATCCTTCCCCTGCCATGCCCAACAAGCCACGCCCACAAAGCCACACCACGCCCACAAAGCCACACCCACAGAACCGGTAGTAAAAAAAATTTGGATTTCATCACTGGTTGGGACCTCAGGGTTAAAAATGCAAAGGTTTATAGCTCTAATTTAGTCTGCCCTCCAACCCTTTCCTCGTTACCAAATAATTACCAAATAGCAAAACCATTGAAGTTTTCTGCCAGATTCCTCTTCTCGTATTTATTTGCCAGTTCACGAACAGCTGCTGGCACTTTCAAAGAAAGTCACTTGGCAACCAAAGGGTTCATGGAAGCTCGGACTCTTCACAGAGATTCATGCAAAGTTCTAATAATAATTGGGATATGAAGCCAACAGAATACTTTCTACTTTGAATCCAGATAACTCGGATTACCAGGTGTACTGTGTGAACCAAATATGGCAAAGGAAGGGAATCTTGACATATTACAGAATATGCTCATGTCAGGTGGCATTTCCATCAGAGGAGGCATTCAGCAGGTTCTGACCAGTTCCGGAGAAGCGGTAGTGGAAATTTTGAGTAGTTCGGAGAACCGGCAAATACCACCTCTGGCTGGCCCCAGAGTGGGGTGGGAATGGAGATTTTGCAATATCCTTCCCCCGGGAGTGGGGAGGGAGTGGAGATTTTGCAGGATCCTTTCCCTGGAGTGGGGTGGGAATGGAGATTTTGCTATATCCTTCTCCCAGGAGTGGGGTGGGAATGGAGATTTTGCAGTATCCTTCCCCTGCCACTCCCACCAAGACACGCCCACCAAGCCACGCCCACTGAACCGGTAGTAAAAAAATGTGAATTCTACCACTGCACAAAAGTAACCTTTTACAGAAATGTAAAAGTAACGCAAGAATTGGCTTTTATTCATATCAGTCATAGTTCAGAGAGAGAGAGAGAGAGAGAGAGAGAGAGAGAGTGAGTGAGAGAGAGAGAGAGAGAGAGAGAGAGAGAGAGAGAGAGAAGAATGATAGGGAAGGTTTGCATGAAATTACGTAATGGGGCTGTGCCCACTTCTAAAGAAAGCTTCAGACCTCACATGAGTTCCGCAGTCTCTACTACTCATTAAAAATATATATATCCAATTTTCATTCTTTCATAGCAGCCTGAAGGAATGTGCAGATGCTTTAAGGACTGTTCCAATTGCAAGGAGCAGAAGTCTTAAACCATCACTGCCATCACCATTATCATTTTTTCCATATATTCAGAAATTTGGAAGAGGTATTTGAAAAAACGATCATACGTCACTGTTTTTTAGTGCCGTAGTAACTTCCAACGGGCACTAAACAAAACTAAGGTGATAAGTTAGGATCCTATTTTTTTCCTCCATAAGCTGTTTATTCCTATAAGTATAAAATTGAAACTTAGGAAAATTATGCGTAAGCAAACACGGTTTGAGCTGTGCAGACATTGCTCCTCATTTATTTCTCATGCGTGGATAAATTCTTGTAGAAGCATGTGCTATATCACAACTGAAATGTACCCTAAATTTATTTAAGCTGAGTTTTAAATACTAGCAGATGCACTCTCCCTAATTGTAAGGTGGAGGTCAGGCCCAAAAACTAAAAAAAGATATGCGTTAAATCTTCCACACTACATTATCTATTGTTTCACACCTATAGACAGAATCTTGCCAAACTGAAGCACTCTACTATCTGCATCTACAATATACAGGGTTATATTTGTTAAATTTGTTAAGTCGGTTTTGTCCCAATTTATGACTTTTCTTATCACATTTGTTAAGTGAATCTGGGTTGTTAAAATAGTAGCAATAGCAGTAGCACTTAGACTTATATACCCCTTCACCAGGGGTGGGTTCCACTTACCTTTACTACCAGTTCGCAATGGGAGCTCATGTGCAGATCGTCAGTGATGATGTCGGGACGGGTGGGCAGAGCTTCCCTCTGCCATTACTATCGGTTCGCAAGAACTGGACTGGACCAAGAGCAACCCACCACTGCCCTTCACAGTGCTTTACAGCCCTCTCTAAGTGGTTTACACAGTCAGCCTATTGCTGTTGTAGCCCGTCAGTGGCCTGTGCAGCTAGTAGCTGATTCCGACAGTAAGGAGGCTGGTGTGGTGCTGCGCCAGCAGCCTGTGCAGCTGGTGCTTGAGTCGGACAATGAGGAGGCTGGAGAAGATGTGGTGCCAGAACCGGGGATTCAGCCAGGGCCTTCAGAACCGCCAGAAGCTCCCATAAGTGAAGAGCAAGAAGAGGAAGAGACTTTTCTCGATGCACGAGCGCGCAGAGCTGTTAAAAGGCAGGAGTGGCTCTTCAGGAGGAGGTCTCCTCGAGAGTAAGGCTTGGGGCTAATTGGCCACTCCCCTAGCCTATTTAAGGAAGGACGACGACTGATGCAATTTGCAGGAAACAACTTCGTTCATATTCCTTCACGTCTTGATTCCAGAAACGTTTGATTTGGCTCTTGTTTATCTCTTGTCAGTTTTCCTGCAAATTGCTTCTGGGCATTCTGCCAACCACAGTAAGATTACGGTTATCTGAAATACTGTGCCTCAGAATTGAGTTATTATTCTTTGGATTCCTGTCGGCTGTTAATGAAGTTAAATTAACAGCCCTTGTTCAGAAAAGACTGACTTAAACTGTACTTGTGTTCGAACAACTACTAAGAAAGCTCATTAGTAGTCCTTAATTAGTAAACTAAGGTTTGTATGGACTTTGTGTGGGCTGCATTCTTTGGGGTCCGTAGCTGGGTAGAACAATTGCCCCCAACAATCTGGGTCCTCATTTTACCCACCTCGAAAGGATGGAAGGCTGAGTCAACCTTGAGCCTGGTGAGATTCGAACTGCCAAATTGCAGGCAGCCAGCAGGCAGCAGAAGTAGCCTGCAGTACCGTACTCTAACAACTGTGCCACCACAGCTCATAGTAACATGGTTGTTACGTGAATCTGGCTTCCCCATTGACTTTGCTTGTCAGAAGGTCGCAAAAGAGAGCCCAGGATACTGCAACCGTCCAGCATCAGAATTTAAATCACGTGACGATGGAGATGCTGCAATGGTCATAAGTGTGAAAAACGGTCATAAGTCATTTTTTTCAGTGTTGTTGTATCTTTCAACAATCACTGTGAACTGTTGTAAGTGGAGAACTACTTGTTCTCTGTGAACTATTAGAAAGGGTCTGTCTTCACCCTCTTTCTCTCACATTAAAATACTTGGACTGAGCTGGGACTTACTCCTCTGAATTACACATCCTTTCTCCTGGGAATCCTACTGCTTTTCACACAGAGGGGAATTAAACCTTCCTTTATGTCAGCTATACTAAAATTCCCCTCTTTTAGGAAGACATAAAAGTAAGCTTCTGCAGCATACAGCAATTGTGGGGAAGAGCCACGGAATTCTTAATTAGGCTTGAGTAAGTTACCCCTGCAAAAATCAAAACAGGCACTAGGTGGCAGCAAACAATTAGAGAGGGGGGGTTTGGTACTCTTCAGCACCATCTAGCAATCATCTGGATTTTGCAACCCATAATTGGTAATCCTTGATACAGGAAAAGACCACAAATGTTCTCTTAGTATATTGGAGTTGCAACCCTAATTTTCCCTTATCATCTTATTGAATTCATATGTACATAGTAGTTTATAGCCTTTGGTTTAAAGCAGGGATCGGCAACTTTAAACACTCAAAGAGCCATTTGGACCGTTTTCCACAGAAAAGAAAACACCAGGAGCCACAAAACCCTTTTGACATCTAAAATGAAGATTTATTTATTTATTTATTTTATTTTATTTGTTTTAATTTGTATACCGCCCCTTCTCCAGCAGGACTCAGGGCGGTGAACAGCCAGAATAAAAACAAAACATACAAAATTTAAAACAATTTAAAATAATTAAATATTTTTGGCCGCAATTTAAAAACAAACCCCAATTAAAATCAATTAATTTTAAACAAAAACTGTGGGATCAAGCCAGCCCAGCTAGGTGAAATAAATAAGTTTTCAGGGCCCGACAAAAAGTCCGGAGGTCTGGTATTGTACATATCTCTGGGGGAGGTTGTTCCAGAGGGCGGGTGCCACCACAGAGAAGGCTCTCCCCCTGGGAGTCGCCAGCCAAAACTGTCTGGCGGACGGCACCCTGAGGAGGCCCTCTCTGTGTGAGCGTACTGGCCGGTGGGAGGCTATTGGTGGCAGAAGGCGGTCTCGTAAATACCCCGGCCCCACAGATAACACTGTATATATCGTTTTTTTATCTTTATGCTATGTATTAAAAAAAAACAATAGCGTGTGACATTTATGAAATCAATGAACTGCTACAGGGAAAACATTTTTTTATATCTCATGCAACAAAAACATTTTGAACTCGGAAAAAAAGATGGGTTGAAAAGCTCAATAAACCGCACGCTGGCGGGTGTCGCACATTGGCGGTTGTGACGCGTATTTTGAGCGACAGGGAGCCGCAGCAGAGGGATGAAAGAGCCACATGCGGCTCCAGAGCCACAGGTTGCAGACCCCCTGGTTTAAAGAGAAGCTCTTAAGGGAAAATCAATTCCTCCACCTAAAAATCAGGTTTTGGATTTATGCCTGCATTCTGATTGGGGGAGCCAGTTAGGTTTCTGCTGTTAATGCAACCCACTCCCTTCACTCCCCAACTGAATTCACACCGTGTGACCTATAGCATTTCCAGTTTTCAAAGGTTGCTTGATGGAGCCCATCATCCCGGAAGGGTGACTACACCATCTTTCTTCAGAATTGTGCTTTGCAAGGAAACCAGTTTCAGCCAGGAAAAAAAAAAGAGCATTTTTGAGTCACAGGCTGGAGACCTCAATTGAGCAATCTCACCCCCCACACCCACTCCCCCTGGCTATACTTAGCTACAAGAAAGAGCAGGAGAAAGTGTAAAGCCTTCTAGAAGAGAAACAGTGAAAATCGCAGATATGTCAACATCCACATTTCTGGCTGTGCACAGAAAATTTGTTAAATAATGGCAAAAAAAAAAAACCAATTAAACAACAGCTTCCTGGAAAATATACCATATATTTCAGAGTACAAGACGCACCTTAGTTTTTGGGGAGGAAAATAAGAAAAAAGCTGATTGGCAGTGGATCGGCCTCCCGGAATACCTCCAATCAGCATGTTCCCAGAGGTGAATTTTAGCAACAGATTCGTTGGTTGTGAGCTCTGTGACTTGCTTTTTTTTTTTTTTTTTGGCTTTTTTTTCTGCCTCTGAAACTTCTGAAACTCTGTTTCAGAAAAAAACTTTTTTTTCTGCCTCTGAAAGCCTTCAAAACAGAGCTTCAGAAAAAAAGCCTCTGAAGCTCTGTTTTTGTGGCTTTTTTTCCTGAAGCTCTGTTTGGAGGCTTTTTTTCTGAAGCTCTGTTTCTGCGGCTTTTTTTCTGAAGCTCTGTTTGGAGGCTTTTTTTCTGAAGCTCTGTTTCAGTGGCTTTTTTTCCTGAAGCTCTGTTTGGAGGCTTTTTTTTCTGAAGCTCTGTTTCTGCGGCTTTTTTTCTGAAGCTCTGTTTGGAGGCTTTTTTTCCGAAGCTTCATTTCTGATGCTTTTTTTCAGCCTCTGAAACCTCCATTTGAGAAGCTGGGCAGAGCTACATTCGGAGGGTGCACCCAGATTTCCACCCTCTTTTTGGGGGAAAAAGGTGTGTCTTATACTCCGAAAAATACAGTAATTGAGGACATCATATTGCCAACTTCTTGAGCAGCTAAAATCTCTCTGCTTAATGCCAGTCGAACTGTGAATTAAAGGACACATAAAATATAGGCTGTCCGTATTTTAGAAATTCTATTATTCGTCTTTCGTTCTCTCTTTTCAGGACAGGACAGTGAAACTAGCAAGAAAACCTTCCCCATTTTTCCTTGATTAATGAACATCTGGAAATAAATCCTGCCATGATTTACTGTCATGGATCAGCTTTATATTCCTGCGCTGATGGCACAAGTGAGAGCAAGTGGTGATAGCAGCCTGAATTTGTCAAGAAATTTAGTCCACGGGAGGCATCTGCAAAACTAAGTGAGAACTTCAGCCAAGGTTCAGCGATAAATCTTTCTCTTGAACGCACATTTTTACTCATAAACAATGAAGAATCAAGAATACTGCACGAGTCAAAAAGAGGGCTGTGAAAATATCTACAGACCAGGGGTGGGTTCTAATTTTTTTTACTACCGGTTCTGTGGGCATGGCTTATTTTGTGGGCATGGCTTGATGGTCATGTGACAATTCTTTAGGATTTAGCAGAGGTACTGGTCTACCAGGCTTTTAACTGCTTGCAGAGCTGTACCGGTCTACCCATTTATTTTTGCAGGCATCGGTCTACTCATTTGTTTTTGGAGGCACCGGTCTACCACCAAACTGCCTTTTACCACTGATTAGCTGTAGGGTGGCCCTTTGAAGCCCCGCGGGAAGAGTTTAAACAGTTTTTCTTTATAGCCCATCAGCTGGGAGTCAGGAGGCAACAATAGATTGGGGGTGGGGCCAATAAAAGGTAAAAATAACATAGGGGGCGGGGGGGGCAGAACTGGTTCAGTGACGTCATATCGTCACCGCTACCGGCTCGGGGGAACCGGGCCAAACCGGGAGGAACTCACCACTGCTACAGACCCCTCACATCCGGGACGTAAATTGTTTCAACTTCTACTCTCAAAACGATGCTATAGGGCACTGCACACCAAAACAACTAGATACAAGAACATTTTTCCCCGAACGCCATCACTCCGCTAAATAAATAATTCCCTCAAGACTGTCATACTATTCACTAAGACTGTATTACTATTATTATTCTCATTCTTCCTATTACCTATCTCCTCCCACTTATGATTATAACCATGTTGCTTATATCTTTACGATTTATATTGTTTTATTTAGTTTCCTAGTATGATTTGATTGCTTATTTAGTATCCAATGACTATCACTAAGTGTTGTACCTTATGATTCTTAATGAATGTATTTTTTTACGTACACTGAGAGCATATGCGCCAAAGACAAATTCCTAGAACTGTCCACTGTAACATCCTTCTGATGTAATGCTTCCCAGCTCGTATTTCTTCTTCTTCCTCCTCCTCCTCCCCCTCCTCCTCTTCCTCCTCCCCTCCTCCTCTTCCTCCTCCACCTCTTCTTCTTCTTCTTCCCCTTCCCCTTCCTCTCCCTCTCCTTCTCCTCCTCCCTCCCTCCCTCCTTCCCTGTCCACTGTAACATTTTTCTGATCTAATGCTTCCCACCTCGTATTTCTTCCTCCTCCTCCTCCTCTTTCCCCTTCCCCTTTCCCTCCCTCTCCCTCTCCTCCTCCTCCTCCCTCCCTCCCTCCCTCCCTCCTTCCCTGTCCACTGTAACATCTTTCTGATCTAATGCTTCCCAGCTGGTATTTCCTACCAACTATAGGAGAGCCTTGGTGGCGCAGCAGACTAAAGTGCTGTTAAATAGCACCAGCTGCCTGCAATTACCGCAAGTTTAAATCTCACCAGGCTCAAGGTTGACTCAGCCTTCCATCCTTTCGAGGTAGGTAGAATGAGGACCCGGATTGTGGGGGCAATAAGATGACTTTGTATAAAAAAGAACACCCCTTGGGGAGGGGCGAACGTCTTACTAAGCAGGTATGTATAAAAGTATGAAGGCTATTGCTTAACACATTGTAAACCGCCCTGAGTCTCTGGAGAAGGACGGCATATAAATCGAACCAATAAATAAATAAATTTTGGATGGCCTGCTAAAACAACCTTTGGAGTCATCATCTTCTTCTTCCTCCTCCTCTTCTTCTTCTTCCTCTTCTCCTCCTCCTCCTCGTTCCTCCCTCCCTCCTTCCCTCTCTTCCTTCCTTCCTTGCTCCTTCTTCTTTTGGAATGTCCACTGTTTCAACCAAGTCCAAGTGATAAAAACGCACAATTGTATTTAGACCTTTCCCACTTAAAATCCTCAGCCACATTTTTATACATCATTGCATCAGGGGTTAATCATTAGACTTGTTCACGATGAATAGCAACGAGTAATAGAAATACATGAAGAGGGGTTTTGGATATATTAAAAAAAAGGTCAGAAAGAATATGCCTTCGCTCTTCTGTACAGATTCAGCTGTCAGCCTGTTCTTTAGTGTTGAGAAAAAGCAACTCAATTCTTTCACAGTTCAGCTTTTTTGTTTTCCCGCCCCAGGCTGACTGACTCATATTCTCTAATCTTTTGCCCTTAGAGAAAATACAAGGAAGTGATATAATTCCTTGCAGACCTTTAGCTCAGATTTGTTTTTCAGGCATGATCTGTGTGGTCAGCAGTCTTTGGTCAGCTATACTGTGGGGAAAGAAAAGTGAAAAAATGGAGCAGTGCTATGCAGAACCTTCCAAGGCTGTTCTTCATTTGCATTTTAAAATAGTTGCTGTAGGACAGCAGTCAGCAACCTGCGGCTCTGGAGCCGTATGTGGCTCTTTCACCCCTCTGCTGTGGCTCCTTGTCACTCAAAATATGTGTCACAACCGCCAAAGTGCGACACCCGCCGGCATGCGATTTAATGAGCTTTTCAACCCCTGGTAGGCCAACCCTGGATAAATCCAAGAAAAGAAAAGTTTCAGAAGAAAACAGAACATTTAATTCAACTACATATGCTAGTTTTGTGGCCGCTCAAGAAATAGTCAGGCACGGGAAGGGTTTTGTGGCTCCCGGTGTTTTCTTTTCTGTGGGAAATGGGTCCAAATGGCTCTTTGAGTGTTTAGGCTGCTGTAGGAGAAAGGATGGCAGAATCCGGAGGTGGAGTCAAAAGAGCGATCAGCCTAGAATCCCTACAAGCAAACTAAGTCTAATCAGCTTTGAATTCTATTGACTCTTCTCTTAATTCCAAGCAGGTGCGTTGAGTTCTGAAGATTCCTGTGCATAGGCTACTAGCAATCAATCAATCAGTTGAATTGAACCTTCTTCACATGTGGACCTGGTCTTCCGTGCCTGACAACTGCTGCATTTTTAGGGCTACCTGCAAAAATCTGGACCATCTCTAGAGGGCTACAAAAAAAAAAAAAAAATACCACCTTTGCAGCAGCAGTGGGTTTTAAATTTACTAGTGGTTCTGTGAGTGTGGCTTGATGGGAGTGGCATGGCTTGGTGGGCATGGCAGGGGAAGGATACTGTAAAATCTCCATTCCCTCCCCAATCCAGGGGAAGGTTACTGCAAAATCCCCATTTCCTCCTGATCAGCTGGGACCTGGGAGGCAGAGAATAGATGGGGGCGGGGCCAGTCAAAATTTTTACTACTGGTTCTCCGAACTACTCAAAATTTTTGCTTCAGGTCAATGTGCAATTTTTCGCTGGAAACAAAAATGCCAGTTTCTGGCAAAAAAACCATAAATCATGGTAGGACACTACCAATGGCAATAAATGTG
Organism: Arizona elegans; assembly: GCA_022577455.1. Lineage (NCBI taxonomy): Eukaryota > Metazoa > Chordata > Lepidosauria > Squamata > Colubridae > Arizona > Arizona elegans. Next base: position 70,225,775 of record JAKOOJ010000009.1, read on the forward strand.
GGCGGATTGCCAGGTGCCCAAAAATGCAATCACAGGAGGGGGCAGTTGTCAGAACTTCAAATCCGGTTTGCAAGTACCTTTTTGTGGGGTTCCATGATCACAATTTTGAACGGTGGTTAAAGTGACAGTTAATGTTGTGGCCCGACAGCGGCCTGTGCAGCTAGTAGCTGATTCCGACAGTGAGGAGGCTGGTGTGGTGCTGCCCCAGCAGCCTGTGAAGCTGGCACTCAAGTCAGACAATGAGGAGGCTGGAGAAGATGTGGCGCCAGAGGCGGGCATTCAGCCAGGGCCTTCAGAACCTCCAGAACCTCCCTTAAGTGAAGAGGACGAAGAGGAGCCTCTTTTCGATGCACGGGCGTGCAGAGCTGCCAAAAGACAGGAGTGGCTCCTCAGGAGGAGGTCTCCTCGAGAGCTTGGAGCTAATTAGGCACTCCCTTAGCCTATTTAAGGAGGAATGCCAACTGAACCAATTTGCAGGGAACAACTTCGTTCACATACCTTCGTGTCTTGTCTTGCTTATCTTATCAGCTTCCTGCAAATTGCTTCTGGGCATTCTGCCAACCACAGTAAGCTTTCAGTTATTATTCTTTGAATTCTTGGCGGCTGTTAATGCAGTTAATTAACAGCCGTTGTTGTAAAAGACTGGTTTAACTTAGTAAACTAAGGTTTGATGGACTTTGTGTGTGCTGCGTTCTTTGGGGTCCGTAGCTGGGGCAGAACAGTTAAGCAAGGACTCCCTATATTGCAGGTATCCTGAAAGAGAAAAAGCACAACTGTCAAAATTGCTGAGGTTGAGATAGGCTGGATTAGACAGAAATTTACAAACAAGAAAATTATTTTTTTGCAGAAAAATTGTGGTCGAAATGTCCTTGTCATTACCAGACGTAAAGTCTGTCTATCCAATTTCCTGTGAAGTTTGAGTCATTGTGCCTCTTAGACTTTCACAATGCTTAGGTACTTAGCAGAAAGTGTCAACACTTCCGGATGCATTAATATAATTTATGCACAGTTCACCCCGGGGGAAAAAAAAACAGATGCCCTTAACCAGGTCAAAATATGACAAAAATGTTCTGCTAGATGCAGAGATAATAATCAAATCCATTAAAAAGCGAAAGTTAGAGTATTTTGGACATGTGATGCGACACCCAGAAAAATACAGCATCATTTAATCCTTCCGGGAAATACTGAAGGCAAACGAGGTCCAGAAGAAGAACATCACGGCTTCAAAACCTAAGGGACTGGTTTGGACAAAACTCAGCAGCACTTTTTCCTGCGGCTGTTGACAAAAATAGGATTGCCAGCATGATTGCCAATGTCCGATGATGGATATGGCACAAGAAGAAGATGCAGGGAGAACAATTCCAATAGGCAGGATAATGAGTCGGATCCAAGACTGTTCAATGGTCTTTAATTTTATTGATTTTAAATTTAATTTAAGGCAGGGATTTGCCTTTCCTAAGAAAACCTCTCTGTGGTGCTCTATACGTCTTTAATTTTAATTTATATCAAAAACGCTAGCTAACTGACATCTTAACAATCTAGGAAAAGGTTTTACTAGATGAAATTGGAAAGCTTGTTCTGGGTATTTGACCCTTTCTACAGTAGAGCTCTTTAAAGATAAAGGTTCCCCTCGCATATATGTGCTAGTCGTTCCTGACTCTAGGGGGCGGTGCTCATCTCCGTTTCAAAGCCGAAGAACCAGTGCTATCCAAAGACATCTCCGTGGTCATGTGGCCGACATGACTAAATGCCAAAGGCCCACGGAACGCTGTTACCTTCCCATCAAAGGTGGTCCCTATTTTGCTACTTAGCATTTTTTACGTGCTTTCAAACTGCTAAGTTGGCAGAAGCTGGGACAAGTAACGGGAGCTCACCCTGTTATGCGGCACTAGGGATTCGAACTGCTGAACTGCCAACCTTTTGATCGACAAGCTCAGTGTCTTAGCCACTGAACCACCGCGTCCCTTCCTTTAAAGATAAAAGGCTGCCTAAATTTAAATGACCAAGAAAGAAACAGGGGAACCACTCACTCTCTGCTCCCATCTAGTGGTCTTCGGTATTTTTGCAGCCTAAATCTGGTACCCTGTTTCTAAAGTTTTGGCATGGCAGATTCGATGCCCTCCTAACTGTCCCTGAAGTTCAGCACAAATAGTGTTTCCTATTTTTTCTCTCTTGGATTGCGAAGCATTTTATGGTGTTTTTAGAGAGGGCTTTGTTTTTCTTGCCCCCCCCCCAAACCTCTGTTGCTTTCAGAACAGCGATACAGAATATTTTTGGCCTTTGAAGGGAAGGTTTTTTCCCCTTGCATAGGGCAAAGAAACCCCTAGATACTTTTAATTCTTGGTCTTTGAATTCCTGCTGCTTGCTAAACCGTAACCTCCTCTTTTTTTTTTTTTTTTTTTTGCATAATTAAATGCTGGAATTCACTGCCAGCAATTGTGGTGATACCATAGCAGCCAAGTTGGATGGTGTTAAAAGGGAACTCAACGTATATAAGAAGGATTAACCAGGGGTGAAATTCAAAATTTTTCCCTACTGAAAATTTTTCCCTTCTGTGGGCGTGGCTTGGTGGGCGTGGCAGGGGAAGGATACTGCAAAATTTCCATTCCCACCCCACTCCAGGGGAAGGATACTGCAAAATCTCCATTCCCACCCCTCTCCAGGGGCAAGGATATTGCAAAATCTCCATTCCCACCCCACTCTGGGGCCAGCCAGAGGTAGTATTTGCCGGTTCTCCGAAGTACCCAAAATTTCTGTTACTGGTTCTCCAAAACCTGTCAGAACCTGCTGGATTTCACCCCTGGTCCCAACCCACGCCAGCAGTTGAGCCAAGAGAAAAAAAAAGTTGACAGCCAAAATAAAAATATGGATTATTACAGAGAAAAATGTGCTCCACCTACTTTAGATGGCTCAGGATCAAAGTCAAGATGCAGCCAAGATCAAGCTCCCGGTTCGGACCGGATCGCCCAATCCGGTAGTGATGGCGGTGGGTGGTTCGGAGAACTGGTAGCAGAAATCCCTGCCCGCCCATGCCCAGCTGAGCCGCGCGATCATCAGAGGCTTTTTTTTTTACTTTTAAAAGCATTTTTTCTACAAATGCTTTTAAAAGATTTTTTTAAAAAGAGCCTCTTATGATTGTGCAGCTCAGCTGGGATCGTCAGATCGTCAGAGCCTTTTAAAACCATTTTCAGCTGAAGGGGTTGTAGAAAAAATACTTTTAAAAGTTAAAAAAAAAAAGTTGGCCACACCCACCCAGTCACATTATCTCCACCAAGCCATGCCCACAGAACCGGTAGTAATAAACTTTGCATTTCATCACTGCACAAACCCCTTTCTCTTAACTCTCAACTATCTATAGGAGAAGTCAAGTTAGTAAGGTACATTGAGAATGTTCTGGGCTGATCATCAGAGGTGGGTTTGACATAATTTTACCACTGGTTTGCCGCGCACCGAAAATGTGAGTGCACGCATGTTCGTCTGCTCACTTTGCTCGTGTGCAGGCCTCCCGCACATGTGCGGCCTCCCGCACATGTACTTTGATCTCGCACACAGCTTGCATGCATGCACGTGGCTTAGAAAATGTGGCTGAATAAGATGGAATAGTGCTGGAGCGGGTGGGCTGGCCCATCTGCAGGTCGCCACTACCGGTTCGCCCGAACCGGCTGAATACCACCACTAATGACCATCTTTGGTGGAGCTGATCTTTTAACAGATGCTGGTGTAATTTATCTTTCATATTACTTGTGTCTTTTTCTTTCTAAAAACACCATTTAAGAAAAAACATACCCAGGCTTATAGTAGGTAAACGGGCCAAGATAGTGGTGAAATCCAGCAGGTTCTGACAGAGAACCAGTAGTGGAAATTTTGGGTAGTTTGGGGAACCAGTAGTGGAAATTTTGAGTAGTTTGGAGAACCGGTAGCGGAAATTTTGAGTAGTTTGGAGGACCGGTAGCGGAAATTTTAAGTAGTTCGGAGAACTGGTAGCAGAAATTTTGAGTAGTTCGGAGAACCTGTAGTAGGGATTCTAGCAGGGGTGAAATCCAGCAGGTTCTGACAGGCTTTGGCGAACCGGTAGCGGAAAGTTTGAGTAGTTCGGAGAACTGGCAAATAACCACTTCTGGCTGGTCCCAGAGTGGGGTGGGAATGGAGATTTTGCAATATCCTTCCCTCAGGAGTGGGAAGGGAATAGGGATTTTGCAGTATCCTTCCCCTAGAGTAGGGTGGGAATGGAGATTTTGCAGTATCTTTCCCTGCCACGCCCACCAAGACACACCCCACCCACTAAGCCATGCCCACAGAACCGGTAGTAAAAAAAATTGAATTTCACCACTGGGCCAAGATGTTCATATTTTTTTTTAACATAAGGGCAATATCAGTAGATATCCTATGTATAATTCTGTAAATATAATTCTACTATGACGTATCTCATGCTGATTTAAAAATAAGTTTGACACACCTGTTGAAAGTAATAAAATCCTGTTTTGAACATGGATCTGTGTTGCAATTATTTGAAAGTTCAAGAAGAGGGCTGTTCCAACTTAAAAAATAATAATAATAATTAGAGCTGCAACAGCAGGATTTTGAAGCACATTGGAATTATCATCTAGAGACAGAGGGTGGCAGGCATCCAGACATCATTCATACTTAGCTGAGTTGAAATAGCATACATAGCATCATTTGCCAAGAATGACTTTGCTTTAAGAAATTCGTGCATAAGTATTATAGGGAAGATTCTTCCATGTACTGTTGTAATGGATGCAAAGTTAGGAGAAACAAATAAAACTGTTTTTCACGAATGAAGGCGTTGGAAAAAATATCCATCTGGCTCAGGTCCAAGCAGGGAGAAATACATTGGAAACATGGAGGCTGATTGGAAAGAGGGTTTAAACCAGAAGAAACGCTGGCGATGGCATGTGTGCCCGCAGAGAGGGTTCCATGTGCTTCCTCTGGCACACGTGCCATCATGGCACTATCCAGACCTATTTTTAAGCTAATGGCTGTATAGGTGTAGTAGAACATGGGGGCTTCTAAAAGGAGACAAAAGAGGGATCGGCCTAGAATCCAGCGGTGAAATTCAATTTTTTTTTACTACCGGTTCTGTTTTGTGGGCATGATGTGGCTTGGTGGGCGTGGCAGGGGAAGGATACCGCAAAATCTCCATTCCCACCCCACTCCAGGGGAAGGATACTGCAAAATCCCCATTCCCTCCTCACTCCTGGGGGAAGGATATTGCAAAATCTCCATTCCCACCCCACTCTGGGGCCAGCCAGAGGTGGTATTTGCCGGTTCTCTGAACTACTTGAACTTTCCGCTACCAGTTCGCCAGAGCCTGTCAGAACCTGCTGGATTTCAACCCTGCTAGAATCCCTATGTAGCGAATTAAGTCCAACCTCCCTTGAATTCCATTATCTAAGTCCAAGCAAGTGCTAACCATTAAGTCAGAAGATTCCTGCGCATAAGGCTTTTAGCAATAATTCAGTTGAATTGGATCAGATTCACAGGCGGATCTGGTCTTTCAGACTGGACATGGTCAGGGCAAAACCAGTAGAAATGGCTGTTTTCCCATTCCTGCCCAATGAGGTTGCCTTCTGAAATTCTCCAAGGTCTACAATACAGGCAGCCTTCGATTTACAAGCACAACTTATAAATCAAAGCTAAACAAGAGACGTTTGTTGAGGGAGTTTTTGCCCCATTCTACGACCATTCTTGCCACCGTGATTAAGTGAATCCCTGCAGCTTGTTAAATTAGTAATGCGGTTGTCTTGGAAGGAAAATCCATCGGATTCAGTTCCAAGCTGAGAGAAAGACGCTGGAAATAACATGGTGGCTGATTGGAAAGGAAGTTGGTTGATTGATGATGCAGCATGTGGTTCTGGGACAGTTGACCCAAATGGTTGAATGAATGGAAGGATCTTTATAGGGTTCTGTGACTTTGAATTTTGAACTCTTCTGGCGGTTGTGCAATGAAGGGGCTTGTGTCTTTTGCTAAATGGTGGTGGGTAATTCTTTTTTGTGGCTGATGGCTTTGTCCTGTGTTGGGTGAGGGGCTGCTTGCTCTAATCCTATTACTTTGCTTTTGTTAGCTGTCGAAATTGCAGTCTTGAATGGACTGCTGCAGACAGTATTTGCTTTGCGTATGAATGGTGCCATCTAGATAGTTGGCTTCCTTTTTCAATAAGTTTGTTGTCTCCTTAAGTGCTGGCATCTGCTGTGGGCTATCAAGAAAGGCTGGGGGCTGCTTTCTGCCTCTAAGAACATGTTTCTCCATTTCTCCTTTGGGGAAATATAATATTCTGCCTCTTAATATCCCCCAAAATATTTCATTCTTCTAGGAGTGGAGACACACAGTTGTAAAGTGAATCTAGTTTCCTCTTTGGCTTTGTTTGTCAGAAGGTCGTAGAAGGGGGATCATATGACGCCAGGAGACTGCAACCGTCATAAATATGAATCAGTTGACAAGGGTCCAAATCACAGGGCCCCGGGACACTGCAACGGTCATAAATGTGAGTCAGTTGCCAAGAATCTGAATTTTAATCACGTGATCCTGGGGATATTGCAACAGTTGTAAGTGTGAAAACCGGTCATAAGTCACTTTTTTCAGTGCCATTGTCATTTCAAATGGTCATTAAATGAACTGTCGTAATTGGAGGACTACTTTACATCTAGGAAATACGATGCACTAATTTCCCTGTCCACAGCAGCCTTGGGTTAATGTCGGCTGGTTTCCAAAAAGCCAGACAGAGCCCGAGATGAACTCAAAGGAGACCACCAAGAAATGCACAAATTGAAGACGAAACAGAAAGCGGAGGGAAAAAAACCCTTTTTTAGAGAGGAACACTCAATTCGGAGAATTGTATTTTGATGCTTTTGAAAGCCAGCAACTAATCGGGGATGTCCCCAATTTAATTTGGATGCAAAAATGCCAGGTTGAAGAGATGTGACTCATTTTGCTAATTTCGTTGGGTATTTTTTTTAAAAAACTCTCTACTCTGCACTCCCTTTATTTTTCTCACTTTGTGTTCATATTTTTTTAAACGTTGCTTTGTTTTCACCTTTATATTGTTTTTTCATTTGTTTTTATTTTTCTTCTTTCCTTTCTGATCTGACTTTTGAAGAGGCTGGTTCATTCTTTTATTTTTGCCTTGATATTATATAGGGTTGCCAGGTCTGCTTCCAAAAAATAGCGGACAAGCGGTGTGTGTGTGTGTGTGTGTGTGTGTGTGTTAAGTAGTAAAAAAAAAATAAAAAAAATTTACAATTAAATTATATATTTTCTTACAAACATTTTAACATGTATTAAAATAATCACTTAAAATAAAAAAATGTCCACTATTTTGTGAAAAAAAATAGTGAACATAATGTGAAAAAAGCAGACTGTCTGCTCAAATAGTGGACACCTGGCAACCTTAAATTTATTTATTATTATTTTATTATTATGCTTTTATTCATTAAACATGAAACTCAACTGAATATTTAAAATGTATTATTATTATTTACTTTCGTCATTAAACATGAAACTCAGTCAACTGAAAATTCAAAAAATTATTATTATTATTATTATTATTATTATTATTATTATTATTACAGATCAGTCATTTTTTTGGCTTGGTATTTCATTCTTGTTTGTGGAAACTTTTCATCGTTCTTCTGTTTTTATTTTATATATTCTTTTATTTTATAAAAATAAAAAAAATATTTTATTTTATATATTCTTCTATTTTTATTTTTCAACTTCTCTATTTTTATTTTTTTCAAATCACATTCAGTCACGAACTGCCGCCCCCCTTTGCTTTCCCCGAAATGGTCCCGTCCCGCACATAATTTCTTTCGGCACATAATTCCTCGCAGCCCCCCCTCCAATCGCGGGTGAATGGTACGTCCCGCTCTGCCCCCTCCCCTCACCCCCTACCGATTTAACTACGCCGGGTCGGCGATCAGGGGGAATCCCTTTGGCTCTCCCGCCCGGCTGCTCCCTTCGTCTCGCGAGACATGGGAGCCCAGTTCCCACGCCTGTTGCGCCTCAGCCTGAAGGGGAGACAGAGAGAGAGAGAGACAGACAGACAGACAGACAGACAGCCGGGGAGCAAAGCCCTGTAAGTAAAGGAGTGGGCGGGACCGAACTCGGCGTGCTCCTCTTCCCCCTCATCTTAGCCCCGCCCTTCTTCTTTTTTTTAAATAATAATAATAATAAAGCTCGCGCGTGCGCGTTGCCTCCCGGCCACTTTGGCGGAGCGGGAGGGAAAGGAAGGAAGGAAGGAAAGGAGGATGCACCCGCTCGCGCGGCAGCTCGCGCACTCGTATGCCCTCACGCAGGCGCGCGCGCGGCAGGCCCCCTGGGCCGCCTCTCGCGAGAGTAGGAGTTTTGGCGAGAGTTTGTGGAAGATGGCGCCTGTTGTGACAGGGTAAGTACGGGGGGGGGGCAGTGGTGGCTGCGCGCGGGACGGTTGCTCCGGAGTCGCCTCGTCCTCCCCTCACGCGAGACCCCCGGGGCTCTTGGCCTCCCGCCGGCCTCTCCTCGGCCGGCGGCGGCGTGGGACGCGCGAGGCCTTCCCTGTTTGGGGGACACCCCGCTTTCCTCCTCTTCCCTCGGGGTGGTGGTGGTGGGGGGGGAGAGGTTCCTTCCCTCAGAGGACCGACCGGCCGGGCGGGAGTCCGCGTCACGGGCTCGTGGAAGCTGAGGAGTTCGTGGAGGTGGAGGGGAGGTCATTTCCCGAGGACCGGGCCCCCGCGGAGGCTTGGGCGGCCGGAGCTCTCGCGCGAGGGCGAGAACGTGTGAAGGCGCAGACACGTGAAACCGCTTCTCTCTCTCTCTCTCTCTCTCTTTTGGTATTGTTTTTATTTATTTATTTTGCTGAGGGGGTTTCCTCCCTGGGCTTTAGAAGGCAGCCCTTTTCCTCCTGCAAAACGCCAACCCTGTGAGGGAGGCCGGCTTGAGAGAGACATGGGGGGGGGCTGTGTCTGTCTGTCCCCAACCCCTCAGAGACAGACTTGCACCGTGTCAAAAACCTTCGCTTTTTGGGAGTCCTGGCTTGTGCCGCCTATTTTTTTTTTAAATTTGTTTTGTTTTTACACTCAAAAAGCCTTTGTGTGTGTGTATCCGTCCTACAACGTTTCTTTTCCCCCTTTGGGGAGTTTCTTTAGCTCCTTCTCTGCTCGTTTGTTGTCTTTGGACAGTTGGGTGGCCTCGATTTCCCTGCACTGGAAGCTTTTCAAGGAGAGACTGGACTGCCATCTGTCACATATGGTGTAGGGTCTTCCTGCTTGGGCAGGTGGGGTGGGGTTGGACTAGATGACCTACAGGGTCCCTTCCCAACTCTCTTCTTCTGTCCTGTTCTATAATTGAGCATGCGGACCATGGTAAAGTTCATTAACCATCAATAATGAGTTTAGGGGAGGCGTGACTCACTTTAGATGGTGTGTAGGGTCTTCCTGCTTGGGCAGGTGGGGTGGGGTTGGACTAGATAACCTACAAGGTCCCTTCCCAACTCCTCTTCTGTTGTATAATAAGCATGCGGACCATGGTGAACTTTATTAACCAATCAATGAAATCTTAGGGGAGGTGTGGCTCACTTTGGATGGTGTGAGTTTCTATAGGAAGACTCCTATAGGAAGGCTTTTCTGAAGGGAGAGCTGTCATTTCAGCCCTATAATTATCTGGCTGTAATGGGTCACATCGGTTGCGTAATGTGGTTAGTTTCCCCATCTTTCCTGCAGCAGGTTGGTAACCTGTTTTAAGGGCTGAGCTGCTTCCCTGAAATTGGGTTTCAGACAAATTTAACAGATGTAGTAATAATGGGAGATTACTCCGCAAGGACAGTTTGTGGGGGTCACATACATGTTCCACTGTGAAATGTAGGGGTTCTCTTTTATATCAAGCAGAAATGGCTGCCTCCTCTTGTTTTGTGTTTTTCCCCCAATTTCTTCTCTATAAATATTATTGCTTCTGCAAATACCAGTAGTATATAACATTTGGAGCCTTAAAATATATTGAGATGAGAGTTGGGGATTGGATCTCAATTTTTGTTTTTCTATTTAGAGCTCTTGTTGCTTGTTATAAATAAAAGGTAGTTCAATCAGCATCTATCACCTGAAAGTACTTACTTTTCAGTGATGGAGAGCATGATTTGCTGCTTATAGTAGTTGTCTTCCTTGCAAACCTTTTCAAAATATGTGAAGTTGTCTCTGTGATATAAATATTAATTTCTGTAAAAATTAGTATGCTGTGGTTGCTTATTAGGACTGTCATCACTTGCTGATTCTGTGTTGTCCACTGTAGTAATAGTTGCGTACTCAGTTTTGTTACTTGTAACACTTTTGTTACAAGGAATTCTTATCTCTTTTATTTATGGTTGTCCATTGGTCTTGTACTTTCCTCTTTAAAAAAATTTTTTTTCTAATTTGAAATCATGTCCTTGGGTACCAAAAGTTAAGATAACCAAATAAAACAGACTTTGAAGTTATGTCTCAACATAAAATAGACTGTTTGCTGTTTTGTTAATTACTGATATCGCAACTAAATGGATAATTATCACACTTTAAATAGATTATATGTGGGGGTTGGGGAAATCCCATATTTGTTGCCATAAACATGACGGTTAAATCTGTTGCTGGCTGAAGTATTGTTTTGTTCTAGTGCTTTCTAAAGTTCTTTCAAATGGTTGTTTGGATGTTATTCCTGAACATTTGCAGGGATTGTGAAGAAAAGCTTAGCTTTGCAAAAAAGATGGAAGTTTAGAATACTGCCTGATGGTAGGATAAAGCAGTTCATAGTGCTTTCCAAATTAAGCACTTTAAGATAAATTTACAGAATTTGCCCATTTGACAAAAGTCATCTTGCAAACACATTTATACTACCTTAATAATTGTTCCTTTCCTTGTTTTTTCAGTTGTGGGTTGGACTTCATTAGCTGTTTTCAAAACACAATGCTTTTGGCATCTTTTATTCTGTAAATGAGATATTAAAACACATATTGCCAATAAGTCATGGAAAATCTTCATAGTGCCAATTTCATAGAAAATCTGAATATTTTATTAAACAGTCAGTTGAAAAAAAAAACCATTTCAAAAAAGGAAAAGGATTGAAAAATAGACTGGCAGAGTTTATGAAATTTCGGCACTTGAGGAGGGACGATAGCATAAACATGACAAATATTGCCAGTCTGATGTTTAGGAAGGCAGATTAAGAAAGATAAAAATCATTTGATGCCACTTCTCATCTTTGGATGTTGCTACTCCTGAACATTTGCAGGGATCATAGTGAAAAGCTTAGGTAGTTTTGCAGAGAAGACTAGAGGATTTATAAAACTTCCTCATAGTAGAATAAAGCAGCTCGTAGTGTTTCTATGGCAGTTTCCTGATCTGATTTTTAAAATACTTAAACATATCCAAGTATGCTGAGTCTCAAAGCCTATCATGATATATTTGTGTAATGGTTTTCTTATATGCCTTCATAATGGCAACCTTTTATAAGAGTAGCTTATAATGAAAAATATCCTATATCAGTACAAAGTTAAAAAAAACCCAAATAAATGGCTTTCTGAAATCTTTCAGTTAAAAGTCCAAGAAATATATTCATAAATAACTTACATAGCCATATCTCTTTTATAATTCCATAGTGCATGGACCATCAGTAAAGGCCCCCTTTACTATTCAGAAATGTCAATGTTCTTATCAGATGGCCAGCAAGTAGTCTGTCAGTGTTTCTTAACCTTGGCCTCTTTAAGCTGTGTGGACTTCAGCTCCCAGAATTTCGCAGCCAGCATGGCTAACTGGAGGATTCTGGGAGTTGAAGTCCACGCAATTTAAAGTGACCAAGGTTGACAAATCCTGGTCTATCTGATCACAAGGAGCATTTCTTAATAGCACAGACATTCTTTCATGTTTCCTGAATCCAAATTATTTAAGAGTGTCTGGCTTTAATGCCAGTAGTTTGAATTACTGTAGACCCAGAACATGCAACAGATCTAAATTGATGTATTATGTTCACTTGCAAAACAAATCAGGCAGTTTGCTAAATAATTCGTGTGATTTGAAATGCCTATATTTTGAGAGATTTTTTTAAAGGAAGAAACACCAAACATCAGCTCATGCCTATGGAAGTTAACCTTGCCACACACACCACATCAGATGAACTTTCAGAAACTTGAGTGGGATGTGCATGATAAGAAATGAGTTGTTTTCCTAACTGTAAAGTTATATGTTTTTTTTTAAAAAAAGCTCAGAATCTTCAGGATTCTGATTGAAAGCCAGGTTTATAAGATGTCACAATTAGTTTAGCGACTTTGCCAAACTTGTTAATAAGTTGTGGAATTTGCTGTGTATTGAGGGACAGCATTAAACACCTGCACCCATTCTATTAAGCAGTTTACACTAATGATTTGATTATGCTAGAAACATTCTAGGCAGAATAGTATAGAAATAGTGTAGGAAGGTTAACCTTAAAGTGCCATGTGAATTATAAATTCAAGATATTATTTTCCTATCTAACCTTTCTGCAAAACAGTTCAGAATCATGGCAGTCTTATGACGTGAGCTGAGTTTGTTCAGAGCCTGACAGCCTAAGCCTTTAGCTGAACTGAGATTTTAATGTGAGGTTTCTCCCTATCTAGCATTCAAGGCATTATGGTACAGTGACATACCTCCCCCCCTCGGGCGAGTAAGTGTTTACATCCTCTTTAGTTTTATTAGTAAATTTCAAGGAATATAAAAAGGATGCGTATTTTCTGCTACGTTCCCTTATGTTGAAATGCAAAGCTAACTATTAATTACTTTCTGCCAGTGTGTTGTAACTTCAGATTTGTAAACAAAAAGATACGTGTCTGTCAGATTAAATCTGAAAAATAAATTGTTTCTCCAGATGTTTCTCCTTGCACTTTTCTGAGAAATAATTGAAGCAGGTTTCATTAAATGGAGCATTTTTTAAAACTGCACTCTTTATTTTAAAACATTTTAGTCTCTTAAGTATTAATCCATAGATGCAAGTAATTGCTTACCTGAGCCTTATATCAGTTTCCCTCAGGTGAACAGCCAAGAAAGCGTTTTTAAAAATACATAGATAAGCTTATTTTGGTAGTCATTCTAGAGACTACATAAACACGGTTGTACAAGCTAGCAAAAGAGCTTACAAATCTCTCTGAATTTTTTTTTTTTTTGCAATATTTTATTGCAGGGATAGGCAGCTTTGCTGATTCCAGGGCTGTAACAGCAAAGAAATGAGGTAATTTTGTTAACAGCTGGGGTCTGTGTTTTTATGAGAGGAGGTTGCACTTAGAAAAGAAAATCTAGGGTTTATCAGGCAGCTTTTTCATTATTTCCCAAAAAACAATTGACAAGAATTTATGCCATAACATGATTTTGTAGTTGAATTCCTCCAAAGGGAATTTCATGAGAGTTGAAATTGCCTGGGATTGTGTAGCCTTATATCAAAAACTTTCCTTACTAGAGTCTTCCCTTGCTCAAAAAATTGAGTTTCATTCTTGTCTTGGATATCAAGAGTACCGTAGATATCCTGATTGTCATTGTGCATGTCTTTCTAGAAATTACTAGCATTCAAGATGAGTTTTCTTACAAATATTTTAAGTCACTTTCATTAGTTGTAGTATTTGCATGTCAGTAATGATTGTATGTGTTACTCATTGACATTTTGATGGGACAAACCAAACATCTAAATAAAAGTATTAGAAATGGTTAGCAAATTAATTATATTTAAATTTTGGAATAAAAAAAACTTATTCAAAAGGACTAGAATGAACTTTTTTTTGGTAAAATATTTTCTAAAACAAGCATATTCAGCTTAAAGAAAAAATAATGCCATTTTTGTAAAGTTCTTTAAACTTGTAATGGTGTGATATGGCTTCACTTTAAAGATAATTGCAGATTAATCTTGGATGAAAAAGTTTAGTAACCCTTACATATGTTTTCTTCCATGAATTTTCAGTATGTTGCTGTTACTAAATGCTGGAAAGACCTTCAAGAACTTATTTTAACAATGGCTTTTTAAGAAGGATAGGGTAACCTTCTAGATAACCTCACTGAAGAAAGCAGGATGAAAAGGACAAACATTTATTTAAGACTTATTTTGATTTTTGATGAGTATGGGCTTTGATGCTTCATTGATATTTTGTCAGTGAAATGTTTCTCTTTGTATTATATTGGACACTTTGACAGAGTAGTATTCCATAAATGTGATTTCTTTATTTACAATTCAGGGCAGCTTACATAATGTCCCCACTCCAGTTCCAATAACAACTCTGTGAAGTAAGTGGGGCTAAGAAAGTGAAAGTGGTCGAGTGAGCTTCCATAATGGAGAGTGGATTTAAAGTTCCTTTGTTGTTGTTATTATATATTTTATTGTTTTGATGTTTACCAACTTTTAATGTTTGTAAGCTGCCCAGAGTCTCCTAGAGAGAGATGAGCAGCACACAAATCTAATCAATAAATAAATATCTCCCTGGTCCTCCCTGCTTTAACTACTAGACCAATCTGGCTCTATCACTTTGTCAATTTTACTATAATGTTTTGGTGGGCGCAATGATTTGTGGGTATTTTAGTGCTATTTAGATAGAAACTCGAGGGTTCAAGAGGTTAGAGATAGTCCAAAGCAAGAAATATATTCTCTTCAAAGTTTGAAATTATATAGTTGCATCTGTGTATCATTTATTATGTGTGTTAAAAGCTCATTCTAATAGCTCTCATTAAATCATTAAAAATCTCTGATTGGCTACCGGGATTTAAGCGGTGGAGTCATCTTGAATACCTGGTCTGAATCTCTGAAGCTAAGCAGGGTCCATTATGATTAGGACTTGAATGGTATTTATTCCCAGGGTGAAAAGCTAGACTGACAAGTGGGAAAAAAACATAGAAGGAGGCAACTTAAAATCAATGCTGAAAAAAGAAAGTTACGTGAATGCAGGGAGTTTAGTTCAATATTTAAGATATATTATTTATATTGGACAGTCAGTTGGGTCTAATGGTTAATGCATCAGGCTAGAAACCAGGAGATGGTGAGTTCTAGTCCTGCCAGAGGCATAAAAGTCGACTGGGTGACTTTGGTGAGAAAAATAGAACGAAGTAGCATTAGGCATGTTTGCCACCTTGAGTTATTTATAAAGAAAATAAATGGTGCTCTAAGGTTATTTAATTATGTATACATTCTTAAGAGTTATATTGTAACGATTACATTATAGTATATTAGTAGAAACTCAGGACAGCATATCTAATACCTTTTCTCCCACTATAATGTTTGTGGTGAAGGGTTACACTGGGAGAGAAATTAGGTCAGGATCTGCTTTTACGTTTCCTAATATTGTACTCCAGACAATGTTATATTATATTTACGTACAAAAAGTCCTATAATAGGAGCAGTCATATTTCTTCTCATAAGTATATTATTACACTCAGGAAGAACCATTTTGGTATACAGGTAATCCTCACGATCACAATTGAGCCCAAAATTTCTGGTAGCTAAGCAAGACAGTTGTTAAGTGAGTTTTGACCCATTTTATGACTTTGCTTGCCACCGTTATTAAGTGAATCACTGCAGTTGTTAAATTAGTAATATGGTTGTTAAGTGAATCTGGCTTCCCTATTGACTTTGCTTGTCAGTCGGTCACAAAAGGTGGATCGCATGACCCTGGGACACTGCCACCCCATCATAAATATGAACCAGTTGTCAAACATCTGAATGTGACCATGGGGATGTCGCAACGGTCGTAAGTGTGAAAAATGGTCATAAGTCACTTTTTTCAGTGCTGTTGTAACTTTGGTCACTAAAGGACAGTTGAATTGTTCTGTAGGTCTTGTAGGTTTAAATTTTAAACTTTCTTTATTTCAAATAGGATGGTGATGTATCAGTGTAACAAATAACCCAAATGTTGAAAAATAATAATTTCCGAATGTTGGACTGCAGATTAAATAATTGCACGTCGGTAATATACCAGTGAATCATATATCATTTTGAAGAACTTGCTGCTAGATATGTGCAACAGGAAGTTCTCAAAAGCAACCAGCCTACTCCAAGATACCCCCAAAATGCACATTCGAAATCATTGGGAAAATAAGATTTTTTTTTAATCATTCCTATCTGAGAGCCCTGGACAACTAGTTGAGCTTAGTGAGATTTTCTGCAGTTAAGAACATATTTGCATTTCTGTTTTATATGTCGAAAGAGTTGGCTTTGTTGGCATGCTCTCTTCCTTTGGTGTATAAGCTCCCCCATGTGGCAATACACTGCATTTTGCATTGTGTGCTGGAGATGTTACCTACCGTAATCCAGCAACAAAACCTATGTCAGCAAACAGCCGAACTCAGAAAGCACTAGGAACTCCGTGCTGCATTTTTCCTGGTTTTCTTCGTCCAAGACAACATTTGTTTGGTAGGAAATTCCTTTTTATAGGACGTCTCATTTGGTATCTTTGCCAGAGACGTTATTAATCTGTCCAGTACATATAGTTTTGAGTTTATTGAGAACGGGAGTGAGAGACTTGCATGGATGGGGAAAAATAAATGAAGGCAGAAATTTGTCTGAAATGCTCACTGGGATTCATACGATCTGAGCCTTGGGGGAATAGATAATGCCATGTATCTTTTGTTTTATGTCCCCAAGCTGATGACTCTGTAATTCAGTTTTTAAAGGGAAACTTTCTACAATAAATATTAATATATTGTTCAAAAAAATAAAGGGAGCACAAGCAGAAGACATCCGAGATCTGAATGAATGAAATAGCCTTATTAAATACTTTGTTTGTTACACACAGTAGTTTTGTGTTCCCTTTAGTTTTTTGAGCAGTGTATAAACTACTGTATGTAGTAGTACACTGCTCAAAAAACTAAAGGGAACACAAAACTACTGTGTGTAACAAACAAAGTATTTAATAAGGCTATTTCATTCATTCAGATCTCGGATGTCTTCTGCTTGTGCTCCCTTTATTTTTTTGAGCAGTGTATTGTGCAGATTTATTTGTAGGATTTGTTCTAATAATGGCATTAATATTGATTGCTTTTTTCATTTTAATAAAGCAAGGTCCAACCATTTCTGCCTAGCCTGTTGTAAGTTATGAGTATTTAGTTGAGTAAACTGCAACTTCCCCCATCAATTATCTTGGGGGAATGCTATCTTTGAGTCAGTTGTAAGATTATGATTACTGTACAGCAACTTGAAGAGGAACTGTGTTGCACTGCGGATTTCTAATTAACGTTTTGCGTTCAACCATGCTTTGTATTATGATATGATTACTACACTTGATCTTGGACAAAACCCCGATAAGTGATTATGTTTAATATTATTCAAAGCATGCAAAATACGATAAAACCAAGGTAATTGTTCCATTGAAGTTTTCAAAAGAATTCTGTTTTAGAATCCCTAGTGACGCGTAATGGGGTGAGTTACTTGTCCCAGCTTCTGCCAACCTAGCAGTTCGAAAGCAGGTAAAAAATGCAAGTAGAAAAATAGGGACCACCTTTGGTGGGAAGGTAACAGAGTTCCGTAAGCCTTTGGCGTTTAGTCATGCTGGCCACATGACCACGGAGACATCTTTGGACAGCATTGGCTCTTTGGCTTTGAAACGGAGATGAGCACCGCCCCCTAGAGTCAGGATCGATTAGCACATATGTGCAAGGGGAACCTTTACTTCTAACTGATTTCCAGGCAATTCTATAATTTCTTTTTCAGCCTTTGTTTTTGTCAAAGCAAAGGTGCAGATGGGTTGAATCCAGTTGTTGACAATGTTGCTTTGTACAGGTGGTCCTTGACTTATGAGTCCAAATTGAGCCCAAAATTTCTGTTGTTAAATGAGACGTTAAGTGAGGTTTTTTCCCCCCATTTTATGACCTTTCTCGCCCAAGTTGTTAAGTGAATCACTGCAATTGTTAAGTTAGTAACACAGTTGCAATAAATGAATCCAGCTTCCCTTTGCTTGTCAGAAGGTGATCACATGACCCTTGGATTCTTCAATTGCCATAAATGTGGGCCAGTTGCCAAGAGTCTGGATTTTGATCACGTGACCATGGGAATGCTGCAGAGGCCATAAGTGTGAAAAAAATGGTCATAAGTCACTTTTTTCAATGCCATTGTAACTTCGAACAGTCACTAAATGTGCTGTAAATCGAGCACTACCTGCACTCGTGAAATGGAATGCTACCCAGTTTCCCCCCATAATAAGACATCCCCTGATAATAAGCCCAATCGGGCTTTTGAGCGCATGGCAATAAGGCCAAGAGCTTATTTCAGGGTTCAAAAAAATATAAGATGGGGTCTTATTTTCAGGGAAAACACGGTAGTTTCTGATTGGCATTGATGGGGCTGTCTGCCTCAAACTGGATTATAGCAGGATCAGTTAGCAAGTTCTTAGAATGCATTAGAGGCTTTTGCTATCAGTTATAATAATAAAAGTGGTATCAGAAGTTAATTTCATGGATTTTAAAAAATTAAAAAGTCCTTGAGTGGTGCTTGATTCCTGGTGACTAATGGATCCAGTTGTGTAATTTTTGTGGTTGTGGTACAAACAGTGGTCTGGCATTGTCGTCTTCCGGGATGGTTTTTAACTTCCCGTTCAGCCTACAGCCTTGACATTCTTAAGCAAATAGTGCCCAGGCCAGGCAATGTTTTGCTTATGAGCCCTGACTAAAATCAGCTAAACAGCTGCTATCTACTGAGACCAGGGTTTTAAACAGAGGAAGAAATTGCAGCTCACCAAAGTAAAAAGGTGTGGTACAAATTAAATAGCAGAATTACAGAGTTGTAATGAAATCTTGGAGGTCTTCTAGTCCAACCCCTTGGTCAAGCAGGAAACCTTATACCATTTCAGACAAATGGTTGTCCAATCTCTTCTTAAAACCTCCAGTGATGGAGCATCTACAACTTCTGAAGGCAAGCCTTTCCACTGATTAATTGTTCTCAGTGTCAGGAAATTTCTCCTTAGTTCTAGGTTGCTTCTCTCCTTGATTAGTTTCCACCTATTGCTTCTTGCCTTTTGGTGCATTGGAGAATAGGTTGACTCCCTCTTCTTTGTGGTAGCCCCTGAGATGTTGGAACACTGCTATCATGTCACCCCTAGACCTTCTACTTGGTCTGTTGTGTGGATGTTTGGGTGGTTCAGGGGTGGGGAATTTGTGGTGGGTGGGGGTGTGTTTGGGAATTGTTATGTGTGTTGGACCTGGTCTTTGGGTATTAAGTGAATTTTGTTGTATGGGTATACTGTGTATACACATACAATGACAATAAAGTTATTATTATTCTGTTTACTGATAAAGATGGTGGCCCCGTTTGGTTTCATGGACAAAAAATGATTGGTTTGGTGTTCTTCAGGCTTCATATATTCCAACTGCCCTTGAACTGATCAGCCCTAAAAAATAAGGGGTTCTCTTTTTTGAACAAGGACACATATAGCTGCGGCAATTCTTATTTTACAGGAGTTTCAGACTTGAAATGAGGAATTATATTGTAGTCTTACATATCCTATCATATTCTCTATATTTCTGTCTTCAATAAAACTATCATACCACAATGTGATTTCCTAACTCTCTTAAAAATAACTATATGCTAGTATTGAAACTAAGTATCATTCTGTATCCTAGAATTGAAACTAAACAAAAAGGATGAATGAAAAAGTGAATGAATAAATGCAGGTAATCCTCAACTTACGACCACAATTGAGCCCAACATTTCTTGTGTTAAGTGAAACATTTGTTAAGTGAGTTTTGCCCCATTTTCGACCTTTCTTGCCACAGTTGTTAAGGGAATCACTGCAGTTGATAAGTTAGTAATCCGGTTGCTAAGTGAATCCGGCTCCCCCATTGACTGTGCTTGTCAGAAGGTCACAAAAGGGAATTGCATGACCTCAGGACACAGCAGCAGTCATAAGTATGAACCAGTTGCCAAGCATCTGAATTTTGATCACACTGATCATGGAGAGGCTGCAAAGGTTGTAACTGTGAAAAATGGTCATAAGTAACTTTTTTCAGTGCCAATGAAACTTTGAACAGTCGCTGAGTGAACTGTGTTGTAAATTGAGGACTGTCTGTATTTAGTTAATCTCCCAGCTGTGATTCTGATTCAGAAGATTAAAAAACCCACTGAACACACGGTTCACCCCAAATTTAGTTTGAACTGTATTGCAAAACAAAGAGCACTGGGGTCTTTTAAGGGCTGGGGGCCAGGATGCAACATGAGCCAGGGGTGTCAAACTGGATTTCTTTGAGGGCCGGATCAGCATTGTAGTTCTCTGCGAGCCAGTCAAGGTGGGGGTATGTGGGGAGACATGATGGGCAGCCTCCTGCAGCACTTTGCTGGCCAAAACGGGGCTCAGGGGGCCCACACGTAGCCCCAGCATGCCTCATTTTGGCTAGCAAAGCACTGCAGAAGGCTGTCCAGGCCAAAAACAGGCTGCGTGGCTACAATATGCTTAATTCTAGCCCAGTGATGGCATACCTTTTTGCCATCACGGGCCAAAAGCGGGGGGACCGTGGGGGGATCGTGTGCATGTATGGCCACACCCATAATTCTATTTGCCCCGCCCCCACGCATGTGCACATAACCCACCCGCACTCCCCCCGCTTTTGGCACGCAATGGCACAGTGGGCTCGGTGGGCCTGTTTTTCACATCTCCAGGCTCTAGGAGCCTGCAGAGGGTAAAAACGGCCTACCTACCCACTCCCAGAGGCCCTCCGGAGGCCGGAAATGGTCCATTTGCCGACTTCCAGTGGGACCGGAAGGCCCCCTTTTTGCTCTTCCCAGGCTCTAGAGTCTTTCTAGGAGCCTGGGGAGGGCGAAAACGGCCTTCTCCACCCCACCCCCTCGGAGGCCCTCTGGAGGCCGGAAACAGCCTGTTTCCCTACTTCCGGTGGGCCCAGAAGGCCCAAAAATTGGCTGAGCTCATGTGCCCACTGATATGACTCCGTGTGCCACCTTATTGGACTTTGGGGAGGGAATGCCTAAAAGCTTTCCTACCATGAAGTAAGCTTTTTTTAAAAAAAGAAAAAAATCAGCTAAAGTTAGTAATATTGTATTAGTGATCTGAAGCCATTGTCGTAAATGGAACCTTGAACCTTTTAAAGGGGGAAAAAGTTTGCTGGAACATCCTTTCCTTTAAAAGTTCTGTGAAGTGCAGTTTTGCCTGTCCTTGAACTTACATGGAATGACTGAGTTGACATGGTCATACAAGGTTAGCATAGTTTAATGGAGAAAATACCAGACTCTAGCTTTTGTGTGTATCCATGCAGGTAGATCTATAGGTATATATGTAGTTTTTTCATACACACACACATAAAAATACATACTGAAATTTTTGCACCCTTATTCTTTTCTCACCTACACCTTGTAGGATTTTTACTAAATTTGTATCAGATGAATGCTAATAGAAAAATGATGCAAGAACATCTTTCCTTTAATTGCTAAACTTTCTAAAGACTTCAGGGCAGAATGTGTTAGATTCATAGGTTCTTCCCCACCTACAAGACTAATGCTAATGTGAAGTCTTTTCATCTGAAAATGAGTGACTGATCCTAGATTACTAAATTTCCTTGTGATTTGAGAGAAACGGAAACCTGATCTTCCCACTACATGTTATGTATTCTGTCTGCTGTCCTTCAGTGCTTTTATGTCCAAGAGTAACTTCCATTAAAGATGGAGGCCAACCTAGACATGACTGTCACCTGCTCCTTGAGCAGAAATTATTTTTTTTTCTACACTGCACAGAGCCCCTCTATAAGGAAGATTGGCAATTCTTAAATTTGAGAAAGAAACTAAAGAAAGAGAGAGGGAGGGAGGAAGAAAGGAAAAAGAAAGAAAGGAAGGGAAGGGAAGGAAGAGAGAGAAAGGAAGGAGGAGCGAAAGGAGGGGAAGGGGAAAGGAAAGAAGGAAAAGAAAGAAGGGAAGGGGAAGGAAAGAGAAGGGGAAGGGAAAGAAAAAGGAAGGGGAAAGGAAAGGAAAGGAAAGGAAAGGAAAGGAAAGGAAAGGAAAGGAAAGGAAAGGAAAGGAAAGGAAAGGAAAAAAATACCCATGTAGTGGATGGATATTCTGCAGTGATTCACTTAACAGTTGTGTCAAGAAAGGTTGTAAAACGCGGCAAAACTCACTTAACAAATGTCTCACTTAGCAACACAAATTTTGGCCTCAGCTGTGGTCATAAGTCAAGGACTACCTGTACACATTTGAGTACCATTTTGCTCTGCTGTATACTAAGATGCATCAGTTTCTATCTGGCTGGGCATCCAAGGTGCCTCTCTGAACTATAGCAATCTAAAAGTCACTTGCGTTCTGTCCTACCGTAGAGCTGAAGAGGATAAACTATTCCTTTAGTTTCTCTAGGTCAGGGGTCTCCAACCTTGGCAAGTTTAAGATTTGTGGAATTCTGGGAGTTGAAGTCCACAAGTCTTAAATTGCCAAGGTTGGAGACCCCTGCTCTAGGTAACCAGACCTTTTCTGTGTGTGAACTGGCTGGTACCTTAAAAATGATAGAATTGTGAAATCTCTGCTGGTTTTTAAATATCTACTAGTCTTTGATAGGCTGAGTATATGCAAGCGTCTAATTTATCTTGGATAAATTTAAACTTGGATGCTAATTAGAGCTAATCTTGATCCCGATTGATTTTTGAATAATGAGGTAATGCCTGACACCTTCCAGATTGCACTGAAGTACCTTTACCTTTTAATCTTCAATTAGGATTAGTAATAGTTATGTGCTATTGTCTCAGAAGTTCCTATTTGATGATAATCTGATAATCTTTCCTGTGTTGCTCCACCAACTTCACCCAAGATGGGTTAATCTCTGATTAGTTTCTGAACTAATTATAAAGTATTATTTAAAAGGCCATAAGAATAACAGTATTGGATACTGGATGAGACCTCCAGTTAAAAAGAAAATACTTTAAAACTGGCTGACCAACTGCACTCAACGTGTAGTCCCCAATGGAACTGCATCTACATGGAGGGAAGTATGCAGGGGGTACCCCAAGGCTCTGTTTTAGGCCCAGTGCTCTTCAACATCTTCATCAAAAATTTGGACGAGGTGATAGAAGGGGAACTCATCAAATTTGCAGATGACACCAAGCTGTCAGGAATAGCCAACACTCCAAAAGATAGGCTTAAGATACAGAAGGATCTGGACAGACTTGAACATTGGGCGGTATCGAACAAAATGAAATTCAATGGTGAAAAAAGTAAGGTTCTACATTTAGGGAAGAAAAACAAAATGCATAGGTAAAGTATAGATGGTACCTCGCTTAATAGTAGTAACTGTGAGAGGGATCTTGGAGTCCTAGTAGACAACCATTTAAAAATGAGCCAGCAGTGTGCTGCAGGTACCAAAACAGACCTGCTAAGGTCATATACATGAGGACTGGTCACAGAGTTACTTGTTTATCACCATCGTAACTGAACAGTCACCTCAGTTTAGTCGCTAAGCGAGGACTACCTTGTGGTTTTCTTCTTGGTTTTCTATCATCCAGTTGCTGTTTATTCAGAATAAATCAATAATTAGTAAAGCACATTTTGATTACTTTTTAAACATCTACCGAACTTTCCCCCCCCCCAAACTTGAGTTAAATTTGAAGCCTATAAATTTATGAATATACAGGTATACTAAAGAGATCATAATTTTCTTGCACATGGTTGCTTATCTGAATTCCTGTATGGTAGGGAAGCCTTTTCGACAGAAGGAACTACTATATCCATTTGACATCAAAACGCCACATTGGGGTGCTGAGTTCACCAAAATATTTTAAATGGCACGGTATTGTTGTAGGGTTGATTGAAAATTTACAAATTGGGAAAATAACTCCAGAATTCTCATGGAATAAGGTAGCCCTTGACTTATGACCACAATTGAGCCCAAAATTTCTGTTGCAAAGCAAGACAGTTGTTAAAATGAGTTTTGCCCCATTTTACAGCCTTTCTTGCCACAGTTGTTAAGTGAATCAGTGCAGTTATTAAGTTAGTAACCCGTTTGTTAAGTGAATCTGGCTTCCCCATTGATTTTGCTTGTCAGAAGGCCACAAAAGATGATCACATAATCCCAGGGACATAAATATATCTTAAATATGAGCCAAGCACAATTGTGAGGATGCTGCAACGGTCGTAAGGGTGGAAAACGGTCATAAGTCACTTTTTCATAATTCACATAAGTGCCGCTCTAATGGTTACTAAAATGGCTTGTTTGTAAGTCAAAAGACTTCCTGCAGTCATTTTCCCATTTTGTATTTATGTGACATTAGGCAATAAGACATCATATTTGTAGCATAAACCTGGAGTGTTATTTCTGTAGAAATAATGACTGGTTTTCTTCTTTAATCATCTTCTGTTATTTATGCATGATAAATGGATTGTTTCCTTACAAGTTATCTTTAGCAATAGCATATATGTAATATTCTACTCTTCAAAACCATAATAATGTATTTCAGAGATTGGCAAACCATACAGAAGGTTGTATGTTATGCCAAGCTCCGATGTGCTTTGGCTGAACTTTTGGTGTGAAACTACCCGATACGGTTTGAGTTCTAACAGGGATGGGCAGCTGGCAACCACCAATTCTTTTAATCTGTACCCATTTTAAAAATAATCAAGTCCAATTGTGATTTAATTCCGTTCTTTTTTTAAAATTGTTTTTATCCCACTTTTCTTCCCATGAAGTTTCTTTTTCATAATCCTTCCTCCTCCTGTTTTTCCCCACAACAATCCTGTGAGGTGGGTTGGACTGGCCCAAGGTCACCCAGCTGGTTTTTCATGCCTGAAATGGGACTAGAACTTACAGTCTCCTAGTTTCTAGGCCAACATATTAACCTCTATACCAGTGATGGCTTTTCAAGACCGAGCAGGGTGGATTTGATTTAAAACGAGTTGATTTAAATCACAATTTAAATCATGATTTAAATCACTAATAAAAAGGCTTGATTTAAATCAACTCGATTTTTAAAGAGCAACTGTCATCTCTGCTACTCCTTTGACCCACTGTTGACTCACCGATAGTCCCAGTGTTGCAGAATATACAGCCTCATGCTACATAACTAAGCTCCATTTCAGGCTGAATAAACTAAAGCTTCTTCTTCTTATAGTTGCTCACACACTCATCCAGATGTTTAGATTCGGCATTTAGTCGAGTTCTTCCTATGAACCTGGGATAGGCAGATGATGTTGCTTGATAATATTAAATGATGCAGGATGTAAGCTATGCGGGTGGAGAAGGAGTGTGTGTATGTGTGTGTGGGGGGGAGGCGTGTTTAATATCAACCATAGCTCTGTGGCTTCCAAGGGAGGAAGCGGTACGAAGAGAGAGCCCAAAAGAAGTGGCTGCCCAGTCCAGAACTGGATGAGGAAATGTGGAAAAGATTCAGGATAGCCCCACCCTAGGATTCTCCCAGGAGATATCTATTAAGTTAGTTGTTATAGCTGTAGTCTGTCAAGATTTCGTCTATTAGGTGTAAGCAAATAAAAGAACTGGACTTCATTGGGTCTCACTGTGTCGTCTTTGGGCTTGGGCTGGACGTAAGCCATTCCAAGTCAAGCCGACGTTTGTAATTGAGGATTTTGTCAATGGTGATGGTGTTTGAATGATGCTCTATCACCAGGGGTGAAATGTAAAATTTGTTACTACTGGTTCTGTGGGCGTGGCTTGGTGGGGGGATTTAATGTGACTGGATGGGCGTGGCCAACTTTTTTTTTTTTTAACTTTTCAAAGCATTTTTTGTAATGCTTTGAAAAGCCTCTGCCAATCAGGCAACTCAGCTGGGATCGTCAGAGAGGCTTTTTAAAAAATACCTCTCTGCCGATCAGGCAACTCAGCTGGGAGTTGCCAGAGACTTTTCAAAGCATTTTTTTTTACCACCTCTTCGGCCAAGAGGTTGCAAAAAAAAATGCTTTGAAAAGCCTCTGATGATCCCAGCTGAGCCGCGGGATCATCAGAAGCTTCTTCTTTTTTTTTTTTTTTTACTTTTAAAAGCATTTTTTCTTCGGAAGAGGTTGTAGAAAAAATGCTTTTAAAAGTAAAAAAAAAAAGCCTCTGATGATTGTGCACCTCAGCTGGGCATTTGGGGGGGGCAGGGATTTTTGCTACCGGTTCTCCGAACCACCCGCCGCCATCACTACCGGATTGGGCGATCCGGTCCCAACCGGGAGCATTTCACCCCTGTCTATCACCATTTGATCAGGGCTGTCAAACTCAAGGCCCGTGGTCCACATTCGGCCAGCGGGGTGCTTATATTTGGCCCATGGGGGTCACTCTGGAAACAGAGAAGGACCAGCCTGTGGTGCCTTTGCCAGCGAAAACGGGGCTTGGGAGGGCTGCGCATGGCTCTCCTGAGCCCCGTTTACATTGGCAGACCAGGGGTAAAATCCACTTACCTTTGCTACCGGATTGCAAATGTGAGCGCGCACGCCTCCTCCACGCCATGTGCAGAGGGTCAAAAACAGGATGTGATGACGGATGGGCGGAGCCTCCCGCTGCTGGCCCTACCAGATCACACGAGCCGGATAGATCCAGCTGAATTTCACCACTGTGGCAGACAGTTGGAGGAGGCCATCCCAAGCCGAAAACAGCTTGTGAGCCCGTTTTTGCAGGCAGAGCTCTCTGGCCACCATAGGTGCCCCCAACACGAGTAACATCGAGTTGGCCACACCCCCTGCCCCCCCCTCCAAGGTCAAACACAACCCTGGTGCAGCCCTCAATGAAATCGAGTTTGACACCCCTGCTCGAGATACTTTGTGATTGCCCCCAAGGGTGCCGATTCCTGTTGCTACTATCTTTGCTTTTATTCTCATCATCAGGTAAAATGGTCACTCAGAAAGAAATAACTTTTGAAAAACATTTCAGCTTCCATCCTCCTGGCTTTGTCTTAGGCAAAACAGGTCCGGAATGGAGAAAAGAGAGAGTCCACAGTCAAGTTGGCCCGCGCCGGCATCCATTTTGCTTGTATCTCATGCCCATTTTGTAATTCACGACTTGTTTTTTTCCTTTCCCCTGCAGGAAATTCGGTGAGCGACCTCCACCTAAGCGGCTCACCAGGTAAGGTTCAGGCCTTGTGTTCAGGCCTTAGATGGGGGGGAGGAGGGGCTCTTCCCCAGTGTTATAATATCTGTTGCCTCTCTGGAAAGGCAAGAGCAGGGGTCCTCAAACTACGACCCGCGGGACCACAAGGGCTGCCCCACCCACATCGCCCCACCTACCTGCCAGCCTCCACCTGCCTTCTGGAGGGCGAGGAGGCCAAAAATGGGATGCACAGAGGTCTCAGGAGGCCAAAAATGGGCCCGTTTTTGGGCGGCAGAGTGGTTCTGGAAGGCGAGGAAGCCAAAAGTGCGATGCACGGAGGCCGAGGAGTTTGGCCTCCCTGGCCGCCAGAGAAAGAGGGAGAGGGAAGGAGGGAGAGAGAGAGAAACACACACACACACACACACACACACAGACACAGAGAAATCCCTCACACATACCCCAAGGCAGCCACATCCCTTAACTAACCTGCTTTCCACCCCCAGTAGCATAACAAATTAAAGTTTAATTTGTGTGTATTGTTTAATGGACTGCTAAATTAGCCATGTCCACCTAGTCACATGACCACCTAGCCACGCTATCCAGCCGGTCCGGCCACCCAACACCCTGAGGGACTGTGAATTGGCCCTCTGTGTAAAAAGTTTTGAGGACCCCTGGGCAAGAGGGATAATTGAAGCTGTCAGAGCAGCAGGCAGTCTGTTCTGTTGGCCTCTAAGCTCAGTTTTGTCATTCTCCCTACAGGAGTAGGCAGCTGCACCTGCACCCTCATAGGGCTGCTAATATTACTCCTTACACTGATCCTTTATGGAAAATGTGGAGACCAGTCTGTTACTACAAAGAGAAAGAGTTCTCTCCCCCCCAAAAAATACATATGTGCGGAGCACCTCTTCCTTAATATTACATCCCTCAAAGATTAAGGTTCTACATTTAGGCAAGAAAAACAAAATGCACAGGTACAGTATATGTGGTACTTTGCTCAATAGTAGTAACTGTGAGAGGGATCTTGGAGTCCTAGTGGACAACCATTTAGATATGAGCCAGCAGTGTGCAGCAGCTGCCAAAAAAGCCAACACAGTTCTACTCTGCATAAACAGAGGGATAGAATCAAGATCACGTGAAGTGTTAATACTATTTTATAATGTCTTGGAAAGGCCACACTTGGAATATTGCATCCAGTTTTGGTTGCCAAGGTGTAAAAAAGATGTGGAGACCCTAGAAAGAGTGCAGAGAAGAGCAACAAAGATGATTAGGGGACTGGAGGCTAAAACATATGAAGAACGGTTGCAGGAACTGGGTATGTCTAGTTTGATGAAAAGAAGGACTAGGGGAGACATGATAGCAGGGTTCCAATATCTCAAGGGCTGCCACAAAGAAGAGGGAGCGAAGCTATTCTCCAAAGCACCTGAGGGCAGGACAAGAAGCAATGGATGGAAACTCATCAAGGAGAGAAGCAACTTAGAACTAAGGAGAAATTTCCTGACAGTTAGAACAATTAATCAGTGGAACAATTTGCCTCCAGAAGTTGTGAATGCTCCAACACTGGAAGTTTTTAAGAAAAGATTGGATAACCATTTGTCTGAAGTAGTGTAGAGTTTCCTGCCTAAGCAGGGGGTTGGACTAGAAGACCTCCAAGGTCCCTTCCAACTCTGTTATTCTATTTCTATTCTAACTGAGCCCTGGTGGTGCAGCAAACTAAAGCACTGTTATTAACATTCAGCTGCCTGCAATTACTGCAAATTCAAATCTCCCCAGGCTCAAGGTTGACTTAGCCTTCCATCCTTTCTAAGGTAGGTAAAATGAGGACCCAGATTGTGGGGGCAATAAGCTGACTTTGTATAAATATACAAAAGTATGAAGGCTATTGCTTAACACACTGTAAGCTGCCCTGAGTCTCCGGAGAAGGACGGCATATAAATAATAATAATAATAATAAAAAAAAAACTGTACCCCAACTCACTGACACTGGTGGGAATCAACCTGATCGCTTCAAGTAGTCCTTGACTTGGTGACAACTGTAATTGAGCCCAAAAGTATGGTCGTAAGGGATGGACTGGAGTGGAGTAGGATGACGAGGTGGCCATGAGAATTTGGAACAAAGGCATCCCTAATAGCTTAGGCAGACCCCTTAAAAGAGATGCAGCTGCACGCAATTCAGACATGTGGCAATGTCAGCCTTTGGGGTCCTTTAAAAACACATGTATGCACTGGTTTTCTATGAACTTGATTGCCTTTGTTTTTTCAATTCTTAGGGAAGCTATGAGGAACTATTTAAAGGAGCGCGGCGATCAAACAGTCCTAATACTTCATGCAAAAGTGGCTCAGAAATCCTACGGAAACGAAAAAAGGTAACGGCAGGTATCTTGTATGATGCACTGGGCTATATTGCAATTGAAAATTTAAACAAAAAAATGCAGCTTTCAACAACCGTTTGCTATTTGAATGTCATGGATTGTAACCAGCAGGTTCTGCCAGGTTTCGGAGAACCGGCAGCGGAAATTTTGAGAAGTTCAGAGAACTGGCAAATACCACCTCTGGCTGGCCCCAGTGTGGGATGGGAATGGAGATTTTGCAATATCCTTCCCCCAGGAGTGGGCTGGGAATGGAGATTTTGCAGTATCCTTCCCCCAGGAGTGGGGTGGGAATGGAGATTTTGCAGTATCCTTCCCCTGCCACACCCACCAAGCCACGCCCACAGAACCGGTAGTAAAAAAAAATAGATTTCACCACTGATTGTAACTCTTAGAATTCCTGGCTCGAAAGCCTGCAGGGGAAGTTTTATATAAGGAGGTAATGAGATTAGAAAGAATGGTGCAAAATTTCTGGATTTTTGTGTTATAGAAATCAAAAATATGTTATGTTTGGGGGGGTTTCTCTTTCATTTTTGAAGTATTGGTTGATAAACTGTAGCTAAAATAAAATAAAAAAATCCTGAATGGGTTCAGGTTTTGCAATGCAAAGGTTGCACTGAATTATTTTAAATGGTCTTTGTTACATTCACCTCTTGTGTGGAGCACCATCTAGTGGCCATTTAAAATAAGTTCTTAACAAGTATACATTTCTGTCAACCAAATGAATAAAAACAAAATAGATTAAAAAAAACCCAGAGTGAGTGTATATGCATCAGAATTTCATTTTTTAATGTATGCTAGTGTGTTCACAGAAAATAGTGACAATACAGGTCTTGCCTTAATCTTTTCTTGGTTTTGTCTCCCTAAACAAAACTGGATTACAGGAACTGGGGAAACTGCTTCAGTTGTGGTACTTTAGATTAAATTCTTACTTGACATTCTTTCAAATTGTCTCCCCTCATTTTTGTAGCTTTAAAAAAATCTATAAATCGAAAGATATAATAATCATCTAATTTTTCAAAAGGCAGTACAAATATTCTCGGGAAATACATGTTCTAAATGCAGCTATTAGATATAAGCCATCGTTAAATATTTAATTTTTTTAAAATAACACATTTCTACCCTTGAAGGCCTAGTTGGTAAAGATTCATGTGGAGTTAAAGGCATTACCTTCTCTCTAATTCCAAGTTCTACCACAAGAGAAATCTTTTCATTTATTAGAAAAGCTAGCAGAAATAACAAAGAAACAAAACCAAATCCTACATCTGATTGGATTTGAAAAATCCAATTGAAAACTAGGATTTGGAGAAGTTGTAAATATATTTCTGACTTTGGGAAGCCAATTAAATTCCATCTTCCATTTCCCCCCTTCTGGGTTTAAATAGCTCAGGGACAAAATAGAACTGCTGGTTGAAGCACCAGGCTGGAAACCATCAAATCATGAGTTCCAGTCCCGCCTTAGGCATGAAAGCCAACTGAATGACTTTGAGCCAGTCATTTTCTCTCATCTAACCTCACAAGGTTGTGGGCAGAGGTAGGTTTCAGCAGATTCTGAACAGTTCTGGAGAACCGGTAACATAAATTTTGAGTAGTTCGGAGAATCGGTAGGAAAAATTATGACTGGCCTCGTCCCCATCTATTCCCTGCCTCCCAAATCCCAACTGATCGGGAAGAAATGGGGATTTTGCAGTAACCTTCCCCTGGAGTGGGGTGGGAATGGAGATTTTGCAGTATCCTTCCCCTGGAGTGGGGTAGGAATGGAGATTTTGCAGTACCCTTCTCCCAGGAGTGGGGAGGGAATGGGGATTTTGCAGTAACCTTCCCCAGGAGTGGGGAGGGAATGGGGATTTTGCAGTATCTTTCCCCTGCCATGCCCACAAAGCCATGCCATGCCATGCCACGCCCACCAAGTCATGCCCACAGAACTGGTAGTAAAAAATTTTGAAACCCACTACTGGTTGTGGGAAAAATAGCGGTAAGGAATATTAAGTATGTTCACTACCTTCAGTTTTTTTAAAAAAATATTTTAAAAATCTACAAAAAAATATATCCCTTGCTCAAATTATATATAATTTTTTTCCCCTTGGTGCCTTTTCCTTTGGAAATGGCATTTTGCGCTGGATACAAATGACTTGGTACCGAAAGGGAATGCATGTTCCCAGTGAACCTAACGTTCTGCTCTTTTTGTGTTCAGATTTTTTTGCCCTCCTCCGTGTGTCTATCTTATGGGTAGTGGATGGAAGAAAAAAAAAGAACAAATGGAGCGAGATGGCTGTTCGGAGCAAGATTCTCAACCATGCGCCTTTATTGGGATTGGAAATAGTGACCAAGAGATGCAGCAGTTAAACTTGGAAGGAAAGGTGAGTTGAATGTAACGTATAGTTTGCGAACCTGCTTACTGATATATCATAATCAGTGTGAGTGATACTTCACTTCAAGGTGCGGATGCATTAAATTTGGATCTTTGAATCTCACTGCTTGAGGAAGTTGCATAACATCCTCAGAGACTCTTCCCATCCTGCTTACAATCTTTTTGGACTGTTGCCTTCTGGCAGAAGATACAGAACAATTAAAACTTGGACCACACGTTTTTCGGAATAGTTTTTATTCCAGAGCTATAATTGCACTCAACAATGAACTCAAGGGCCACCATCAGTGAGCTGTTGGACAGTATTACTTGGTCTGTTGGGTGGATGTTTGGGTGGTTTAGGGGTGGGGAATTGTGGTGGGTGGGAGTGTGTTTGGGGATTGTTATGTGTGTTGGACCTGGTCTTTGGGTTTTAAGTAAATTTTGTTGTATGGGTATACTGTGTATACACGTACAATGACAATAAAGTTATTATCTTTATTCATTAAATATGAAACTCAGTCAACTGAACATTCAAAAATGCATCACAAATACCATCGACTGGTGCTAATGGTTAATACGGGTTGCTGCCAGCGTCCTAGGTTATCAACCAAGTACCTTCTTAAGATGTACGATGTTCCAAGTAGCGCAGTTTTTTGCAGTTCCGCTGGTGTTATTGCAGGAAGCTGCAATTTGCTGATGTTTATTATAAAATTCTTGAACATGGTACCAAGTGCCCCGATGACAATGGGTATCACTGTTACATGTTTCATCCATAGCCATGTAGTTTTGATGGCCAGGTCGCGATATTTCATGATTTTTTCCAGTTCTTTTTCTTCGACTCTGGCATCTCCTGGTACCGCGATGTCAATAAATTGTACGTTTCGGTTTTCGACAACTGTGATATCTGGCGTGTTGTGTTCCAAATGACAATCCATCTGTATTGGAAAGTCCCACAAGATCTTCACCTCATTTTCTCTATTATTATTATTATTATTATTATTATTATTATTATTATTATCATCATCATCATCATCATCATCATCATCATCATTATCATTATCATCATTATTATCTGTTCATTCATAGCCACTGAGTATCTTTTGGGTTTTATCCTGCTTTTATGCAAAAAGTTAATAATTAGATGGTCTCATAGTTGTTGGTTTTTTAAATTATCTTGTTTTCATACTTCTTTAGCAACTACAATTGTACTGGCATCTCAATCTTTAAGCAGAGCGGTTGCTGAGTGAAAAATCACGTGATCACAACTGCCCTTACGATTTTACTTCAGCTTCCCTTTGCTTTGCAGCATCAGGAGGATAGCAATAACACTTAGACTTATATACCGCTTTACATCCCTCTCTAAGCGGTTTACAGAGTCAGCATATCCCCCCCCCCCCAACAATCTGAGCCCTCATTTTACTAACCTCAGAAGGGTGGAAGGCTGAGGAGTCAACCTTTGAGCCTGGTGAAGAGTCGAACTGCTGGCAGTTGAATGCAGAGTCAGACGGCAATGTTGCATTCTAACCACTGCCTGCCCCCCGCACCCCATGGCTCAGGATATCGCCCCAAATATCTGGGTGAGCCCAAATGGTGGGGAAGGTTTTAAAGCTCAACTCACAAGGAAACCGGGTAAAAGGACAAATCTTATAGCCCTTTTCCTCTACCTTTCTGCCCTTCAGATGCTCACCCCGCCACTGAGATAATTAGGAAGAAGAGAATTGACGTTTGCATTTACATTACAGAGAAAAGGAATTACAGTAGAGTACACAGGACACATCGTGTGCCTGGGTACACACAGTGCACAACACACATCAAAGGAATGAAGTGGTGCCAGATGTTTTCCTGGCAGGATCCCTGTGAACTACTTATGGGCAGACAAACGTTTTACCATGAAACTGATTAGGGTCTTGTCAGTGTCAGGCAAAGTTTTATCAGCTGGAGGCTAATCAGCTAATTAAGGTTACAGAGCTGATCTTATTAACTTGCCAAATGGCAAGTTGGCAATTCTGCACTGTGGATAAGAGGAGCTTGGAAAGTGATAGGTTGTTTTGGCAATTTGGGATAAATAGGTTCAAACAGGACCGGGTGTATTAACTGATCGTAGGTGAACATGTGCCAGAGAGAGACATTGCCAAGGTCGTAAATATGGACATTGTGTACAGTTTACTTTGTCACCGCCATCAAGCTACAAATAGTCACTGTCTGAGGCAGTCAGTAAGCGAGGATTGCCTGTACCTATATGCTGAACTTTGTTGAACAAAATGCATACGTCATAGTGATGTTGATACTACTTTCCTTGCTTTCACTCACTGAAAGGGAGTTAGATTACTTGTATTTCTAAATATCCTGTTTTTTTCCGACATTGTCAGCTTAGTTTCTGTCAGCAAAAGGAAATTTCCCTGCCTGTTTATCAGAGAAAATGAAAAGAGAAAATAATCTGGTGGCGAGAGAGTGTTCCTTCTGTGGCTAAGACACTGAGCTTGTCGATCAGAAAGGTCGGCAGTTTGGCGGTTCAAATCCCTAGTACAGGTCTCCTGCGTGAGTAGGGGGTTGGACTAGATGACCTCCAAGGTCCCTTCCAACTCAGATACTGTTACTTCTTTTGCAGGAATTTTTAAGCATTACACCAAGGGTCCTCAAACTATGGCTTGCGGGTCAGATACGGCCTGCCGACGCAATGTATCTGGCCCGCACAGTGGCGGGATTCAGCTCTGCCCCTTGTCTCTCTCCTCCCAGCCACCCCTCATGTGGCTGGCATTTCCTAGCTGATGGGTACATGGGGAGGAGGTGCTCACCTGCCGTGGCTGCCAGCAGGTGGGGGGTGCAAAGTGGGCAGCACAGCCTCATGGTCCCTGGCCATCCCGCCACCTGCTGGCAGCCGTGGCAGGCGAGGATTCAAAAGGAGTGGCATCTGGCAAGGTGCAAGTGTCCGGCAAGCAGGGATTCCGCAGCTGGCCCTCAAACTTCTGTTTTACAGGAAAAGAGTAAAGCAGGAATATGTCTACACAGTACTTATAACAAAGTCGTTTATCTTACAAATACTTGATGCTGATCTAGCTCATTCACTTTCTTTTTGTGAAGTTGGGAACACACATGTACTGCATTTTTCGGACTATAAGACACTTTTTTCTCCCAAAAGGGAGTGAAAATATCTGTGTGTTTTATAGACTGAATATTGCTGAAGCCGCCCTACCCGCCGGCCATTTTTTGGCCTCTGCATGCCCCATTTTTGGGCCTTTTTTCAGCCCGTTTTTGAGGCTTTTTTGGGCTCATTTTTCCAGAAAAAAAGCCTCGGAAATGGACCAAAAAAAAGCCTTGGAAATGGGCCCCCAAAAAATCTTGAAAATGGGCAGAAAAAAGGCCCAAAAATGGGTTGCACGGAAGTCAAAAACTTTTTGTTGTTGTTTTCTTCTTCTAAATTTAGGTGCATCCTATAGTCCGAAAAATACGGTACTTGCAATTCTCACCATGCTGTTAACTTTTTTTTCTGAAATGCAATAAACTGGAGCCATATCCTGTTTGAATTTTCAAATTGGTTAATTTAACAATACTACTGAAATCGTCCAATTGGTATATCTAGGCATAATTACCTTTAACAGGGCTTCATTGGAAAATACTAAATTACTGTCTCTTTTTATCCACAGAACTATTGCACAGCTAAAACTTTGTACATATCAGACTCTGACAAGCGAAAGCACTTCATGTTATCCGTAAAAATGTTCTATGGCAATAGCGACGATATCGGTGTTTTCCTTAGTAAACGGATCAAAGTCATCTCCAAGCCTTCGAAAAAGAAACAATCGCTGAAAAATGCAGACTGTAAGTATTGGCAGGCCAGCTTCATTGACTGTGGTCTGTGTTTCACATATGTGCTGTGAGTTTGTGAGTTTTCCATTCATCTCTTAAAGAATGTGGCCTTTGGTAGAGCAATCCCGTTATAAAATAACTTACAGGCATCACAACAAATAAAGTATTGAATTTCAGCTTCCAGCAATCTCAGTAGTGAGAGAGAGAATGGGGCAACAATTGTATGCATTGTGTTTTTGAGATTACTGTATTTTTCAGAGTATGACGCACTCCCCCCCCCCCCCAAAAGAGGGTGAAAATTTGGGTGCGTCTTATACACCGAATGTAGCCCAGTCCATCCCCCGGCCCCCACCCTTTGGCCTCTGCCTCCCAGCAATTTAAAGCAAACAGCCCGTTTCAGCTTCAGCACAGCCTGGTTAGCACAAGCAGCTGATTGTCGGTTGGCTTGGCCTCCTGACCCTCAGCTGTTTCAGGCTGCAGGGATTGCGATTGCCTATTGCTGCGCGCCCCATGCAAGGAGGCAAATTGCTGGGAGGCAGAGGCAGATTTTTTTTCTTGTGCTAATCAGGCTGTGCTGAAAATGAAACTAAAGCAGGACGTTTTCTGTTTGCTGCAAGGAGGCAAATTGCTGGGAGGCAGAGGCAGATTTTTTTTTTCTTGTTTTCCTCCCCAAAAAAGGTAGGTGCGTCTTATAGTCCAGAGTGTCTTATACTCCAGAAAATATGGTACCCGATTAAAGAGGGTAACAATATTTTAAAACAGGGTTGTCCAACCTTAGCAACTGTTTAAGATCTGTGGATTTCAACTCCGAGAATTCCCCAGCCAGTACAAGGAATTCTGGAAGTTGAAATCCCACGAGAAGCTTCTGGGACAATTCTGGGGATTGAAGTCTAGGTTTTAAAGTTGTCAAGGTTGGACACCACAGTTTTAAAGCATGCTTCAAATTTAAGATAATCTCTAAAGATAAACAGCTAAAAGGACAACATTCTAGACTAGTTTATTCTATTTTTATTTTTTTATCGACTGACTAGGACAGGAGATTCTCTGCTGAGTGTAAAAAAAAAAAAAAGCTGGAAGAAACTTGCATTTTCAGATTAGTAGAAGTGCTGATTTCATTGCCAGCACATCTTTCCTGTCTAAGGCTAAAGCTGGTATATTAAAGACTCTGTTTTTGTTTTTTCTCCTGCAGTATGTATTGCATCAGGGACAAAAGTGGCACTGTTTAATAGACTTAGGTCCCAAACAGTTAGCACCAGATATTTGCACGTAGAAGGAGGGAACTTCCATGCCAGCTCACAACAATGGGGAGCATTTTACATTCATCTCTGTGAGTAAAACTGAAACCTCTCTGTGTGTGTTTTGTGTAATCTTTCCTAAGTTTGGGAAAACTGGTAGCATTATGCTTTCTTCTGGAACGGATTCAAGTTTGCCTGGGATGCTGATATATTCTCTTTCCTCTGCAGTGGACGATGATGAATCCGAAGGAGAGGAGTTCACAGTCCGAGATGGCTATATCCATTATGGCCAGACGGTCAAACTTGTTTGTTCAGTTACTGGCATGGCGCTCCCAAGATTGGTACATTTTACATTTTCAGTATATCTGCTCCTGAATCATTTTTTAAAAATAATATTTTGTTAAAATGTAGAGATTTTGGAATAGTGTTTGAGGGATAATACTGTTGTGGTCTGCCACAGCCTGCGGAGCTGGCAGCGGAGTTGGACAGTGAGGAGGCTGGGGAGGACAATGAGCTAGGCCTGGAGTCTGGGGAAGGCTCAGATGAGGGCTCTGTGTTGGAGGCAGAGATGGGGCCAGGACCTCTGGGAGTTCTGCGCAGACTCCAGAGCCTCCAGAGTCGGATATCAGAGAGGCAGAGGAACGGGGATCCTGTTCCCATTGTGTGCATGAGCAGAGCTGCCAGAAGGCAAGAACAGTTAAAACAAAAGGGACAACTCGGGAGTAAGGCTTGGAGATGATTGGCCCCTCCCATAAGACATAAAGGAAGACCAAAGGCACATGGGCCTTTGTAGGAAGCAACGTTGTAGATGGTGTCAGTTTGTACTTTGAAGCTCTGTTTTTGACAGTGTTTCTGTGTGGCCTTGCCAAGATAATTGCCAATTAGGTCTTTGGCAGCGTGTCAAAGAAGATAAAGTGGGTGTTTACCAGCCTTATCCGAAGGACTGTGGCAGACTTCTGTTGGACTATTTATAAACTCTTGGTGATTCAGCACGTGCTGTGAATGAAAGGAATTCACAGCAGTTAAAATTAAAAAAAGGGGTGGGGGGTGGGGTTGGGACTAATTGTGTGCTTTTTACTATATCAGGAAGCCTAGGTCAGAACACTATCAAAGTTGGCAAGCAGGCAGCCAAACTACTATTCTGCAATAGCATTGTAGTGTCTGTCTAATGTAACATCACCTACACACTAATAATAATAATAATAATAATAATAATAATAATAATAATAATAATAATAATATAATGACAATCCAAACTTCTGACTTTGCAATGACAAAGTTGAAACTGTTTCACATTTAATATGTGAGTACAGCAAAATCGTCCAAATTGATTACAAGGCTAGACATGACCAAGTTGCTAAATTAATCCACCGGTCATTATGTAAAAAATACGACTTAACCTGTATCTGAAAAGCCATGGGAACATAAAGTGGAAAAAGTTGTTGAAAATGAGAAGGGGAAGATCTTGTTGGACTTTCGAATACAGACAGATCGTCATTTGGAACACAACACGCCAGACATCGCAGTTGCCAAAATCCAAAGCGTACAATTTATTGATATTGCTGTACCAGGAAACGCCAGAGTCGAAGAAAAAGAACGGAAGAAAACCATGAAATATTGCAGCCTGGCCACTGAAACTATGGATTTTGGATGAAACATGTAACAGTAATACCCATTGTCATCGGGGCACTTGGCACCATGTCCAAGAATTTTACAAAACACATCAAGAAATTGCAGCTTCCTGCAATAACACCAGTGGAACTGCAAAAAAAAAATCTGCTACTCAGAACATTGTACATTTTAAGAAGATACTTGGTTGATACCCAGGATGTTGGCAGCAACCCATATCAACCATCAATCAGTGATATTTGTGATACATTTTTAAATGTTCAGTTGACTGAGTTTCATGTTTAATGAATACGAGATAATAATAAATAATCACACTTCCTTAGCAACAGTTTTGAAATCCATTGCCAACTGATAATACAGGAGGAAATAGCCATCCAAAGTGATACATTCA
Organism: Arizona elegans; assembly: GCA_022577455.1. Lineage (NCBI taxonomy): Eukaryota > Metazoa > Chordata > Lepidosauria > Squamata > Colubridae > Arizona > Arizona elegans. Next base: position 70,264,507 of record JAKOOJ010000009.1, read on the forward strand.
TGATGTTGTTGTTTAAAAAAAAAACTTTCTAAATATTGAACTGTATTTATTGACAGATAATACGGAAAGTGGACAAACAAACCGCTTTGCTAGATGCAGATGATCCAGTATCCCAGCTCCATAAGTGTGCATTCTACCTTAAAGATACTGAACGAATGTACTTGTGCCTTTCCCAAGAGCGAATTATCCAATTTCAAGTAAGTTGTTTGACATATTAGTATAGTATACGTTGTTTTGTGATCTTTTGACAGTGGGCATGTCTAAAAACTAGCACCATGGGGACTGTAGCATATACTCCAGCCTTTTGGTAACTCCTCCTCTTAAAATGGCATGGCATGGCAATAGGGTTTATATTTGCAATACTGTAGTACTGTATATTTTACTTGCAGATGGCATCTTAAGGTGAGAGAGGGCCACTCCTTATTTCCTGCCATATATTTTAGCATAAATATATATTTATATATATAAAGGGAAGTCTTGGAAAGGAAGCTTCAGGGTTTTGATAGGAAGAGACGAGACCACCAAGAGAATTTGTTCAGAAAAAGGCAAGTCTGAAGAGAATACCGTATTTTTTGGAGTATAAGACATACTTCCTCCCCCTTCCCTAAAAGAGGGTGAAAATTTGGAAAATTATACACCGAATGTAGCCAAAAATGCAAGGCACGGAGGAGGCGATGGTCTGCGGCAATCCCTGCAGTCTGGAACAGCTGATTCAGGGTATTCCGGGAGGCCAATTGACCCACCATTCAGCTGCTCGTGCTGAATCAGGCTGAAATAATATGCTGAAGCTGACCTGGCTGTTCGCTATTTGTTGCAAGGACTTGTCAGAGTTTGCATCAGCAATCAAATCCAGAAAGCACACACAAGTAACTAATTCAGCAGGATTCAATAACTTCTCTTTATATATAATATAGCACATGAAGTAAATATACAATACCAAAAGCAGGTTTTCCAACGTGGTAGTAAATACAAGCAAAACACAAGCAGAGGAGAGGAGTTTCAGTTTCAGAGATGCAGCTTTAGTGAGCTAAGCCACGCCCAGGCTCCTTGCTGTCTCCTTCCTTGTTGCTCACACAGCAAATACTGTTTCAGTTTCCAAACAGCCCTCAACTCTCTCACACACTGACAGGATGCTAGCCAGATGAATACTGATGGATGCTGGTAGGCAGAGGCAGAATTTTTTTTTTCTTATTTTCCTCCCCAAAAACTAAGGTGCCTTTTATACTCTAGAGCGTCTTATATTCCGAAAAATACGGCATATAGGGCTGTGTCTGGATTTTGGACCTGACATCTTATTGAAAGCCTCTGCTGTTGTATTATTTACGCTCTCTCAAGTGTCTGGCAATTTTTTTTTTTTTAAAGGCCACTCCATGCCCCAAAGAACCAAATAAAGAGATGATTAATGATGGAGCTTCATGGACAATCATTAGCACAGATAAAGCAGAATATACATTTTATGAGGGCATGGGACCAGTCCATGCTCCTGTAACACCTGTGCCTGTTGTAGAAAGTCTTCAGGTAAGCCAGAATTTTCTTTCTAACTATTCCTGCTTGAACACAGCGTATAATAGAGATAGAATAGAATGACAGAGTTGGAAGGGACCTTGGAGGTCTTCTACTCCAATCCCCTGCTTAGGCAGGAAACTCTACACCACTTTAGACAAATGGTTATCCAACATCTTCTTAAAAACATAGCCATTTATTTGGTTGGTTGGTTGTCACCTATGCTCTGAAAATATTTAGTGGAACTTGCATCTTTAGGTATTCAGAAATATACGTAGGGGGAACCAAATCTATGACATGGTGTTTGTATTTACTAAACAAGGAAAAGTTTCCTCTCTCTTTTGCAAAATGTTATTTGGGCATTCCAGTTAAAGAAAGAAATAGTCTTATTTCTTGTTTCAAAGATATGAGAGTACATGAGAGTGACTTGGAAGTGAAGGGTGGATAGGGAAGAGATGCTGGCTAGGGAACAATCAGATTAGAGAGGGCTTAGCCTTCAGCTAAATAAAGGGCAGAGAAAGAGACTCAGAAAAACAATGTCAACTACTCAAGCTGTGAAAATGATAGCAGGAGATTTTGTGCTATCAGGCTTAACAAGATTCTATTAATGTAAAAGTAAAAAGGCTTTAATGGAGTCCCTGCGGGTTTTACTCCGCTAGTTGTTGCTGACTCTCAGGGGTGGCGCTCATCTCCGTTTCAAAGCTAATGAGCAAGCGCCATCTGAAGAGATTTCCGCAGTCATGCGGCCAGCATGATGTCGTAAAGCACTGTTGCCTTCCCACCAAAGTGGTACCTATTTTATCTGCTCGCATTTGCCTGCTTTCAAACTGCTGGGTTTGCAGAGCTGAGGCGAGGACGGGAGCTCACCCGTCGTATGGCGCTCGGGTCTTGAACCTGGGCTGCCACCTTTCCAGCTGGTAAGGGTGAAAATTTCCCTTTGAAAGATTCAGCTGTCTCTCCCTCCCAAAAAAGCTCCATTGGTTCAAATAGGGTTCCCTGAAATCACTGCGTTTTTGTGCTTGTCTCCCATGATAAACATAGTTCATTATCTTTCCTTTCATTTTCACAAGCTCAATGGTGGTGGAGATGTAGCAATGCTGGAACTAACCGGGCAGAACTTCACTCCAAATTTGCGTGTCTGGTTTGGGGATGTGGAAGCTGAAACGATGTACAGGTGTTGTATAACCTTTGCAATGTTAATGTAACTCCTGGGTGCTTGTTTGGGATTCTGTAAAGGGAAGACATTCATCAGTCATCCATTCACCTAACTCAGGTGTCTGCAACCTTAAACACTGAAAGAGCCATTTGGATCCATTTCCCACAGAAAAAAAACAACACCGGGAGCCACAAAACCTGGGTGGGTGTGGCCAACTCCACGTCACTCACTCCCATCCAGTCACATGACCCCCCCCCAGCCACGCCTACACAGCCAGTCATTAGGGCAGAGAACTGGTTGTTAAAAAACATCGGGAACCACAAAACCCTTTTCTCTCTTTCTCTCTCTCTCTCTCTCTCTCTCTCCCTCTCCCCCCCCTCTGTATCTCTCCCTCCCTCTCTATCTTCCCCTCTCTCCTCCTCTCTCTGTCTCTGTCTCTATCTCCCCTCTCTCTCTGTGTATATCTATGTTTCTCTCTCTCCCTCTCTCTGTATCTCTCGGATTTCAAAGGCCAAGCGAGGAGTGACTGGGAGGGGAGGACGAGGGGTGGGGCCAGCTATTGATGGGACAGGGAACCGCACCAGAGGGCCAAAAGAGCTGCATGAGGCTCTGGAGCCGTGGGTTGCCGACCCCTGATAATAAAATAATAAATTTACATGAATTTCCACACAAGTAATCCTCAACCCTACGGCCACAGTTAAGCCTGGAATTGTGGTAGTAAGTTGTGTTGGTCATTAAGTAGGTTTTTGTCACCCAATTTTATAGCCTTTCTTTTTTTTCCAGCGCTCATTTAAGCAAATACCATAGTGGTTAAGCAAATTTGTTGTCTGCAATAACCATTTTTTTTTATTTATTTTTTTGCAGAAAGTAAACAGTTTTTCACAAGAAATCTAAATCTCTGTCCTCATTGCAGCAATACGCAGGACAATCGTGCAAAATAATTCTTCAGTTTCTTCATAGCCAGAGATTGTAAACAAGACAATTTCTTTACAAAGGAGCCCTAGTGGTATGGTAGTTAGAGTGCAGTACTGGAGGCTGACTCTGCCCACAGCCTGGAGTTCGATCCTGACAGGGCTCAAGGTTGACTCAGCCTTCTATCCTGCCGAGGTCGGTAAAACAAGGACCCAGATTGTTCAAGGAAAGAGGATGACTCTGTAAACCGCTTAGAAAGGGCTGTAAAGCACTGTGAAGTGGTATATAAATCTATTGGCCTTCCTTCCTTCTTTCCTTCCTTCCTCCCTCCCTCCCTCCCTCCCTCCCTCTCTCCCTGTGGTTAGAATGCAGTATTGCAGGCTAACTCTGCCAACTGCCAGCAGTTCGATCCTGACCAGCTCAAGATAGACTCAGCCTTCTATCCTTCCAAGGTCGGTAAAATGAGGACCCAAATTGTTGAGGGCAAGAGGCTGACTCTCTAAACCGTTTAGAGCGGTCTATGAAGCACCGTGAAACAGTACATAAATCTAAAGTGCTAAAATGCTGCAAATTTATTGTGCAATACATGCCGGTGGGGGAGAAAACTTTTGATTATCTTGCCGTCAAATTTATTTATTTATTTAGAAAATTTATATTGCTCCCTATTCGCCCACGGCAACTCAAGGCGGTGTAAAGATAAAGGTTCCCCTCACACATATGTACTAGTCGTTCCTGACTCTTGGGGACAGTGCTCATCTCCGTTTCAAAGCCAGCGCTGTCCAAAGACGCCTCCATGGTTATGTGGCCGGCATGACTCAACGCCAAAGGCGCACGGAACGCTGTTACCTTCCCACCAAAGGTGGTCCCTATTTTTCTACTTGCATTTTTTTTTTTTACATGCTTTCAAACTGCTAGGTTGGCAGAAGCTGGGAGAAGTAACGGGTGCTCACCCCGTTACGTGGCGCTAGGGATTCAAACCGCTGAACTGCCAACCTTTCGATCGAGAAGCTCGGCGTCTTAGCGACTTTTTTTTTTTTTAAATTTGATTTATATGCCGCCCTTCTCCGGAGACTCAGGGCGGCTTCCAATGCGTTAAGCAATAGCCTTCATCCTTTTGTATATTTATACAAAGTCAGCTTATTGTCCCCACAAACTGGGTCCTCAATTTACCTACCTTAGAAAGGATGGAAGGCTGAGTCAACCTTGAGCCTGGGGAGATTCGAACTTACAGTAATTGCAGACAGCTGGTGTTAATCACAGTGCTATCAGTCTGCTGAGCCACCGCGTCCCTTCAAAAGGCGGCTTACAGGAATATAAAAACATCCTATATATATATATATATATATATAAATAAAACTCATGGAAGAAAATAATCAAATAATCAATTAATAAAATAATATCGTACAAATTTGAGATGTTACAGCAGATGGTTTTCCTGAGGAAAGTTCATGTCTTCTTCCGCTTCTTTCCTAGATGCGCCGAAAGTATGCTGTGTGTCGTCCCGGATATCTCTGCATTCCGGGAAGGATGGCGGTGGGTCCGTCAGCCCGTCCAGGTTCCGGTCACGTTAGTGCGCAACGATGGCATCATTTACTCCACCAGCCTTACCTTCACCTACACCCCAGAGCCCGGACCCCGACCGCACTGCAGTGCCGCCGGGGCCATCCTCCGAGCCAACTCAAGCCTCCTGGCCTCCAGCGAATCGAACACAAACAGTGAGGGAAGTTACACAAACGTCAGCACAAACCCCGCCAGTGTCACATCATCAACAGCCACCGTGGTTTCCTAACCACTGCTCTTCTTTGGACGGAACTTCTTTTTTTAAAAAAAAAATATATATATATACTTTTTCAAGTGCTTCAAACAATGAAACCCGAACAACTTTTGTGGTTTCCCGAGGGGAAGAAGGAGACAGAAAAGGAAAAAAGAAATAATAATAATGCAACCCCTCCATATGCCGCCGTATGAACTTTTATCACCTACAAGTGCTGATCTCAATTCGAAGCCACAATAAAAATGAAATGCGTTGTGGGGGGGCAGGCCCAGCACCCCCTTTATGGGAAAAAAAATATATCTATTTTTAGTTGTCTCTTTAAAAATGGACACGTAACTACAGTTAAACCGAAAGTGGCTGAGATTCAAATTGAACTAGTAAACATGGACAAAACATGGTTTTTATGGACCAAGGAATACTTTAGTAGAGAAAAAGGTACATTTTCACCATGCCTTTTGTATCACAACATATAGTATGCTTTTGTTACCAAATAGTTTATATATTATTATTATTATTATTATTTTCCTCCTCTTGAGCATTTGCTCTGAAGTATATTCAGGTTCCAAGCCTGTCCATGCTTGTATAATCTAATTATCATATTCTTCCATATATTTGCGCGGTCTGTGACTGGAACCGTTGCATTTTTTTTAAAAAAAAAACCGAAGTCTTGTGACTTTTTATGAACTGAATTCTGATTTTTTTTTTCTCTCCAGCAAGTAGAACCTTGTAAAGGCCAGCATATTTTTTTTAAGAGTTATATGAAGTTTGTGCAAAAAGCTTTAAACAAATGCCTCTGCCTTGCCTGCAATACATACATGCAACGTATGTTGACTAGAGTTCCTCTCGTTTCCCCACCGTTGTGCATCGTTCTTATTTTGTGTTTCTCTCTCTCTTTTTTTTTAAGAAAAAAAAATTGTATTTATAATGTTGATTCCTGAGGTTTTTAACATTAGAAATGTGGCCTCTTGTGCAGTTATTCGAACTGCCCTTGTGTTTTAATGTACGTAAGTGTTTTTAAAAAGGATTTGTTCTTCCCTTTTCACCATCAATACATGCCTCAGAAAAAAAAAAATATTGTCAGGATTTTGTCAGGATTTTGTTTTGTTTTTATTATTATTATTATTATTTTTGGCTACCCCTGTACATAATTTGCTATTAATTGTAAGTTAAGTGTGTGTGTATGTGTGCGTGTGCATAATTTGATTTTTTTTTAAAAAAAAAAATAAGAAAACCTAGTCTGCTCCCAATAACATTATCCGGCTGCATGTTTTCTGTCATAGGCAGACGCCAGCATTCGCTTCAAACATGGGTCACAATTGTTGGCTGCTCCCCTTTATTTTTATATTGGGAATTGTGAGAAATTACCCTCGCTCTCCTCCCATCATTTTAATGAACTAATTATGTCCATGTATTATTTTTTTTCCCTCTTCCTGTCAGGTAAAAAGATTGTCCCCTAGTAATTTCTGATTGCGGAAACGCTGATGTGGGCTGTTCTTCCCTCAAATCGTCTCTCCGTTGCATGTTAAATCAGCACCAAATGACACCACCGTTTTCTTCTAAAGCCATTGAGGTTTAAACAGCAGAGAGGCCTGCTGAGAATGGGCCCAGTGCGGCCGCCATATTTAAAAACCTGTGCATTTAATGGGGGAGTCAGTTCATTCCCAACATCGGTGTCATTGCTTTGTAGCATTTTGGAATATGCTTAAAGAAAGGGTTCCTTGGTATTGAAAAGTTTCTTCCCCCCTCTGACCGAAGCTGTTTTTAAGAAGTATCCGAATAATTCCAAAACTTGGATCAAGGATCCCATGAGTTTTAGCTTCCATTGAGTGGAGTCTTCTTGAAACGATGTGTTTTTAGAAATCTAGTGGCTTGATGGGTTTGATGGATAAGTAGGTGATCCAGAAGTTTAAGTGCTGAGCCTAGTTATATGGATCTTATATAAATACATTGGCAGATTCTCAAATGCCAGAACGGAGGGGAAAAAAATTCATTTCACTTGACTTGCACTTAGAGGCATCAGTTTTGGTTCTTGATTAGGAATTTGCCACCTGCTGTCTTTATCCTTCTCTCCTTGGATTAATTGATTTTAAATAAATTATAAATTTTATTTGCAAGCAAAGAATTAGGATCATCAGAGTTTAGTCCCATTTTCTCCCCCCTGTCATAAAAGATGATATCCTTTATTCATTATAAACCTTCATTGTTCCATAAACGGAAAACTTTTAAGTACGGTAGATGTTGGAACTTCGTAAAGAGCAGCCTTTGTGTGCAAAGGCAAACAACATGAACGATTTCCACACATAAATCTACAGTTTTAGTTTACTGCCACTAACTTCGCTTCTTCTCCCATTTAAAGGCTGTTTAGTTCAAGGCTTCAGCTGCTAAGCATAGTTCATCAATTCAATGCCACTATCGAAAAAAATAATAATAATAGGCTTTTATTTCCAACCCAGACTTCACTCTGCATGCTGGTTTTTTTCCATGCCATTTAATCATTTCCAAATAACACGCTTGTTAATTTTGGGTTCTTAATAATAACAACCAATTTCTACCTTGCCTCACCTCATTCTCTGCGATGACCAAAAGGCAAGGATTTATGGTGGCCTTATCACTTGCTTGAACCTCCTTCCAGGGGCCTTCATATTTTTCCTGTTTCGTTGTTCCTTGTGATGTACGCAGGAAATCCCTGTGTGGTGTATGTTAAGAGTTCTACAGAGCATAATGCTGCACTTTTTTATGGAATAGGCTGCAACCTTCAGCAAACTCCTTTGAGGATCAAAAGCGGACGGCATCCTAGGTTTTCCTTAGTCTTAAGAGAACTTACAATTCTGTCTCGTACAGAATTGGTTAAAACTGCTATAAGCCTTTCAGCCTTCACAGACTGAAGTTTTGGCAAACTCTTAGACCTCTTTACCATAGCTCAGCATTAACCCCTTTCCAAACTGCTTGCCAGCTAATCTATTTAGCTCTATTCTGTATTCAGAAGTACAGAATATATTTGGTATTTTGCATCTTGGAAGGACTCTGTTAGAAGACCAACAAACTATGTTCTCTCTCTTTTTTTTATCTACCTGTAACAACTACGAGAGCATTGGAGACCTGGGGGTGGGGAGGATTAGTATATTTTTCCCAGCATCTTTTAACCTTTAGCTTTTACAGATTTATTGGAGGAGCTGAGTGGAGGAATAATTGTCTTTCTGGGGGTGTAGATTTGGGGGAAGAGTCTTCCGGAGCCTCATTGCCCTGAGAAGAACTCATGTGGCCTAGTTTTTACTTTCTGAGTCAGTCTTGTTATCTCTCTATCAGCTGCGTTTTTACGTCATTGGAGTATTTGCTCAGCTCTTAGAACAGCATGTTGCATTTGTTTCCCACCATTTATTTGTACAAGAAATAAAACTGCCATCCTCTTACGAGTCGGCTGGCTAACCTGCGAGCTATCTTGGAACAAAGACAGAACTATAACTTCCTGCTTGGAATTAGCAGGTGCATTTTAGAGCACCCATTCATTTCCTTCTTATCTTCCTGGTAGCTACTAGATGGGGAGAGTACCTTTGTGAATATTATTAAATTCCATCAGGGTCCGTAATGTCTGATGACCCCTCTTTTTCCTACATCTTCTCAAGAATCTCCTCTCTTTCCCCCCGTCCCCCCTTTTAAACAGATCCTGCCCAGTCTTGTGACCCTTGAATCAATCGTAATTGCAATCTAGACGCTTCCATTGTTTTAAGGAGTGGAGAATGGATTTGGATTGTCGTTGTTCGAAAACATGGTTTTTTTTCTTGATAACCTAAAAAAAAAATAATCAAACGAGTTTGCTTTGTTCTGCCTGGGAACAGCTAAACGGTGAGCACCGCAGCTGCGTTTTAAGAAAAGATCTGTCTTTTTCAGTGGATAGCCTCTACTTGTCAAGGTTTCAAAATAAGCATCCTTTTAATGCAATGCAGTCCAAGTTGGACCAAAAAGGTCCAACTTGTGAATGAAAATAACCCCATTTTCACTGATCAAACTTGCTGTTTGCTTCCTTTTTTTTTTTTTTTTTTTTAGAAAGCTAAACGTATACAATGGAATATCAGAACTGTGTACTTCTTTGCGTCCAACTTTTCTTTTTACCTTTCCTTCTGCAAAAACTGTAAATGTAGGATTGAGTGGCAGTTTTTGTATCCTAGAAATAAGATTCAGGGTTTGTTTGTTTGTTGTTTCCTTCTTCTTTTTCTCTGGAACATTGTTTTCCTTCCGTTCCATTGAAAATTGCAATAGGCACAACTGCTTCAACATGGCGTTTGGGCCCTTCCAACGTGTCTCCAGTAATAATTCATGCATGGGTCTTGGTCTAAAGGAGGAGGAGGAAGAGAGTAACACCTATAGCCCTCTCTCTTGAGTGCTATAAATTGGAAGTATCCACATGCAGCATGGAGGGATAAAATCACAGTGATTTTATTACGACTTCCATGTGCACTCTTGGAAGCAAAGAAAAATAGTATTGCTGATAGCCCTCCATCAGTAATTCCTGCAAAACATCTGTTTGATTTGGTGGGCATACAGCTGCTCTGTAGAGCTCTAGACACAAAGGTTTTTTCCTTACGGATAGTAATGGGTGTCCGTGCGTGTGCTTGCATAGGTAAATAGACTGCAGGATAAATGACAGTAGACCTCGCTGAACTCCGTAAGATTTACTTCCAAGCAACCTTTAACGTAACGGCGAACAGTTAGAAAATCGCCCGTCATTTGCTATGATTCGCAGGCTCTAGTGATTAACATATTTCTGGTGTTTTGTCTGTGTACCTGGTCATCCAGTCCTTTTTTTTTTTTTTAAAAAAGTTGTTATTATTTTTTTAAATTTTGCAAACGACGCACCTGTAAAGTTTCGTAGCAATAAGAAGGCCGAAGAAGTCTTCACGGTAATTTTTTATACAAAACAAAAACACAAAAAACCCAATCTTGCTCGGTGGACCTGTTTCATCTACCCCCCCCCCCCCAAAATTTAAAAAGTCTGCGCCGTGAGCAGTTTGCAGGAATGAGTAAAAATGAAACATCAGCAAGTTGTGTGTTGTCACGTGTACAGTGTATAATTAGCACACTTGAATACTTTAAATTGATTGTTTTTAAAAGGAGAAAAAAAAGATTTGCTGAAGTTTGTTAAGAATGAATTAAATGTTCTGTTACTCTTTCCTGTGACTTAATTCGTCATAAAAAACAAAAAAAAAAGTGGTTTTGAAACGATCGCAGACTTGCTGAAATGTTGATGTATCTCTCCGTATAAGGAGCAAGTTGCGTTTTCCTGACAGGGAACGAGCCCATCCAGGTGCAAAGCAGACGAAAAAGAAATCCATGCCAGAATTCAAGAACGGCCATTGAAGATCTGGACAGATCTGGATCTGAAAACTTTCCTCCCGCTTGTAAAGAAAAAAAAAATGCAGACGTTAGACAAAATTGTTTTTAATTCCTATATTGTAAATATGAACTAGTTCACTTTTTTGATATTATTTATTAAATAAGAAAAAAAAAAGAATTGCTTTTAATCTCATTTAAATCCAGTGCAGTTGGGCCGAAGGTTGGGCCGAAGTTTGAATTGGCAGCCTACTTCAGGTAAATAAAATTCCATCAGTTCTGGCAGTTTTTAGAAAACGAATACGATGATCATTTAATTTGGGGAAACCTACATGAGATTCCAGGAGACCTGATAACCTTGAATGGAAGGATTCTGCATTTCAGTAAATGATGCAACCTAACCATTAGCAGTTGTAAAGATATGCAGCTTATAACCATTCGTTTAATGACTGTTCAAAGTTACAATGGCACTGGGGGGAAAAAAAACCACACGACTTATAACTGGCTTTCACATGACGGTTTTGGCATCCCCGTGATGTGATCAGAATTTGGGCAGTTGGCAACTGGCATGTACTTAGCGACGGTTGTTCTGTCCAGGCGGCTTTCGACAAAGTCAACGGCAGGGGGAGGGAAACCAGGCTGACTTCACGGCGACATAATTCACGACAACTTGCAGCGATTCACTTAACCGTATCCAAAGAGGGCGTAAAATGAGGCACGACTCAAATTGCCTCGCTTAGCAGTGGGAATTTTGGGGTCAATGGTTATAAGCTGTGGACTGTCTGTAACAAAAGCGTTCATATGTTTTATTGATATAAATTGCTTCTACAGAACTGGGAATATTGTAGAGAGTCCGGCCTTTTCCTCTCATTTCATTCTACTTGGCCTTTATTTTATAACAGTCACTGCTTCGATTTGCTGGATTCTGGTTCTTTTACCCAGTTTCCTTTCCCTCATTCTATACCCGTGATGATGAACCTATGGCACGCAGGTGTTATCTCTGCGGAAGTTATATCTCCGGAAGTGGCACGCAGAGTTATCTCTCTGGACACGCCAGCCATCGCCCGTTGCTCTTCCGGGTTCCTGTGCGTACATATGTGCCGGCCAGCTAGTCTTTGTACACGCATGTGCACCAGAAACCCGAATACCAGGTGACTGGCGTGCATGCAAATGCCGGAAACCGGAAGCTCAGCTTCCCGGCACGTGCATGCACGCCAGGGAACTGCTCTTCCGGTTTCCAGTGCTCCCCCGCGCACATGCACGCAGTCCCGTTTCGGCACTCAGTGCCAAAAAGATTCGCCAACACTGTTCTATACTAACCTGGTTTATTCTCAATAGACCTTTACATTATACTAGGTCTACATTTTTAGTTTCTGGATTAGGCACGGAATTCCCCCAGAAAGAAAAGGGATTCAAAAGTAGGTCTTAGTATTTTTCTGGACTTGTCCATGTCGTTTTTTCAAATCACGGTAGAAGTTAATTACTATGGCCTTGGATATTTGTATTTTTTTTTCTTCCACTTTAATGTACATCCCCAAGATTTCCTTGTGGCCTGGCATCTGGCTACTAGTTATATCGACATCTGCTTTTCTTTTCTTTGCTTTATGAGATTGGAATCCTTGCCTACGTGCTCCTTTGTCTAAAAAGGTCATTTTGCTGTTGCTTAGAATCGAGTCGAAAAACCTGTTCAAGCAGGAGACTCTATACCCATGACGGCGAACCTATGACACTCGTGCCACAGGTGGCAGACGGAGCCATATCGATGGGCATGCGAACCAGCTGATTTTTGGGCCTTCTGGGCCCACCGGAAGTTGGGAAACAGGTTGTTTCCAGCCTCCAAGGTGGGTGGGGACAGCCGTTTTCGCCCTCCCCAGGCTCCTAGAAAGGCTCTGGAGCCTGGGGAGAGTGAAAAACAGGCCTTCTGGTTCCGCTGGAAGTCAGCAAACAGGCCATTTCTGACCTCTGGAGGACTTCCAGGGGATGGGGGGTGGAGGAGGCTGTTTTCGCCCTCCCCAGGCTCCTAGAAAGCCTCTGGAGCCTGGGGAGGGTGAAAAACAGGCCTTCCGGTTCCACTGGAAGTCAGCAAACAGGCCATTTCTGACCTCCGGAGGACTTCCAGGGGATGGGGGGTGGAGGAGGCTGTTTTCGCCCTCCCCAGGCGCCTAGAAAGCCTCTGGAGCCTGGGGAGGGCGAAAAACAGGCCTTCCGGTTCCATTGGAAGTCAGCAAACAGTCTGTTTCTGGCCTCCAGAGGGCTTCCGGCGATGGTGGGTGGGGAGCTGTTTTTGCCCTCCCCTGGCTCCTAGAAAGCCTCTGGAGCCTGGGGAGGGCGAAAAAATGGGCCTACTAGGCCCACCGTGCCATTGCGTGCCAAAAGTGGGGGAAGCACGGGGGTGTCGCACATGCATGTGTGGAGGTGAGGTGCATAGAATTATGGGTGTGGGCACTCGCATGTGCTCCCCCCCCCATTTTTGGAGCGCGATGGCAAAATGGTTAGCCATCACTGCTCTATACCATATCAGACAACTGGCTGTCCAGTCTCTTCTTAAAAACCTCCAGTGCTGGAGCACCCATAACTTCTGGATTCAAGTCTTTCCAGAGTTCTCACTATCAGGAAATCCCTCCTTAATTCCAGGTTGCTTCTCTCCTTGATTAGTTTCCCCCCATTCTTTCTTGTCCTTCCTTCTGGTGCTTTGGAGAATAAGTTGACTCCCTCTTCTTTGTGGCAGCCCCCGAGATATTGGAAGACTGCTATCGTGTCTCCCCTGGTCCTGCTATAAACATTCAGTGATGTTCATCTCGTGTTGATTTTAAATGTTCCATCTTTTTTTTTTTTTAAAAAAAAAAAAGTCATATTAGGAAATACTCGAATCGTTTTAGGAAATATTCCAATGTATTTCACCGTAATGCCATGGTACATATTTTTAAATGGTTATTGCTGAAACCATCTTTTAAGACTTGATTCGGCAGGTTGGCGACCTCATTCTAGTTTAAACATGTAGCTTCTATTTTTGTAGTGGGGTGTTTCTGCCTCCCAGGTGTAATAGGAAGCCTGTTATTTGATCACATTTGATACTGTGATTATTTGGTTTTGTGTCTTATTTTTTCTTCTCTCTGCAGGTGTTTTAATTTGAAATGTAGTTGTATGGTACATTCATTAGCCTTGCCTTTAGCGTATAAGTGATGAGAATCAATTCACTAGTAGAAAGAACTACAAGACAAAATTCGGATGTTAGCTAAGAAATATATTTACGAAAAGGAATAAAAGATCCCCTTTCATAATTAAGGGATGCGATGGCTCAGTGGCTAAGACGCTGAGCTTGGAATAGAATAGAATTCTTTATTGGCCAAGTGTGATTGGACACACAAGGAATTTGTCTTAGCGCATACGCTCTTGGGAGTACATAAAAGATGTACTCGTCAAGAATCATAAGGTACAACACTTAATGATAGTCATAGGGTACAAATAAGCAATCAGGAAACAATATCAATATAAATCGTAAGGATACAAGCAACAAAGTTACAGTCATAGAGTCAAGTCAATTAGTAATAAGTTAATAGTAGTGCAGACTTAGTAAATAGTTTGACTGTTGAGGGAATTATTTGTTTAGCAGAGTGATGTCATTCGGGGAAAAAACTTGTCGATCGAAAAGTCGGCAGTTCAGCGGTTCGAATCCCTAGTGCCGTGTAATGGGGTGAGCTCCCGTTACTTGTCCCAGCTTCTGCCAACCTAGCAGTTTGAAAGCACGTAAAAAAAAAATGCAAGTAGAAAAATAGGGAACACCTTTGGTGGGAAGGTAACAGCGTTCCATGCGCCTTTGGCTTTTAGTCATGCCAGCCACATGACTACGGAGACGTCTTCGGACAGCGCTGGCTCTTCGCCTTTGAAACGGAGATGAGCACCGCCCCCTAGAATCAGGAATAACTAGCACGTATGTGCGAGGGGAATCTTTACCTTTACCTTCATAATTAAGAGGATCTGAGATGGTGTTGGGAAAACACTTCATTTGACTGAGCTCGGCCAGCTTTTATTTATAATGTTCTGCTATAGTTCTGAGCACTAATGGAGGCTCAGCCAATCTCACTGTACACATGTTTGTTTGTTTTTTTAAATTTGATTTATATGCCACCCTTCTCCGGAGACTCAGGGCGGCTTACAATGCGCTAAGCAATAGCCTTCATCCTTTTGTATATTTATACAAAGTCAGCTTATTGCCCCCACAAACTGGGTCCTCAATTTACCTACCTTAGAAAGGATGGAAGGCTGAGTCAACCTTGAGCCTGGCGAGATTCGAACCTGCAGTAATTGCAGGCAGCTGGTCTTAATAACAGGGTGCTTTAGACCACTGTATTACCAAGGCTCAAATGTTGTGCATTTGACAATAAAGGTTTGAATTGACTTGACTTGAACTTCACAAAAGATAGAAAACCGTTTAATCAGGTCTCTCCATCCCTGAAGGTGGGGATGACACAGATCTTTGAGAAGTAACTGAGGTTGCTTAAGTACACTTCAAAATTAACTAAGATTTGGTTCTGATTCTTAGGAGTATGTTGAGAGTCGATTACAAGCACAAAACTAGTCCTATTTTAGTATGCTACCCTGTTTCTCCCATAATAAGACATCCCCTGATAATAAGCCCAATCGGGCTTTTGAGCGCATGGCAATAAGGCCAAGCGCTTATTTCAGGGTTCAAAAAAATATAAGACAGGGTCTTATTTTCGGAGAAACACAGTAGCTAAAAGCATCACTAACCGTAAAGCTACTTTGCATGCGGGCCCGGACTTATAGAATGATTTGATAAGAGCGCTCATCCACCGCTTAGCCACAAGGTGGCAGTGTGTATTTCCTTAATTCTGGCTTGGAACATTGCGGGAGTACACACATTTTATGCAAAGCATGATTTTGCTCAGAGAATGTTTCCAAAGACCAACTACTAGTAAGGTAGCATCTTCAGGTTATCGTTTTCCAAAAACTGCCCTTGTGCCCTTCCAAGTTCCTTTGTTGATTTTCCAATTTCCTGTCCATTATGACACGATGACCGATCCATATTTACTTCTAGAAGTTGGGCTTTAAAATTATATTTTCCATGTTCCGTACATAATGCTACAGTAAGTGTACCGTAAGAAATGACTATGTCGGTAATCTTGTACGCCATCATTATCTCAACCTTTTTCAACAGATGCAACACTACATCAAGAGTCACCAACCTTTAAGACTTGTAGACTTCAACTCCCAGAATTCCTCAGCCAGCATGGCTGGGGAATTCTGGGACCTGAAGCCCACAGATCTTAAAAGTTGCCAAATTTGGACATCCTTTACTACCTCGACACTAAAAGTTTTTTTTTTTTTTGAAGCCCAACTTCCCAGTAATAACAAAATAATTTTAAGTACCAAATTAAACCAATATTTTAAAAATTTCTTGTCGGACCAATAAACTTTCTTACTGAAAGCTTGCAAGATTAAGAAAGAATTCCAAAATCATAACTCCCTTTTGTCTAAGCTTACAAGGTTTCAGGCACACAATTACATATATTGATTTTGATTCGTTACAATCAAACAACAAATGGTTTGATCCTTAGACCCTCGGTAGGTACCCTTGCACTTCTTAAATGCTAATATTTCCATGTCTTCTGCTTGTTCTTACCTTTTCTTGCAAAACAGACTCTAAACATTAGATTTTAAAGTTAGGCATATTTCTAAGCGTGTGCAAATCATTAACAAAGGTCAGACGTGGTGAAAATCAGCATTTATGTAGCACTTGTAAATAGTTCAGTACATTTTTCCAGTACTACCAATGTTTTCATATTACTGATTTAATAATAGCTGGGGAGAAAAAACTGCTTTCCTCCCATCAGTTGTTCAATTCAACCAATAAGGAAATAAAACCAGATGTTTAATGGACAAGGGAATAATTTCATTTATTCATTCAGAGAAGCTGGGTGGTTTTGGCTGTTCCAATGTACTAACATTGCAAACTTTTACAATTAGTGATACTTTTTTTTGAGCATAACTAAATGGATAATGCACTGTTTTCCATTTAAATGGATGGCAGAATACTGTGGGGTTTCGGGTTTTTTGCAAAAGGGCACTGAATGTGGAAGTCTGGAAGTAATTTTTCCCCCCATTGGAGGCACTCAAATTGTAGTGGTGTAAATTGAGGCGTGATTATAAAAACACACCTGCTTTTGCTGTTAATGTATACATTATGGATAATGGGAGCTAGTCAAAGGTGACTATCCCTATTACTGATTTTATTAGCTAAACGGATATGAAAAACGGTTGCAGGAATTGGGTATGGTTAGTCTAGAGAAAAGAAGGACAAAGGGTGACATGATGGCAGTCTTCCAGTATTTGAGGGGCTGCCACAAAGAAAAAGGGGTCAACTTATTCTTCAATGCACCAGAAGGCAAGACAAGAAACAATGGATGGGAACTAATCAAGGAGAGAAGCAACCTGGAATTAAGGAGCAATTGAGGGCAATTAACCAGTGGAACAGTTTGCCTCCAGAAGTCGTGGGTGTTTCATCACTGGAGGATTTTAAGAAGAGACTGGACAGCCACTTGTCTGAAATGGTATAGGGCCGTGATGGTGAACCTATGGCACACGTGCCACAGGTGGCACGCATAGCCATATCAGTGGGCACACGAGTTCAGCTCCGGCGTGCATGCGCACACCAGCCAGCTGATTTTTGGGCCCACCAGAAGTAGGGAAACAGGTTGTTTCCTGCCTCCGGAGGGCCTCGGGTGTGGTGGTGAAGGCCCGTTTTTCTCTCTCACCTGGCTCCAGAGCCTTTCTAGGAGTCTGGGGAGGGCAAAAACAGCCTTTCCCCAGAGGCCGTCCAGAGGCCAGAAACGGCCCATTTGCCAACTTGCAGTGGGACCGGAAAGCCCGTTTTTTGCTGTCCCCAGCCTCCAGAGCCTCTCTAGGAGTCTGGGGAGGGCGAAAATGGCCTTCCCCACCCACCCGGAGATCCTCCGGAGGCCGAAAATGGCCCATTTGCCAATTTCTGGTCCCACCGGAAGTTGGCAAATGGGCCATTTCTGGCCTCAGGAGGGCCTCCGGGGGGATGGGGAAGGCCATTTTCACCCTCCCCAGACTCCTAGAGAGGCTCTGGAACCAGTTGAGAGAGAAAAATGGGCCTACCGGGCCATCACGGGCCAGGAGCAGGTGCAGTGGGGGGGGTTTGCGCATGCATGCATGGGGGCGGGGCACATAGAATGATGGATGTGGGCATGCGTGCACAGACCCCGCTGCCCCTCCCTCCTGGCACGCAATGGCAAAAGGTATAGGGTTTCCTGCTTGAGGAATGGGACAACTTGCCCCAGCCAACTCGCCTCAGGCTAACTTGCCACGGGATAATTTAACAATTCTATTTAATTCTTTAAAATCACTAAAAATTATTTAAATTTTTGCCATTCACGTTTCATTCTGTCCCTCCTTTGGCATCCTTTCTGTGATTTTTTTCATTTCATTTTTCATTTATTGCATTTATATACCGCCCTACTCCCGAAGGACTCAGGGCAGTGAACAGCCACAGAATGAAACACATAAATACAAAATTTAAAAACAGAATAAAACCGAATTAAACAATTTGGCCGAGACAAATTTAAAACACCCAATAATTTTAAAAACAAATTAAAATTTACATGTTAAAGGGGAAAGATTTAGGCCAGGCCGGCTTGATGGAATAAAAAAGTCTTGAGAGCGCGACGGAAGGTGCGCAGATCCGGGATCCTCCGTATCTCCGGGGGGAGCTCATTTTAGATAGTAGGTGCCCCCACAGAGAAGGCTCTCCCCCTAGGGACCGCCAGTCGACATTGTTTGGCCGACGGCACCCGGAGGAGCCCCTCTCTATGAGAGCGTACCGGCCGATGGGAGGCTATTGGTGGTAGTAGGCGGTCTCGTAAATAACCAGGTCCTAAGCCATGGAGCGCTCTAAAGGTGATAACAAAAACCTTGAAGCGCACCCGGAAGACCACCGGGAGCCAGTGCAGCTCGCGATGATTCTATTCCACCATTTCTTTGATATTAGTGTGACTCTTGTCCTGCAGCGAGTTACTCTGTGGCGAGTTGGCCATGGCGAATTGTCACAGATCCTGCTGCTTGAGCCAGGGGTTGGACTAGAAGACCTCCAAAGTCCCTTCCAACTCTATTCTGATTGAAGAAGATGACTTCTAGACATTAAAAAAATGCCAGTTTTCTGTTGTAGGCAATGGGCTGATGCCTGGCTTATAACACTTTTTTTTTTCTCTCAGGAGCTAAGAGCTAATGATCTATCATACCGCAGCCAAACAACACAATGTAAACACATTCGGAGAAATGCAGCCTTGTCTGAAAAAAGGCATTTAAAGATATTCGTAGCCATATTTCGGGCAGGAAAACCTCTAGACTTCCAATTCTGAAGCTTTATGTTGAGACGATCTTCAGCTTCATCCTTTTTAATTGATCATCGGGTAACTTATCCTTTTTAACTTTGTTTTCCTGCAGCTCTGTTGCCTGGTCTGTCTTGGAGGGCAGAATGGATGATGGTTAAAACGTTTTCAAGCTGTGCTGGGTTCCAATCTTGCCAGGTACTTTCATTCTGAGTGTTTTGGTCTGATAGGGGAGCCTTGATCTTGGATTTTTCCAGATGGAAAAGGTAGACAAATAAACTGGAAGGGGTTGATAAGAAAGTAAGGCCCGTTTTTTGCTGTCCCCAGCCTCCAGAGCCTCTCTAGGAGTCTGGGGAGGGCGAAAACGGCCTTCCTCGCCCACCCGGAGGTCCTCCGGAGGCCGAAAATGGTCCATTTATCAACTTCTGGTCCCTGCCCAATAAGAGACGATGACATCTGAACTAATCTAACATTCAGAGATTGCACAATAAAAGTTTGAATAATTTCTCTGTAAATTTGCGCTAAATTCTCCCCGGCTGATCTCAAAAAGCTAAGCAAAGTTGGATCTAGTTAGTATCTAGATGAGATATCAGCGGGCTGCTCTTCAGTTAGATTAGATTTGGGGTGTCAAACTCAATTTCATTAAGGGTCACATCAGAGCTGTGGTTGACCTCGGGGGATGAGGAAGGGTGGGCATGACCAGCTTGACATCACTCACTGGACATGGCCAGATGGGTGGGCATGGCCAGCTTGACGTCACTCCCCAAACTGCTGGCATGCTTCCTCTTTGCCTTGGGTAGACTGGGCCAAAGTGACATGGGTAGACCAGGCCATAGCCATGTTGGCCCAGTGTTTCCTCTTCGCATTGGGTAGACCCAGTGGTGAAATCCAATTTTTTTTTTACTATCGGTTCTGTGGGTGTAGCTTGGTGGGCATGGCTTGGTGTATATTATGTATTAACTTAAAGTGTTGGAAGGTGCTTGGAACCAGTGATGTCATATCTATGTCCAATGTTTTTAATTTTGAATTACTAATAAAAAACTTCAAAAAACAAAAACAAAAAACAAAGACAAAAGAGGAATTAACATTTGCCAGGTATCTATGGATCTTCTCAGTCATCCAGGCCAAAGGTGCTTTTTTTTTTTTCAAAAGACAACTGGACTTTCCTCTTTTTCCTTGAGGATGTTTCGCTTCCCATCTCATCACGGCATACGATGAACAGTTGCAGGAACTGAGCATGGCTAGTCTAGTGAAGAGAAGGACCAGGTGTTCTGCCCCAGCTATGGACCCCAAAGAACGCAGCACACACAAAGTCTGTACAAACCTTAGTTTAGTAAATTAAATCAGTCTTTTTCAAATAAAGGCTGTTAATTAACTTTCTTAACAGCCTACAAGAATCCAAAGAATAAATAATCGTAATCTTACTATGGTTGGCAGAAAGCCCAGAAGCAATTTGCAGGAAACTGATAAGAGAACTAAGATCAGGATGTGAAGGAGAGTGAACGAAGTTTTTCCCTGCAAATTGCCTTAGTCGTCGTCCTTCCTTAAATAGGCTAAGGGAGTGGCCAATTAGCCCCAAGCCTTACTCTCAAGGAGACCTCCTCCTGAGGAACCACTCCTGCCTTTTGGCAGCTCTGTGCGCCCGTGCATCGAGAAGAGGCTCCTTCACTTCTTCCTCTTCACTTATGGGAGCTTCTGGAGTTTCTGAAGGCCCTGGCTGAATCCCTGCCTCTGGCACCACATCTTCTCCAGCCTCCTCATTGTCAGACTCGAGTGCCAGCTGCACAGGCTGCTGGTGCAGCACCACACCAGCCTCCTCGCTGTCGGAATCAGCTACTAGCTGCACAGGCCGCTGACGGGCCACAACACCAGGGGAGACATGATAGCAGTCTTCCAATATTTGAGGGGCTGCCACAGAGAGGAGGAGGAGGTCAACCTATTCACCAAAGCACCTGAAGGCTCTGTTAATCTGTTATCTAAGAATCCTCTGGAACTTGAACAATGGTTTATTGCCTAACCGTGTTTGCAAGAATCAAGACCAAAAGTAGAAATCGGTTTCATCATCGCATTGCTTGGAAACAGGTGTGCGTCCATCCAAAAGTTCAAGCAATGCATTATTGATTGGACAACCCTCTTTCTATTTTCAAAGGACGTTTTAGCCGCTACCGAAAGATTAAAGCGAGCCCAGGTGGCAAGATCTCACATCTACTGAGGATAAAACTGAAATGCAGCCGCCCCCGGTGCCAGATGCGAAGGACAACCAAAAACAAACATTACGAATTCTTGGCGTAGAATGAAAGACTGGAGCGAAAGAGAGCAATCTGAAGAGGCAAGCACAATTTTCTGTTTGAAAAGCCAGGGTTGGGGTTTTTTGGGGGGGAGGGTGGGGAGGAGGTTGAGGGGGTGATTTCAGGTTGCATAGAGAGTCAGTTAAATCTAGATTCGTGTATTTTTTTTTACTTTAGTTTGTTATGTTTCTTCAAAGAGATAGAAAGGGGTTATTTCACCACCTTTGCAAGGGCAGCTAACTGATTAGATTGTAGGAGGAAAGCAGGCAATTGGCATCGACCTGTGGGAGAAATGAATATTGTTAGATTGGTCTACTATTCTTTCTGGCCGCATTTTCTTGCATTTAGAAGGGGCCAGGGTAGTTTTTCACATGTAGCAGACCGTAATTTCGGAATCCTGATGACAGTAGTCCTCAAATTACAACAGTTCGTTTAATGACCGCTCAAAGTTACAACAGCACTGAAAAATGTGACTGACGACCAGTGGTGGGATTCAAATAATTTAACAACCGGTTCTCTGCCCTAATGACAGGATGGGTGGGCGTGGCCATGGTGGGCGTGACCAGGGGGTGTGACAGGCGGCACTTGGCCTCCTGCACCCCCCGGGAGCAAAAACGGGCCTCAGGGGGGATACGTCGCCCCCTCAGTCCCATTTTGGGCCTAGTAGGCCTCTCTGAAGCCTCCACGAGCAAAAACGGGCCTAGGAAGCTTCCCTGAAGCCTCCTGGGAGCGAAAATGGGCCGCAGGGGAGCGCCCCCCGCACCCCGTTTTGGGCCTAGGAGGCCTTCCCAAAATTACCTGGGAGCCAAAATGGGGCATGGGGGACTCCTGGAAGGGGGGCGTGGGAAGGGGCGGGGCCAGCCAGTAATTTAACTACCGGTTCACTTGAATCGGCCTGAAACGGCTGAATCCCACCACTGCTTATGACCGTTTTCCACGCTTACGACCCCCACGGTCATACGATCAAACTTCAGATGCTTGGCAAGTGATTTGTAGATATGACAGTAGCAGCGTCCCAGGTTCACATGGTCCTCTTTTGCGACTTTTTGGACATTCAGAGTCAAGGGGGGGAAAAATCCAGATTCGCTTGCGTCGAACCCTGCGACCAACCTAACAAATGCAACCTAACAAATGCAATGGTTCGCTTAGCAACTCTGGCAAGAAAAGTCGTAAAAGGGGGCAAAACAAGCTCACTTAACAAATGTTTCGCTTAGCAACATAAAGTTTGGGCTCGATTGTGGTCGTAACTCGAGGACTACCTGCTCCTTTGGAAAGGGGGCAGTGTCTAAGTTGGAACAATCAATAAAACTTAGATGTACAATTGCTTGGGGAAAACGGTGTGTTTTTCCTGATATTTCCCTTCCTGATACTTCTTTCTGCATTGAACGACGCTCAAAACGACGCTATAGAGCACTGCACACCAGAACAACTAGACATAGTTTTTTCCCGAACGCCATCACTCTGCTAAACAAATAATTCCCTCAGCACTGTCAAACTATTCACTAAGTCTGCATTACTATTAACCTTCTCATTGTTCCTATCACCCATCTCCTCCCACTTATGACTAACTCCAGAAAGAAAAGCAAAAAAAATAAATCTAACTACCGGTAACTTTCAACCTTCTCCCATCTATCTGGTCAGACAGACAAAATTCCAGAGTGAGTGAAGTAAAAAAAGGCTCAGAGCATTCTCTTATATCATCATCATCTTCTTTTAACGACCAAATAATCCATTGTGGGGTGGAGTCTGGGCAGCTGAATGGAGCTGAGTATTTACTGGCCGGATGCCCTTCCTGTCACCAATGCAGAGTTTTGTTCAGCAGATATAGTCTCATTGTGCCCGGAGAGAGAAATATCTGCCTCTACCTAGGATCGAACTCACAGCCTCTTGATTGTGAGGCAAGAGCTCCACCTCTAGGCCACTGCACTACTCAGAGCATTCTCTTATATCCCTAGTTTAAATTTGGGCACGTTAAGAAATGCAAAGCACTCTGGATCAATGGAAACAAGGAAAATCTGCTTCATGGTTTTGCTCCTTGGATGGACATAAAGGTCTAGCTAGAAACTGCTCTTCAGTTTAATTTGTATTTTCTTTGTGTTAACAGTCATGTTTATTTCCCTACCTGATTTAAGGCAATGTATTTGCTATCAACCTGAACTAAACCTTCAGAAAATCTCTGGTGTTTCTCTCCTTAAAGAAATGTTTATAGCCAGCACTTTAGTACCGACTTGTGTTCTGCCAAAATTCTTGTATTTATTTTTTTATGTTCTCTTGGATGTCTTCATTTGCAGTTGCCATATCCTTGTTGTAATAGACTAGTTCTTTTCCAACACTGATTATCTGCATCGCAATATTTAAAGACAGTGGGGATTTTTCTACCGTCTTATCTATTCATTAACAAACAAAACCCCCCAAAGTTTAATTTTGTTTATTCCTTGTGTGATTGATTTATCTCCATCTCCAAAATCTTATACTACTAGTTCCAGCTATACAATCATAGCATACACCCATCATATAGTACACCTTTCCTTTATCCTTATTAAAAAAATATGAGATACTACAGTGACTTGTTCTCTCATGCAAATCTACAAATCCTTTTCTTCCCCAACATATTGTTGTGGCCCGCCGGCAGTCGGCAGAGCTGGCAGTAGAGTCGGACAGTGAGGAGGTTGGGGAGGGTTAGCCCAGGGGGCTGGGGAAAGTTTGGACGAGGGCTCTGCTCTCGGAGGCAGAGAGGGAGTTAGACAGCAATGAGGCAGAGGAACAGATGGAGCCCGTTCCCAGTATGCGCATGCGCAGAGCTACCAGAAGACAAGAACAATTAAGAAAGCAGGGTAGACTCAGGAGTAAGGCCACACCTTGGAGAGGATTGGCCCCTCCCATAGGACATAAAAGAGGAGCGGATGGGGAGTGGGCTTTTGCAGGAAGCAATTAGTTCATCTCCTTCCAAGATTGGAAAGTTCTGTTCGTGACTCTAATGGACTCGGTGCCAAGTTTGGCCTTGCTCTGCATTTGGAAATTGGTTCTCTGGCAGCGTTCCAAGTGAGATAAGGTGGGGGTTGATAAACCTTCCTCTGAAAGACTGTTTGCCAAAGCCCTGTTGACTGTGAACAAATGGAATTCACAGTCGTGTTAATACAAGAGGTTTTACTGGGATTAAGACTTTGCTTCATGCTTTCTAAGGAAGCCTTGGTCAGAACACATATATAATGTTGTTCAACAGAAAAATGGGTTTTGGAAACACTAAGCACTTACACCAAAGCTAGGGAGGAGCAGAGGTGGTATTCAGCCGGTTCGTACCAGTTTGGGCAAACTGGTAGTGGAGATCGTCGGTGGGCCTGCCCGCCTGCCCCATTTCTATGCCGTCCTATTTAGGCACAGTTTTGAGGCCAGGCGCATGCGTGGAAGTAAAGCGCATGTACAGAAGGCTGGCGCATGCACGGAAGGTGTGCGAACACGTGTGTTGTGGCCCCGCCCTCTGAGCCTATCCCATCAGAGGAAGAAAGCTCCGAGCTTGAGGAAGAGGAGTCAGCCAGGCCTCCCTCTCCAGGCCCCTCCCCTCTGGCACTGTCTCAGGTGCCGGCCGAGGGAGAGGAGATTAGCAGGGAGACAGGTGTCTCGGATGAGAGTGAAGGAGAGACATCATTCCTGGACGCACGCCTCCGAAGGCGTGATAAACGATTGCAGCAGCTCAGGAGGCGTGCTAGGGATTAGAACTGAGTCACTGGACCACAACCCAGAGACTATATAATAGAGGGTGGTGGCTAGTGATCCCTGTGACGAACAAAAATAAACCTTGGATAGTCACTAAAGCCTCGTCCGAAACAGCTGAGAGGAATATTTATTTTTGTTGGATTCTTGTACGCTGAGTATATTATCTTTCTGTTTCTGTGGAAATAAAGCACTTGGCAGACGGTGTGTATATCGCTGCCAAGTTGGAGATAAAGACCTGGGTGTGTGCCAAGTGCTTCCTTAACCCTCAGCTGGCTGTGTTTGTGTGTGTGTGTGGACAGGGACAGATCAACATGAAGCGAGCGTGTTCGTGTAGCGAACCAGTGGTAACAAAATGTGAAACCCACCGCTGAGGGGGAGCATGCGACATGAAGTGTTTTCTGGGAAGATAAGTGGGTAACTGCCATGCAAAGTATCAAGCTGTTGTTCCAAGGGACCACAGGAGGTAAGATGGAAGGTTTCCTGTGAAATTTGATTTAAAACCACCATCCTTCCTACTAGTTTAGTTCTGGTTACTACAATAATACTGGTCTCTTCATTTCCCCCCTCCACATTCAACCATGTGTTGGACTGAGAGACTAGTGCAGGGGTCAGCAACCTGTGGCTCTGGAGCCGCATGTGGCTTTTTCATCCCTCTGCTGTGGCTCCCTGTCGCTCAAAATATGTGTCAGAATTGCCACCCGCCGGCACACAATTTATTAAGCTTTTCGACCCCCGGTAGGCCAACCACGGATAAGTCCAAGGAAAGAAAAGTTTCAGAAGAAAACAGAACGTTTAATTCAACTATATATGCTAGTTTTGTGGCCGCTCAGGAAATAGTCAGACACAGGAAGAGTTTTGTGGCTCCCGGTGTTTTCTTTTCTGTGGAAAATGGGTCCAAATGGCTCTCTGAGTGTTTAAGGTTGCCAACCCCTAGACTACTGTAACATCACTCAACACACACACTAAGTGTGTGTGGATACCCCCACACCTAAATTGCTAGTCCCAGTCTAGTAATTTAGGTATACAAGTACGGTTACTAAGAAGTTACTAAGTCTTTTGGGTTCTTTTACTTACCTGTAGAAGCATGTTCTCAGAAAAAACTCATCTGCCCCTGTTTATATATTGCCTTTTTGGTGATTCATTAAAAAAAAATAGGAGCCTCCTTGTTTTAACTAAATTGCCTCCATTGAAAAAAAAAGAAGCAGATTCTTTACCGATGAGCTGCATTTGTAATCTTTTGACTTGTTGCCTTTTATTTTATTTTTTTCCGATTGGAATGAATATTTTCATGTTACTGTTTTCACAGTCGAATTTTAATACGGCGTTTTATTTTTCTGCGTGCCGTTTAGACAGCAAATCTGCCAGGGGGTTGTATACTGCTCAAAAAAATAAAGGGAACACAAGCAGAAGACATCCGAAATCTGAATGAATGAAATAGCCTTATTAAATACTTTGTTCTTTACATACAGTAGTTTATACACTGCTCAAACAACTAAAGGGAACACAAAACTACGCTATGTAATGAACAAAGTATTTAATAAGGCTATTTCATTCATTCAGATCTTGGATGTCTTCTGCTTGTGTTCCCTTTATTTTTTTGAGCAGTGTATATTTAGTGTCTGGCAGCAATGAATAATCTGATTTATTCCCTCTGGAGTTTAGCCTCCCCCGTAAAAGATTCCCAGGGCTGAAGTGGAATTGCAGAGCGCAAGATGATGTTTAGGCTATTGAGAACAACCTAAGAATTACCCTACTGGATGAGATCTAAACTCTGCCGCAAATTAAGTCAATTTGATGATTGACAAGTCCAATAACATCCTCCTGCTTAGAATTGGCATCTTTTCATGAACCTTTCTAACAAAGGAGAACGTGCCACCGTTCCATGTAAGGGGGGCCTATTATCAAGCTTGCTTTTATGGCTTAAGTCTCTCTTCCTGTCACCGTAGTCGATTCTTCCATATTTCGATCGCAGTAAAAAGTACATCTTCAACAGAACCTGCTTCAGTATTAACCCACAGGTCGTTGTGCTTAATTGCAAATTGCGTTGGAATTTCAAATGCCCCTCTTGAGCCTTGAGGGGTGATTTGGCTGTGGACGAGGCAATTTGCACGAGATGTGAGGCTCCGTTTGATTTTTTTTTTCAATATTTTCGCCAAGCTTGGCTTATGAAAACACCAAACACCGAAACATGAATCCCAGGGACTTTGATAATACACCATTTC
This sequence comes from Arizona elegans, assembly GCA_022577455.1. Taxonomy (NCBI): domain Eukaryota; kingdom Metazoa; phylum Chordata; class Lepidosauria; order Squamata; family Colubridae; genus Arizona; species Arizona elegans. The sequence continues at coordinate 70,291,776 of JAKOOJ010000009.1, forward strand.
CGCCCCTCCCCCCGGAAAGTGAATACATGGTTAGAGAAAATGATAAAGGCAGCATATAGATTATAAAACAGAACTATTTTTGTTAGGCATAATACCAGAAAAAAATACGATAAAGGAAATGTATATCTGATATTGCATGTTTTGAGAGCCGCAAAAATTGTATTTGCACAATACCGGAAAAAAACGAGGAAACCCCTCCAGTAAGAAGACATAATTAAAAAAATATTAGACTGTGCAGAAATGGACAGATTAACCCTGAAGATAAAAGAAAAAGAAGACACAGAGTATTTTCGGACTTGGGGCATGTTTTACCAATGGTGGGATAACAGAGGTAGAAATTAGGATTCTAAAAAGTATCACTATCAGAGGTGGGATTCAGCCGGTTCGGGACAACCGGTAGTCGTGAGCTGCAGATGGGCCTGCATGGGCGCAATCCTGTCCTAAATCGCTGTGTTTTTGATGCCGCATGCATCTGCCGACAGCGCATGTGGGCAAATTGCCGTGTTGTTTGACGTCACACGTGTGTGTGAATGGCACACATGAGCATATTGCCGTGTTTTGTGATGCTGCGTGTATGTGCGCGCACGCTTACATTTCCAGTGCTGGGCGAAGCGGTTGTTACAGTATGCGAAGCCCGCCTCTGGTCACTATATAGGCAAACTGACTCAGACAATACGCTATTCACCAAGCACTTATTTTATGGAAAGAGAAAATATATAAATAAATTGGAAAAAAAAAAGAAGAAGAAAGATAGTATGCTGTCTGTTCTGAACCTGATGGATATGTGCCTCCTAGCAAAATCTATACATCCTCATTCCCCTGTTGGAGTTCATAATGTGTGTGTCTGCACGTGGGTGTATAATTGCCATGTTCAGATCAGTAGTGGTTACATCTGGTTCGGACCAGTTCACAAGAACCAGTAAACACTCAGCTTCATTCAGTTGCCCAGACTCCACCCCGCAAGGGATTATGTGGTCATTAAAAGAAGATTATTTTGTTTAGCTAGAAAGAGAAATATGCTGTGAACACCCTGTAGGAGTCAGGAAGGGCATCTGGCCAGTAAACACTCAGCTCCATTCAGTTGCCCAGACTCCACCCCGCAAGGGATTATGTGGTCATTAAAAGAAGATTATTTTGTTTAGCTAGAAAGAGAAATATGCTGTGAACACCATGTAGGAGCCAGGAAGGGCATCCGGCCAGTAAACACTCTTCTGTATTTTGATTGTTACCATGTTTTCCTGAAAATAAGACCCTGTCTTATATTTTTTTGAACCCTGAAATAAGCGCTTGGCCTTATTGCCATGCGCTCAAAAGCCCGATTGAGCCTATTATCAGGGGATGCCTTATTTTGGGGGAAACAGGATAGATAGATAGATAGATAGATAGATAGATAGATAGATAGATAAGAGTGTTTTCCCCGAAAATAAGACCCTGTTTTATATTTTTTTGAACCCTGAAATAAGGTCTTGGCCTTATTGCCATGCGCTCAAAAACCCGATTGGGCTTATTATCAGGGGATGTCTTATTTTGGGGGAAACGGGGTAGTTATTGTAGCTACCCTTGACCCGACTTTCACTCTCTTTGGAAGCTAGGGAGCTTCAGGCCTGATTAATACTTGAATGGGAAACTACTAGATCCGTGATGGCAAACCTATGGCACGCGTGCCACAGGTGGCACGCAGAGCCATATTAGTGGGCATGCCAGCTCAGCTCTGGGGCGCATGCATGCACCGGCCAGCTGATTTTCGGGCCTTCTGGGCCCACCAGAAGTAGGGAAACAGGCTGTTTCCTGCCTCTGGAGGGCCTGGAGGGGTGGGGAAGGCCCGTTTTTCTTTCTTACCTGGCTCCAGATCCTCTCTGTGTATCTGGGAACGGCGAAAACAGCCTTTCCCACTCTCTTGGAGGCCCTACAGAGGCTGAAAGGGCCCATTTTCCCACTCCCGGTGGGACAGGAAGTGACATTTTTTCCTGTCCCCAGCCTCCAGAGACTCCTAGAGAGGCTTCTAGAGACTCCTAGAGTGGCTCCTAGAGACTCTTAGAGAGGTTCTGGAGGCTGAGGACAGCAAAAAATGTCACTTCCTGTCCCACCGGGAGTGGGAAAATGGGCCCTTTCAGCCTCTGTAGGGCCTCCAAGAGAGTGGGAAAGGCTGTTTTCGCCATTCCCAGATACACAGAGAGGATTTGGAACCAGGTAAGAAAGAAAAACGGGCCTACCAGGCCATCATGTGCCAGGAGCGGGGGGGAGGGGGTTGCACACACATGCGCATGGGCACGTGCGCGCGCAACCCTCCCCTGCCCCCCCTCTCCTGGCACGCGATGGCAAAAAGGTTAGCCATCACTGTACTAGATAATCCCAAAGATGTTTTTTCAAGAGGCAACTGGATTTCCTTTGCTTTTCCTTGAAGACGTTTCACTTCCCATCCAAAGCTTGAGGAAATAGAAAAACTCACCCACGAAAATAACGGTAAGCATGATGTATCTCTTATGTCACCAAGAGTTGAGTTCATCCTGAAGGAAACTTCACCTTGAATGATCTCGAGGGCAGGAGAAATGGAAGTTAATGATTTTTAAGAAGGCATGGTCCTACCTCTTTTTTTTAATAGTCATGAAAAACATTAACAAGGATTTCCGCTTCGATACCGAAAACAAGAGGTAATACTGTGAGGTAAAATATCTTTTTAATAAATGTAGTTGTAGCACATCATACCATATGAAAGGTACACGTTAAAAATATAGAGTTATACATGGGATGTTCAGGAGCAGGGAGACACCGGATACACACACACAAATTTAGTGTAAATCATTTAATGCCCTTTTCTTCTTGCTCACTAAAAGAAAGAAAATGATCTAAGTATCCCAGGACAGCACTGGAGAAGGAGTATAAATGAAAATAATCATGTAAGAGAACAGGAAAACAAGCCATGGTCTCCTTTACATGTATATTGATATGTGTAGATCAACCCCAATGGTAGTTATCCTGAAATTTCCATGATATCCATTGCTTTCCAGATCTCAGTTTCAACTTTTCACAGCCTCTGTTGTGTAGCCCTTATTTGAGTTCCTTCACACAATCAAAGCTACTGTATTTTTCGGCGTATAAGACGCTCCGGACTATAAAGCGCACCTACCTTTTTTGGGGAGGAAAACAAGGGGGAAAAAATCTGCCTCTGCCTCCCAGCAATTTGCCTCCTTGCAGCAAACAGCAAACAGCCTGCTTTAGTTTCATTTTCATCTTCAGCACAGCCTGATTAGCACAAGAAAAAAAAATCTGCCTCTGCCTCCCAGCAATTTGCCTCCTTGCAGCAAACAGCAAACAGCCTGCTTTAGTTTCATTTTCATCTTCAGCATAGCCTGATTAGCACAAGAAAAATTTTTTTGCCTCTGCCTCCCAGCAATTTGCCTCCTTGCAGCAAACAGCCAACAGCCTGCTTTAGTTTCATTTTCATCTTCAGCACAGCCTGATTAGCACAAGAAAATTTTTTTTGCCTCTGCCTCCCAGCAATTTGCCTCCTTGCAGCAAACAGCAAACAGTCTGCTTTAGTTTCATTTTCATCTCCAGCACAGCCTGATTAGCACAAGAAAAAAAAATCTGCCTCTGCCTCCCAGCAATTTGCCTCCTTGCAGCAAACAGCCAACAGCCTGCTTTAGTTTCATTTTCATCTTCAGCACAGCCTGATTAGCACAAGGAAAATTTTTTTGCCTCTGCCTCCCAGCAATTTGCCTCCTTGCAGCAAACAGCCAACAGCCTGCTTTAGTTTCATTTTCATCTTCAGCACAGCCTGATTAGCACAAGAAAATTTTTTTTGCCTCTGCCTCCCAGCAATTTGCCTCCTTGCAGCAAACAGCAAACAGTCTGCTTTAGTTTCATTTTCATCTCCAGCACAGCCTGATTAGCACAAGAAAAAAAAATCTGCCTCTGCCTCCCAGCAATTTGCCTCCTTGCAGCAAACAGCCAACAGCCTGCTTTAGTTTCATTTTCATCTTCAGCACAGCCTGATTAGCACAAGGAAAAAAAATCTGCCTCCCAACAATTTGCCTCCTTGCAACAAACAGCGGAGGCCAATGCGGCAATAGGCAATGGCAATCCCTGCAGCCTGAAACAGCTGAGGGTCGGGAGGCCGATCCAACTGACCATCAACTGCTTGTGCTAATCAGGCTGCGCTGAAGTTGAAACGGGATGTTTGCTGTTTGCTGCAAGGAGGCAAATTGCTGGGAGGCAGAGGTTGGTGGGTGGGGGCCGGCGGGTGGGTGGGGCTACATTTGGTGTATAAGACACACCCAAATTTTCACCCTCTTTTAGGGGGGAAAAAGTGTGTCTTATATTCCGAAAAATATGATATGTTTTCTTTGGTCTAATTAAGGAAGCTAATTAATTTCTTCCCCTCTCGGCGGCCTGTCATCTCTTCCTTCCACCATTTTACATTTTTCCAGATCTACCTTAGGGATATGGCTTATCTCATCCAATTTGCTGAATGGCTAACAGCGGCTGTACTCCCAGGCTCTATTTCAGTTAATGCTTTTATTTTCGTTGCAGGAACTGGGTATGGCTAATCTAGAGAAAAGAAGGACTAGTGGGTGACATGATAGTAGTATTCCAGTATTTGAGGGACTGCCACAAAGAGGAGATTATCAACTTATTTTCCAAAGTACCAGAGGGCAGGACAAGAAACTACGGATGGAAACTAATCAAGGAGAGAAGCAAGCTGGAATTGAGGAGAAACTTCCTAACAGTGAGGACTATTTTACCAGGGGAACAGCTTGCCACCAGAAATTGTGGGTGCCTCATCACTAGAGGTTTTTAAGAAGAGACTGGACAGTCATTGGTCTGCAATGGTGTAGGGCAGTGATGGCTAATCTTTTTGTCATCACATGCCAAAAGCGGGGGTTTGCGGGGTGGGGTCACGCATGTGCCCACACCCATAATTCAATGCCCCCCGCACATGCGTGCGCAACCCCTCCATGCTCCCCCCACTTTTGGCACATAATGGCAAAAAGGTTACTGGTGGGCCCAGTAGGCCTGTTTTCCGCCCTCCCCAGGCTCCAAGAAAGCCTCTGGAGCCTGGGGAGTGCGAAAACGGCCTTCCCCATCCCCCGGAGGCTCTCTGGAGGCTGGAAACAGCCTGTTTCTTGACTTCCAGGGGGCCCGGAAGGCCCGAAAATCAGCTGGCTGGCGCACGACTGCAAGCTGGACCTAAGCTAGGGCAAAGCTCGCGTGCCCACAGATATGGCTCCACATGCCACCTATGGCACACATGCCATAGGTTTGCCATCACAGGTGTAGGGTCTCCTGCTTGAGCAGGGGGTTGGCCTAGAAGACATCGAAGCTGCCTTCCAGCTCTATTCTGATTCATCTTGTGATAGGGAATTCAATAACTTCATTTATTTTATTTTATTTATTTTATTAATCATATTTCTATGCCGCCCACTCTCCAAGGACTCTGGGCGGCTTACAACAATCGACAGTATACTAAATAGCATATTGCTGCCAACAATCTGGGTCCTCATTTTACCCACCTCAGAAGGATGGGAGGCTGAGTCAACCTTGAGCCGGTGAGATTTGATCTGCTGATCTGCTGAACTAGCAGTCAGCTGAACTAGCTGCAGTACAGCACTCTAACCACTGCACCACCTCGGCTCTTAGCATTAACCTGTATAGAGAAAGCACTTTCTTTTATCCGCGCGAATATCGTTTTCCTTGGTTTTATCGGCAATTCCATGTATTTGGAATTCATCTTCCCGTGTTAATATTTCTGCCGGAATGTGAAAACTGAAATCTAATCGATCTGAGAAAAGTAAGCAGGGTTTATCTACAGTTGGAAATCTGATTAGCTGGGAAGGCAAGATACATTCTAAGTAGACATTGATCCTATTGCCAAAAGTTGAACTCACTGGAATACTTACATTGCTAATAAAGGTATCACTTATGTATAGATTTCCCCCTCTCCACACTCAGGGAACCAAAATGGCTATCGTTTATTTTTAAGTACTTTTTCAAAAAAAAAATCCACCTTTGATTCTTACTGATATTTTGTAGCGCTGAATTAAAGCACCTGTCCGTAATTCAAGAAAGAAGATGGATTTTTGGCTGGGTTTCGGTTTTGTGGAATGAATTCTCAAATCATCAAAAGCCCCCAGGGAATAATTTTCTCCAGCTAAGTTAGATGTTCTCAGATGTCCCTCTATTGCCATTCTCCCACCCCCCACTAATTCTTTCTTCCTTTCCTTCATCAATGGCCTACGTTGTGCCTTCACTCGGCCAATTTATGATGACCTGAATTTGCTCAGTTCCCATCAGATCTCCCTAAACAGCCAGCTGGGTCCTTTTTTAAAAAAAATTGATTTATATGCCGCCCTTCTCCAGAGACTCAGGGCGACTTACAAGGTGTTAAGCAATAGCCTTCATACTTTTGTGAATATTTATACAAAGTCAGCTTATTGCCCCCACAATCTGGGTCCTCATTTTACCTATCTTTGAAAGGATGGAAGGCTGAGTCAACCTTGAGCCTTGGCGAGATTCGAACTTGCAGTAATTGCAGGCAGCTGATGTTAATAACAGTGCTTTAGTCTGCTGCGCCACCAGGGTCCTTAAATTTCTCATGTCCTTCTTTGGCATCTATAATTATTCCCATCATCATCTTGTTTTTTTTTTTTTATATATATTCTGTATTTAATATGCCCTATCATGATTTTTTGCCAGATAAATTATGGAATAAAAATAAAATAATAAGCATAATTATCACAGACACACGCCTCCCCAAGAGGTTGGGTAAAAATAAAAAGAATAGAAATAGAATAGAAATAGAATGACAGAGTTGGAAGGGACTTTGGAGGTCTTCTAGTCCAACCCCCTGCCCAGGCAGGAAACCTACACCACTTCAGATAAACTGTGATCCAACATCTTCTTAAAAACTTCCAGTGTTGGAGCATTCACAACTTCTGGAGGCAAGTTGTTCCACTGATTAATTGTTCTAACTGTCAGGAAATTTCTCCTTCGTTCTAAGTTGCTTCTCTCCTTGATGAGTTTCCACCCATTGCTTCTTGTCCTGCCCTCAGGTGCTTTGGAGAATAGTTTGACTCCCTCTTCTTTATGGCAGCCCCTCAAATATTGAAGCATTGCTATCACGTCCCCCCAATTCTTCTATATCAATCATCCAGTCATAATTGTCACTAAGGTCCTTTTCTAAAAGGGGACTGGACTATTTTGAGGGGGGTGGGTGAAAATGATTCACTTCTCATCCAAGAAGCTTCTTCAATTCTTCAGGACTCAAGACACTTCTTGGATGGGAAGCGAAATGTTTCTGAGGGAAAAAACCTCCCAAGAAAGTCCAGTTGCCTTTTGGAAAAACATCTTTGGGACAGTAAAAACACTAGTGAATCTCACAAAAACGTGGGAGAAGATCCCAATTTTGGAATCTAAAACTATAGGTATCAACCAGAGGTGGGTTTCAGCAGGTTCTGACCAGTTCTGGAGAACCGGTAGTGGAAATTTTGAGTAGTTCGGAGAACCGGTAAATACCACCTCTGACTGGCCCCGCCCCCATCTATTCTCTGCCTCCCGAGTCCCAGCTGATTGGGAGGAAATGGGGATTTTGCAGTATCCTTCCCCTGCCATGCCCACCAAGCCATGCCCACAGAACTGGTAGTAACATTTTTTGAAACCCACCACTGGTATCAACCAAGATTAATGTTTCTCTCTCCATCCTCCATGTAGGCCGAAAGGCCATAAAAGTTGCAATCTACCACGTATCAGAAAAAAGGAATATCAACAGCTCTCAGCTAGGCTAGCTAATAAAGCTTTCCTATCAATAGGCAGTACAGGTAGTCCTCGTCTTACAACGGTTCATTTAGTGACCGTTCAAAGTTACAACGGCATCGGAAATGTGGCTTATGACTGTTTTTCACAGTTATGACCTTAGCAGCATCCCCATGATCCTGTGATCAAAATTCAGATGCTTGGCAATTGGTTCATATTTATATTTATAATATAGGAAAGGGGATCTCATGACCCCAAGACACGGTCCCGTTTTGCGGCCTTCTGACAAGCGAAGTCAACGGGGAAGCCAGTTTCACTTAACAACCAGGTTACTAACTTATCCACTGCATTGATTCACTTAACAAGTGTGGCAAGAAAGGTCATAAAATGGGGCAAAACTCAGTTAACAAACATCTCACTTAACAACTGAAATGTTGGGCTCCATTATGGTCGCAAGTCGAGGACTACCTGTATGTATGAACACTGGTTCTTAGTGCATCAATATCAAAGGTGAGGAGATTATTCTTGTGTATTGATGGTGGGTTCTTTCGAACTGACCTAGAAGATCTTGCGTGATGGTGTTGGCTAGAGAAGAATAAAACATTACAGCCAAATCAGTTCCTTGTTCCACCACTGCTCTGAATCGAAGGTACATTAAATTGTAATAGAAAAATTGTCAAAGTATGAATATTCATGGACTGGAATAGATCAGCCAATCGAAACTGAATGGAGACATGGTAACAAGGTCAGCTAATGAATAGGCATAGCAACTAAGTCAGCCAATTGGAAGCTGGGACAGATTGGAGCCAGGGCGTGTCTTAGTCTGCAGCTTCTGAGTCTGTGTAGAGAATTGAAACTGAAACCAGAGTGTGAACTTGTCTGCTGGTCTGCTCTGCTGAAATGAAACTAATTGTTCTCTCCTGCCTTGTGTTGTAACTGCTACTATGTTGAAGAAGAATCTATATTGGTATTGTATATATATTCTTGTATATAAAGATGTTTCTTATTTAATGAATCCTGCTTGAATCAGTTATCTCTGTGTGCTTCTGGATTTGATTTTTTCAAAGAGCTCTGACAAAAATGGAGCTACGGTGAGGCACTTGGGGACTTCATTGTTTATTCCTCAAACGTGAAACTCTTTACTTTCCCAAACAGCTATGGCATTTTTAAAATATTTGCCTTCCATTATCTTCACGCAGTTAATTTGGAGGCACTGAAGCCCAGCTGCAAAATGGATTAGGAAAGAAAAGTATGGATGAATTTTACCCTTCCTCTGATGGGTATTTTGTCACAGATTATGCCAATACGACTCTGGATTTATTGAACTGGCCTTTGAAGGATCCTACGGGGAGAGATCTTTGATCGATGAGTATGCTGTTCATCTTACAATCCTATCTCTCCCAATTGTCTTTGAAATATCCTGTTTCCCTGAAAATAAGACATCCCCTGATGATAAGCCCAATTGAGCTTTTGAGTGCATGTGATAAAATATGCCGCCCCCTGAAAATAAGCCCTCCCCAAAAAATTTAAACACATGCGCAGCCAGTCCCCGCCATTTCCTCTGGTTAGGGAGACAGAGCTGGAAATCAGGTAAGATGGCAAGAGGAGCCCCATCTTGCTCCACACGCCCCAAAATAATAAGCCCTCTCCGAAAATAAACCCTCCCCAAAAATATTTAAACACATGTGCAGCCAGTCCCCGCTATTTCCTCTGGTTAGGGTTAGGGAGACAGAGATGGAATTCAGGTAAGATGGCAAGAGGAGCCCCGTCTTGCTCCATGCGCCCCAAAATAATAAGACCACCCCGAAAATAAGACCAAGCGCTTATTTCAGGGTTAAAAAAAATATAAGACAGAGTCTTATTTTCGGGGAAACATGGTAATAACAGAATAACAGAGTTGGAAGGGACTCTAGAGGTCTTTTAGTCCAAATCCCAGCTCAAGCAAGAAATCCTAAAGTACCAAACTATTTTTAGATGGGCTTGATGCACGCGGGTGAAGGTAGGAGTTGCAACGCTTACAATGTTCTTCTTCTCCTGGCTTGCCAATCATAGAGGGACAGCCATGTTCATGTGGGTGTAAGAATACCTGGAGAAGGATGATCTGGTTGTCTTTCCTTCCTCGTCCTCTCCCATCTCCGCTCGGGCCACTGGGGGGCGTGGCTTGGCGCAGCAAGCGAAGGTGGCGAGAAAACCCAGGCGGAAACGCTTATTCATGAAGCAATAGACGATCGGATTCACGCAGGCGGAGATGTAGGAGAGCAAATGGATGAACGAAATGGGAGCTCCCGAGAGGAGGAGCTGAGCAGAAATGGAGTCAAAGGCCCTCCAGGTGTTGACGCTGAAGATGGGCGTCCAACAGATGAAGAATAAGATCACGATCACAATCAGCATTCGGATGACTAGCTTCTTGGCCATCAGGTTGGCTGAGGAAGAGCTGCTCCTTGGACGGTCAATCTTCTGGTTGTTGCTGCAGGAGCTGATGGACGAAAGTTGACGTAGAGGAATTTGCTGCTGCTGCTTCTTGTTCTTCTTCAAGTAGCAACCATCCCCATCGTCGTACCTGCCTCTGCTGCTCTCACTAGCTTTCCTTTCTGCAGGTGGAAAACGGGATCGATGAGACCAACCCTCATTAAGCGTTCGAAACAATTTGGCCTCTTAGCTTCCAACTGTAATCCTTCCCACGGCATCTCCCCAACCTCCTTCACAATCAGGAGTGTCCCTAAAATGTCATTCTCGTGGGGTAAACTTAAAACTTTGTTTTATTTTGACTTATTTGCATCCCACCTTCATTATTTTTTTTACAAATCATTCAAGGTGGTGAAGGTACACAATACTCTTTCCTCCTCCTATTTTCTCCCACCGCAACAATCCTGTGAGGTGAGGGGCTGAGAGGGAGTGACTGGCTCAAAGTCACCCACCTGGCTTTCATGGCTAAGGCTGGACTAGAACTCCCAGTCTCCTGGTGATTGGCCCAAAGTCACCCAGAGAGATAGATAGATAGATAGATAGATAGATAGATAGATAGATAGATAGATAGAGATTGATAGATTGATAGATAGATATAGATAAGATAGATGATAGAGAGAGATAGAGAGATAGATAGCAGATAGATAGATGGATAGAGATAAAAGATAGATTGATAGATTGATAGATTGATAGATAGATAAATATAGATAAGATAGATGATAGAGCGAGCGAGAGAGAGAGATAGCAGATAGATAGATAGAGATAGAAGATTGATATATTGATAGATAGATAGATAGATAGATATAGATAAGATAGATGATAGAGAGAGAGAGAGATAGCATAGATAGAGATAGATTGATAGATTGATAGATTGATAGATTGATAGATAGATAGATAGATAGATAGATAGATAGATGATTGATAGATAGGGAGAGAGAGAGAGAGAGAGAGGGAGAGGAAGATAGAGATACATAGACATAGACATATCACTGTTTGTGCTTGAACATGACAAGCCATTAAGACAGAAAGCAAATGGATCAGTTCAGTTTTCCGGATTACCTCGAGAAGATTTTCTGTTGCTCGCATCAAATTTTATCCCTCTATAGAGCTCCAGGGAGATTAATCCATATGCTATCATCATTACGATCCCCGGGATAAGGAAAAGGATGAGGAGTTGGAAAATATACCTGGGAAAGCCACAAGCAAGATTTAGATCACCAGGAAAAAAAAAAATCACATTTTCCTACCCGCCTCTCAGCAAACCCGATTCCCAACACGCCTCTACGACCACTAGACTGTGTTTTAAAAACGAGAGTAGCAATTTTAGGTGCGGATATTTCTCTTTGAGATGGGAGGTCTTCATGGACTTCATTTTAGGGATAAATAAATCAGAATACAGTCAAATGAATGCTAGAACATGTGTGATTTTTAAAAGTTATTATAAATGCATGATGATTAATAAATACATGATTTTCTTTTCTTTTTTGGTTCGAAAGGTTTTTTGCTGCTTATCCAAGTAGCTTCTTCAGTCTTAGTCAGTTGACTAGAGGTTCCTCAGATATGTCCACCACCACTGAGTGAAGGCTTTACTACCTTAAATGGATTCCTTCATTCCTGTCTCAGGCCATCTATCTACTATATGTGTCAAACTCGAGGCCCGCGTGCCAGGGGTGGGTTCTACTTACCTTTACTACCGGTCCGTAATGGGATCGCGCATGCGCAAATTGTCAGTGACGACATCCAGGGCGGTGGGCGGGGCCTCCCGCCAGTTTTACGACCGGTTCTTGCGAACCGGTCTGAACCAGGGGAAACCTGCCACTGCCGCGGGCCAGATCAAGACCACAGGGTCCTTAGATCTGGCCTGCGCCATCGCTCAGGAAACAGCGAAGGACCAGCCCATGGTGCCTTTGCCAGCAAAAACAGAGCTCAGGAGACTACAGTGGTCTCCTGCAACCCTCTGCCAGCAAAAATGGAGCTCGGGAGGGCCGTGTGATGGCCTCCTGGAACCCCCTGACACTGCGCGCGGACCTCCTGAGCTCGGTTTTCGCTGTCAGAGGGTTGCAGAAGGCCATCGTGTTTGCCCTCCTGAGCTCTGTTTTTGGTGGCAGAGCCCTCGGACCACCACAGGCGCCCCCAACACAAGTGACGTCAATCTTGCCATGCCCACACTGCCCACCCGGCCTCCAATGTCAAACACAACCCTGATGCGGCCCTCAAGGAAATCGAGTTTGACACCCCTGATCTACTCTATCCAAAATGTGAACTTTGTGATCCTCAAAAGAGTGTCTGATTTCTTTTAAGTGAATAGAGAGGAAGGCCTCAAACACAATCTGTTCCCTGTTTTTAAATGCTGCTCTTGCATCAATGCCCAGGAAGATCAACACCACTTCACATGTTCTCCAGGGAGGCCAAATTTAACACTCTTAGCACTCTGCCTACTCACCTAACAAGCGTGTTCAGATTAGGCGAGAAATGCAACCACCCTGGAGATATCTATGGGGTTCTCTCCAGCTTTCAGGTTTCACATTATGTTACTACCGGTCAGTGGTGGGTTGCCCCCGGTTCGCACCGGTTCTATAGAACCAATAGTAAAACTGGCGGGGGGCCCCGCTCACTGACCCTGATGTGATGAAAACACTTTTCCGCATGTGCAGAAGGGTGCGCATGAGCGAAGCAAGCGCGTGTGCGGCCCCGTTGCAAACCGGAAGTAAAGGTAAGTAGAACCTATCCCTGCTACCAGTTCGCCGTATGTGCGCATGTCCGGTTTGTGGCCACATGCGCCCAGTTTGCGCATGCACCTGCCTTCCACAAATGCGCCCAGCCTTCCTCGCATGCGCTTTGCTTGCACGCGTACCTGCCATGCATGAATCCAGCCTCAAAAACATGCCTAAATAGGATGGCATAGAGCCATCCGCGATTTCCACAACTGGTTCGGGCGAACTGGTCTGAACCGGCTGAATACAAGCCTCTGGTTCCCTCTAACCAACTTGCTCTGATTGAAAAAGCTACTTGGAGAAGCTGTGAAACATTTTGAACCAACAAAAGAAAAGAAGTCCATTTGCCATGACTCAACTTCCAGACAACTCTACCTGGATGACTGAGAATGTTCATTGATAGATGATAAATACAGTTAGCCTAACAATGCGTTAAGCAATAGCCTTCATACTTTTGTATATACCTGCTTAGTAGGGCTTTTTGCCCCCCCCCAAGCGGTGTTCTTTTTTATACAAAGTCAGCTTATTGCCCCCACAATCCGGGTCCTCATTTTACCTACCTCGGAAGGATGGAAGACTGAGTCAACCTTGAACCTGGTGAGATTTGAACTCGCAGTAATTGCAGGCAGCTGGCAGCTAAGTGCTACTTAACAGCACTTTAGTCCACTGCGCCACCAAGGCTCTTGGTAATGAATGTGTGTGTGGAGCAGTGGTAAAATCTGAACTGGTTTACTACCGGTTCTCTGGCTGTGCTTGCACACTCAGCGAGGTGCATGTGGGGGCACGCACAGTGCCTGCCAAAAAGAGGCATGGGGTAAATAGAACAGCACATGTGTGTGTGTGTGTGGGGGGGTGATCAGCTCTGGCGCGCAATCTTTTTTTTTTTAACTTTTAAAAGCATTTTTTTTACAATCTATTCGGACAATAGGTTGTCAAAAAAATGCTTTTAAAAGTAAAAAAAAAAAGAAAAGGCTCTGACGATCAGGAAGCTCAGCTTCTGATCGTCCGAGCCTTTTATTAACCTTTTAAAAGCATTTTTTAAAAGAAGCGGCAAGCAGGCAAGCAGGCGACCGGGCGATTGGGTGGGCATGGGTGGGTGGGTGGGGGGCAGGGATTTTTGCTTCCGGTTCTCCGAACCACCTGCTGCATCACTACCGTATCGGCCGATCCAGTCCGAACCGGGAGCATTTCACCCCTGATGTGGAAGAGTATGTGTGTGTGTGTGAGAGAGAGAGAGAGAGAGAGAGAGAGAATAATTGATTACTACTTATGTGCAACATTGTGCTGTAGTTATACAGTTAATGTTGTAATCAAGACATCAACTGTTATTGCAATGGTATGATGGCCGAGGCCAGGGGGGCTTTTTATCAGGTTCACTTGATACGCCAGTTGCGTCCCTTTCTGGATCGGGACTCCCTATGCACGGTCACTCAGGCGCTCGTCACCTCCCGCCTGGACTACTGCAATGCTCTCTACATGGGGCTCCCCCTGGGGTGCACCCGGAGGCTCCAGCTGGTCCAGAATGCAGCTGCGTGGGGGATTATGGGAGCGACGGGGCGCTCCCATGTGACACCTCTCCTGCGCAAGCTGCACTGGCTCCCGGTGGTCTTCCGGGTGCACTTCAAAGTGTTAAAGCGCTCCGTGGCTTAGGGCCGGGGTATCTACGAGACCGCCTTCTGCCACCAATAGCCTCCCACCGGCCAGTACGCTCGCACAGAGAGGGCCTCCTCAGGGTGCCATCCGCCAGACAATGTCGGCTGGCAACCCCCAGGGGAAGAGCCTTCTCTGTGGCGGCGCCCACCCTCTGGAACAACCTCCCCCCAGAGATACGCACAATACCAGACCTCTGGACTTTTCGTCGGGCCCTGAAAACTTATTTATTTCACCTAGCCGGGCTGGCTTGATCCCATCTGTTTCGGTTAAATTGAATTGATTTTAATTGGGTTGTTTTAAATTGTGGCCAAAAATATTTAATTATTTTTTAAACTGTTTTTCAATTTTGTATGTTCTGTTTTTATTCTGGCTGTTCACCGCCCTGAGTCCCGCTGGAGAAGGGCGGTATACAAATTAAAACAAACAAACAAATAAATAAATAAATTACACTTATTTTGGTTCCACCGAAATCACAAATCATTGCGCTTTCCATAATTGGATAGATTAAGACAAATGCCTTCAAAAAAAACCCAAGGATCAATGTGCTCCACTCTTACCAGGACTGCTCGATCACTGTGCTTGGCCAATTATTACGACACTTGGATGCGGTGCTGTTAGGAAGCGCTGAGGGCACCAGGGTGCTGTAAATTGGATATGGCGTCATGATGACAAAAGACAGGCCCCATGTGGCCGCAATTACCTTCAGGGCATGAGATTTGGTCTGCCAGACACGAGACTGTAGGGGTTTGCATATGGCACTGTACCTCTCAAGAGAGATGGCCACCAGGGTAAAAGTTGACACGCTCACTGAGACACCTAGGTGGGTAGGAAAGCAGAAATAGAAGAAGAAAATTACTGGCCTCATTTTTTACAATCTTAAAACCAAGACAGATGAAGGCAATGTAGCAGCTGATGGGTCTTATTTTATTTTATTTATTTATTTTATTCAATTTGTATCCCGCCCTTCTCCTAGTGGACTCAGGGTGGTGCACAGCCAGAACTAAAACACATACCAATACAACATTTAAAATTTTTAAAAGAATTATATGGCTTTGGCCCAAAATTTTAAAACATTCAAACTAAAACCCATTGACAATTTAAAAGGCTAAAAAAATGGGGGGGGGTGTTTTCACGCCAGCCCTGCTTGATAGAAAAGAAAAATTTTCAGGGCACGGCGAAAGACCCGGAGATCCGATATCCTTCGTATCTCCGGGGGCAAATCGTTCCAGAGGGCAGGAGCTGCCACAGAGAAAGCCCTCCCCCTGGGGGCCACCAGCCGACATTGCCTGGCTGACGGCACCCTGAGGAGTCCCTCTCTGTGGGAGCATACTGGTCGGTGGGAGGCTATTGGCGGCAGAAGGCGGTCCCGCAAATTTTTGTTGTTGTTTGTTGAGAAGTCGTGTCCGACCCATCGCGACCCCATGGACAACGTTCCTCCAGGCCTTCCTATCCTCTACCATCCTCTGGAGTCCATTTAAGTTCACGCCGACTGCTTCAGTGACTCCACCCAGCTGCCTTGTTCTCTGCCATCCCCTTCTTCTTTTGCCCTCAATCTTTCCCAGCTCTTCTCCAGTGTGTCCTTCCTTCTCATTAGGCGGCCAAAGTATTTGAGTTTCATCTTCAGGATCTGGCCTTCTAAAGAGCAGTCAGGGTTGATCTCTTCTAGGACTGACCGGTTGGATCGCCCTGCAGTCCAAGGGACTCGCAGGAGTCTTGTGTGTCTAGTAACAGCCAATTTAAGTTCTAACTCTTAGATGGGAACCTGTGGTGGTGCTCCAGGTTCTGCTGCACTACAATTCTCAACATCTATGGAGATTCTCGGTCATCCAGGTCGTGGTTGTCCCAAAGGTTCTTTTCCAAGAGGCAACTAGACTTCCTTTGTTTTTCTATGAAGTCATATCACTTCTCATGGCCGGGGTAGGCATGGCCAACTCAACATCATTCGTGTTGGGAGCACCTGTGGTGGCCAAGTGCTAAGGCAGGACTTCCCTCAGACCCTCCCTCACTCTCATTATGATCTCCTTCCTTCCTCCCTCCCTCCCTCCCTTACCTTCCTTCCTCTTCTTTTTCCTTCCCTTGTCATTCTCCTTTCTCAACTTCCTTCCCCCTCTTTCCTCATTTTTCCTTCCTTGCTCTCTTCCCATTGTTTTCTTTGCCTTCCCTCTTTCCCTTTCTCCTCTTCTGTCCCTTCTTGCATGCTCAAATGCAAAAGGGGAAACATTTCTCCTTTTGTTTTGTTTTCAGTTTGCTTCAATAGCCTTTTGCCAGCAAAAACCAACTCCGAGAAGGGGCCGCGCGCAGCCCTCCCAAGCTCCATTTTCACTGGCAGAGGCACAGTGGGACGGTCCTTTGCTATTTCCAGTGAAGGTCTGACAGGCCAGATCTGGCCCCTGGGCCTTGAGTTTGACACCCCTGCCATAAGCAAACCAGGTCTAGCTCCTCTTGAATTTCATTAACTCTTACTTAGCGCTAATTTTATGTTGACCCATTAGTTGACTAGGTTCCAATGTATAGCTTGAGCAATAACTGGAATTTAACACGTGGTCCTGATTCTTCACACCTGACAAGGAAGGGCTTAGACAGAGATTGGAAACTTGGTGTTTTGGAGTATGTTGTGGCCCGCCAGCGGCCTGTGCAGCTCACTGATTCTGACAGTGACAGTGAGGAGGCTGATGTGGTGCTGCGCCAGCAGCCTGTGCAGCTACCACCCGAGTCAGACAATGAGGAGGCTGGAGAAGATGTGGTGCCAGAGGCAGGGATTCAGCCAGGGCCTTCAGAACCTCCAGAAGCTCCCATAAGTGAAGAGGAAGAAGAGGAGGAGCCTCTTCTCAATGAATGGGTGCGCAGAGCTGCCAAAAGGCAGGAATGGCTCCTCAGGAGGAGGTCTCCTCGAGAGTAAGGCTTGGAGCTAATTGGTCACTACCCTAGCCTATTTAAGGAATGACGACAACTGAGGCAATTTGCAGAAAACAACTTCATTCATATTCCTTCGCGTATTGACTCCAGAAATGTCTGATCGGCTCTTGCTTCTCTCTTGTCATTTTTCCTGCAAATTGCTTCTGGGCATTCTGCCAAACACAGTAAGCTTACGGTTATTTGAAAGACTGTGCCTCAGAATTAAGTTATTATTCCTTGGACTCTTGTTGGCTGTTAATGAAGTTAAATTAACAGCCCTTGTTCAGAAAAGACTGATTTAAACTGTACTTGTGTTTGAACAACTACTAAGTAGTAGTCCTTAATTAGTAAACTAAGGTCTGTACAGACTTTGTGTGTGCTGCGTTCTTTGTGGTCCGTAGCTGGGGAAGAACAGTGTATAACTCCCATCAGTGTTTTAAAAATTGGCACTTCGTGGCACATAAAACCAGTGAAGGCTAGGTTGAAGGAAAGAGAGAGGATGTTTTCACATTATGTTACTACCAGTTCGCCCCACGTGCACATGCTCGCTTCTTGCACATGCACGCCCAGTTCGCATGTGCGCCTGCCTTCTGCACATGCGCTTGGCCTGAAAAATGTACCTAAATAGGATGGCATAGAGCCGGGGCAGGTGGGTGGGCCCACCTGCGATTTCTGCTACCGGTTCGGGTGAACTGGTCTGAACCGGCTGGATTCCACCTCTGGATACAACGTCCAATTTAAAACAGAATCCAATTTACAACAGAATGCAATTCCTTCCCACCCCCCTCTCCAATTAAGTAACATTTTTTAACCACTCGGTGAAAACAAGATTGAAACAAAATGGAGATTAGCGATTTCACTATTGCAATATAATTTCCTTAAGATCCCAGCTCTGCTTCGAAGCAATGCTTCTATGGAGAAGATTTTAGGCAAGCAGAGTATGAATTTTCACCAGGTCTTTCACAGTAAGACAGATCAGCTGTTTTGGCAGAGACTACCAAATTACATTTCCAGAATTTGTGGAAAGTAATTCAAAAGTCAAAGAAAGCAATAATGTCTTCTGAAAGTAAAAGGTTAATGCAAAGACTATTCCAGCAAATCTCTTCCCTGAAACAAATAAGCAAAGAGCAGGGAGGGAAGGGGGAAACTACTTAATGAGATGATTGATATGCATTCTTAACATAATTACATTCTTACATTTTTACAATTCTTTTAATAATTACAATTCTTCCATTCCCTGCGTAACAGGAAAGATTCTTACAGAAACGGAGGTTAAGAAAGAAGGCTCCAAGTTAAAACAGGAAACTAAGATGAAACTAAACTAAATCAGACTAAACCCGACTATGTATTTTACTATTGCCTCAATCAAATTGATGTATCACTTAGACCAGGGGTCGGCAACCTTAAACACTCAAAGAGCCCCAACGGTCCTAACCGGAAGCCTCCCATTCAATTGTGGAGCCAACCGGAAGTCCGGTTCCCCCACCATAGAGTCTCCTCCTAGCATGGCGTCCTTTTTCCTCTGCCAACCGGATGTCCAGTTTCCCCCACCATAGAGTTTCCCCCTAGCGAGGCATCCTTTTTCCTCTACCTGTCCTAATCGAAAGCCCTATCAATTGTGGAGCCAACGGGCAACAGGGAGCCGCAGCAGAGGGATGAAAGAGCCACATGCGGCTCCAGAGCCTCAGGTTGCTGACCCCTGACTTATTTGTTTTATCTTGTTTCTCATTTCATGATGACGAGGAATAATAATAATTATTTTTTCAGGTAGTATCACCTCGAAGGAGTAACAGAACAACGTACAGTTTTACCATCCCCAAATCAATCAGAAAGATGTCAATTGGGTCATATCAACCAGATTAATTTATGGCTGCAATTATGGGTCGTAGACAACAATGGTTATTCCTTATTAAGATGTTCTATAGACAGATGAAAAATTGGATGAAAAATGGAAGATTCAATTCAAGGTTTTGAATTCAGCTTCACCCTCCATTTTCCATGTGATGTTTTGGTCTAAAGTTTGAAGATATGATCATGAGAAGATAATGTGCTGTTAAGAACATTAGGCCATTGGGAGATTATGACTGATTATGGGTCCCTCTGACTGATGGATCAGACAGAGCTATGACTTATTATGCCTATTAAGACTCATCTGTCTGTTTTCAGGAACTATCTATCATTGGATGAGTAGCTTATTGAACAAAGAAATCATTTCAGTTCCTTGAGATCTGTCAGGCACAAAAGATGAGGTCCACGTGTGGAGATCCAATTAGAGCCTGGATAGCTCAGCAGACTAATGCATTGTAATTTAACTCCAACTGTCTGCAATTAGTAAGTTCGAATCTTGCCAGGCTCAAGGTTGACTCAGCCTTCCATCCTTTCTAAGGTAGGTAAATTGAGGACCCAGTTTGTGGGGGCAATAAGCTGACTTTGTAAAAATATACAAAAGTATGAAGGCTATTGCTTAACGCATTGTAAGCCACCCTGAGTCTCCGGAGAAGGGCGGCATATAAATCAATTTTTTTAAAAAAAACTGATTTATTGCTTCTCATGCCTGTGCATAGGAATGTACTCAACTAATGGTTGGCACCTGCTCGAAGTTAAGATAAGGCTCAGCAGCACTCAAGGGGTCGGAGGGGTCGGACTTAGTTTGTTTGTGGCTATGCAGGGATTCTAGTCTGATCCTTCTTTTCATTCTGCCCCCAGATTCTGACACTCCTTCTCCTACCATTTCAAAAGAATTGACCTCTAAGCTCAATTTTTGAGATCTTTAAAGGTATTTGTTTTGTCCCAAATGTTGAATATGCAAGTAGGAGTGAATCTTACATCAGCCTTCACTCATTGGGAGGGATGTTAACCATGCAAGTGGGAGTGAGTCTTGCATCAGCCTTCACTCATTGGTTCATTTTCCCCGGCAGGACAATGAACAAGCGTCAATGGCTGACAGACTGGACAGCTCCAGGTAAAAGGAACTACAGCCTCGGGTAATTCTCAGTTCATAGTTATTTTGTTGTTGTTCCCTGTTGCCTGCAATAAATGTTTTACTCCACTTGTTTTACTTCACTACGATCGTCCTGCCTCTCTTTTTGTGTTCGGACGTAACACCAAACAACAGAGGAAATTTGATTTCCCCACTTTCTCTTTGGAAAGTCTTCCTCCAATTAATTTATGGGGCTGAGTCTTTGGACTGATAAGAGGCAATTTTAAATTCCATAAGACATAAATGAACTAAAATGTTTAGTGGATTATGGAATTGCTAGGGATGTGGAATTGTTATATGACAAGGATGATTAACGGAGAGTTAATAAGATTACTGCCCATGTATTTTATAATTTTTCTTTTTACACAATATTGGTTCTCATTCTGCTCCATTCTCATTGGTGCAACCATTCCCATTGGTTCTACCTGCCGATGATGCTTTGGAACAAGGAAAGGATAAACCAAGAAAAATAGGGTTTTA
This sequence comes from Arizona elegans, assembly GCA_022577455.1. Taxonomy (NCBI): domain Eukaryota; kingdom Metazoa; phylum Chordata; class Lepidosauria; order Squamata; family Colubridae; genus Arizona; species Arizona elegans. Next base: position 70,312,716 of record JAKOOJ010000009.1, read on the forward strand.
AAATATTTTAAAATTCCAGACTTGCTATATGAATCCTTAAATTCTGGGGCAAAAGCCAAGAAGCCAAGACTAATACAATTTGGGGCTTCCCAGAGCTGGTTAAAAATTGGGTGGCTATATAAATTTTAACTAACTAACTAAATAAATGAAATAGAAACTAAACTAGAAACAGGGGGAAAAAAATTCTAATTCAATTCAAAATTTTTATCACCACATCCAATATGAAATTCAGGCAGAAGGAAGGACATCAAACTGCAAAGGAGGCAGCTCTGAATACCACTGGACACCAGTAAAGGTAAAAGTTCCCCCACACATGTGTGCTAGTCGTTCCTGACTCTAGGGGGCGGTGCTCATCTCCGTTTCTAAGCCAAAGAACCAGCGCTGTCCGATGACATCTCTGTGGTCATGTGGCCAGCATGACTCAACGCCGAATGTGCACGGAGCACTAGAAGTGGTAATCAGCAGGTTCTGACCAATTCTGGAGAACCGGTAGCGGAAATTTTGAGTAGTTCGGAGAACGGTAAATAACACTCTGACTGGCCCCGCCCCCATCTATTCTCTGCCTCCTGAGTCCCAGCTGATTGGGAGGAAATGAGGATTTTGCAGTAACCTTCCCCTGGAGTGGGGAGGGAATGGAGATTTTACAGTATCCTTCCCCTGCCACGCCTACCAAGCCACGCCCACCAAGCCACACCCACAGAACCAGTAGTAAAAAATTTTGAAATCCACCACTGTGGAACGCTGTTACCTTCCCACCAAAGGTGGTCCCTATTTTTCTACTTGCATTTTTTACGTGCTTTCGAACTGCTAGGTTGGCAGAAGCTGGGACACGTAACAGGAGCTCACTCCATAATGCAGCACTAGGGATTCGAACCGCTGAACTGCCAACCTTCTGATCGACAAGCTCAGTGTCTTAGCCACTGAGCCACTGTGTCCCTGGACACTACATATGCACTATTCTATCCTGCATAAGGTGAACTTGGGAAAATTCCAACAGGCACCTTGAACGCGAGATGGGACAAGTCACTCCAGCCAACTCACTGCCAAGTTGTCTTGGCCAACTCACCACAGCCAACTCGTCACAGGATAACTCGCCATGGCCAACTCACTGCAAAGCAATTTAACAATTCAATTTAATTATTAAAAATAAATAAATGAAATATTTGAGGGCTTATCATTCACTTTTCATTCTGTTTGTTTTTGCATCTCTTCTTGATTGATTCTATGTGTAACTCTTGTCCTCTGGCGAGTTGTCCTGCAGCGAATTGGCAATTGGCGTGGCAAGTTGGCCCTGTTGAAGGAGCAGGTCAATAAAAGGATAGCGATGCAACTCAGCAAACTGAGCCATGCCCCCTTTTTATGTATATGCGATGCTTGTTAAAAAGGTGTGGCTCTTTGATCACTCAGGATCAAAGAATTTGCTTTTATTCTCTCTGATTGCATCCCTGGAATGTTTTGTAATGAACATGTTGGTGGACGTGGCCAATTCAGACAATCAAGAACTGTGGTTTTAGCTAAACTGTTGTTTAACTCTTGTTGCATTCGAGTGAAGAAGGTATGCTTAGAATGCTAAAGTTACAGTACTTGCACAGATTTTGAAAATGTAGTTTGTGGGAACAAAGAAAGTGAATAGTGAAAGCACAGACCTTGACAGTTAGGAGATAGCTAGATAGCTAGATTAGATAGCTAGATAGATAGCTAGATAGATGTGGGTAGGTAGGTAGGTAGGTAGATAGATGATAAATAGATGATAGATAGGTAGATAGATAGATAGATGATAAATAGATAGATAGATAGATAGATGATAGATAGATAGATACATGATAGATAGATGATAGGTAGGTAGGTAGGTAGATAGATGATAGATATATATATATATAGATAGATGATTGATTGATAGATAGATAGATAAATGATAGATAGATAGATAGATAGATGATAGATAGATGATAGATAGATAGATAGATAGATAGATAGATAGATAGATAGATAGATAGGCAGGTAAATAGGTAGATGATAGATAGATGATAGATAGGTAGATAGGTAGGTAGATAGGTAGGTAGGTAGGTAGATATGTAGATAGATGATAGATAGGTAGATAGATAGATAGATAGATAGATAGATAGATAGATGATATGTCACTGCTTTTTTGTATTTACCAGATGAGCTCTTATTTTTGAACTTTCAGATTTACCGTAGCTAAGGTAAGTCTTCCTTCTCTTGTTGAGCTTACCTTTTGATTCCAGCCCGCAGGGCTCCCGAAGGCAAGTCCTGCACTCTGCTGAAGGGGGTGGGGTGTGGGGTGGGGTAATATGGGTGGGGCAACCTCATGGTGCTTCATGGGCCGGATTAATTGCTTCAGTGGGCCGCATGTGGCCCGCGGGCTATAGTTTGAGGACTCATGATCTAGAAGATCATTAGCGTGCCCTTTATGAAATGAATCTTGCAGAGAGTCATTAGGATTGTTCCAGGTTTATAACCAGCAATCAGCACTGAAATGACTGTGTGACAGACTGGTATCTTTCGGAACCTTTAAAAAAAAACAACTTCCTTCTCTTTGAGGACCGAGACAACATCTCTGTATATATCTTGTACATAGACAAGATATTTTTGTCTATGTAGGGATCTCCTAAAATGAGTTATCTACCAAATAAATCAGCAGAAGGAGACTAATATTTATTCAAAGGCTTCACAAAATCAGACGGCCATAATCTAATCAAATATTACACAATCCAGATGTCCAGGACTCAAATGACAGGTGCCTGAAACATACTGACAGCCGTATTTCTTACACTTACAAATGTGAGGGAAAAAAGTGGATAGCAACTCCTCCTAATTTATGTTTCGATTAGCGAGAAAAATTCGGTTTATGATATTGACTGTCATAAGAGATGCCGTTTTTCTTTTCAGGGTCATGAATGAAAGAAAACCAGTTTTGTTCAGCAAAACCAGCTTTGTTCAGCAAAAATAGATATATGAAAAAGTATAATTTTCCATGTTGACAGACCGCAGTTTGAAGACATAAAATTTAAACGACGGTCAAAGTGTTGAGATAGTGAACGAGTCATTTGTGGCTATAATTCCTACAAATTGTGTCTTCTCCTATATTATACATTCCAAAATGTTGACGTTGCTATAAATGTCATATTGATATATATCCTCAAATTGCCTTTCTGATGGCAATCAACAAGGGAGGGAAAAATCTTTTGTTCTTTTGAGGGTTTTAGATCTGCAATTACCTCTGAGTTGTTGACTTCTACTTTTATACCCTACTGTCTTTATTTATTATCTCATCAAAAGTGTTTCCCTTTTTTCTGAAAAAGGACTTTGCCTTTGGGTTTTTATTACAGATTTTTTTTCCCCAGGAAGATAGGATGATCTTCCTGTACAGTGCAGGGACATCTGTGACAAAAAAGGTCATAAAATGAGGTAAAAGTCACTCAAAAAATGTTTCACTTAACAACAGAAATATTGGGCTCAGTTGTTAAGTCGAGGACTACCGTGTTTCCCTGAAAATAAGACCCTGTCTTATATTTTTTTGAACCCCGAAATAAGTACTTGGCCTTATTTTCGGGGAGGTCTTATTATTTTGGGGCGCGTGGAGCAAGACGGGGCTCCTCTTGCCATCTTACCTGATTTCCAGCTCTGTCTCCCAAACCCTAACCAGAGGAAATGGCGGGGACCAGCTGCGCATGCATTTAAATATTTTCGGGGAGGGCTTATTTTTTTGGGGGGGAGTATTTTAGTGCATGCACTCAAAAGCCTGATTGGGCTTATTACAAGGGTGAAATGCTCCCAATTCAGACCGGATCGCCTGATCCGGTAGCAATGGAGGCGGGCGGCTCGGAGAACTGGTAGCAAAAATCCCTGCCCCCCCCATGCCCAGCTGAGCCACACAATCATTTTTGTTTTACTTTTCTACAACCTCTTCAACCAAAAAAATGCTTTTAAAAGTAAAAAAAAAAAGCCTCTGATGATCGCACGGCTCAGCTGGGATCGTCAAAAGCTTTTAAAAGAAAAAAAACCCTTTTTTTATTTTAAATGCCTCTGACAATCCAAGCTGAGTTGCCTGATCAGTAGAGGCTTTTTTTCTTTTAAATGCCTCTGATGATCCAAGCTGAGTTGCCTGATCAGTAGAGGCTTTTTTTCTTTTAAATGCCTCTGACGATCCAAACTGAGGTGCCTGATCAGTAGAGGCTTTTTTTCTTTTAAATGCCTCTGACGATCCAAGCTGAGGTGCCTGATCAGTAGAGGCTTTTTTTCTTTTAAATGCCTCTGATGATCCAAGCTGAGTTGCCTGATTGGCAGAGGGGTTTTTTTCTTTTAAATGCCTCTGACGATCCAAGCTGAGTTACTTTGTTAAGAACCGATTTAGATGATTGCACAAAACAATCCTGGGAGTTGACTTGGAAGATTGCATTTCCAACCATTGACCAGGTTGGGAAATACGGATCTCCATATTTTCCAGGTAATGATCTAATTTACCACTCATATTCCAGGGAAACTCGGAGTCTTTTGGGAAACCCTCAGGAGATTGGTGAAGACACTGAGGTGTTCCTTCTCGGCAGTGGTGGGATGCTGCTGGTTGTAGCAACCGGTTTGCCCAGCACTGAAAACGTAAGCACGCTCGCCTTCCGCGCATTTGCACAGCTTAAAAAACACAGTGATATAGGACAGAATAGTGCCGGTTCTCCCAAACCGGCTGAACTGGTAGCAGCCCACCTCTGCTTCTCAGCCATTGGTAGTTGTATGAATATATAGGAAGCATAGAAAAGGGTTGAGATTTTCTACCTCAAAATTCCACATCAACCACAAATTTCTCTTTCGAGTAGCTGTTTCTCCTACTCATTCTGGAGGTAAGTCAGAAGCAACTGTGCATTTTGGATTTGCTAGAAGAGCCCAACAGAGTTATACAAATGACTGACAAGTCCTTCTTGGGCATGTGAGTACAGGTACTTCTTGACTTACAACCATTTGTTTAATGACTGAAGTTAGGACAGCGTGGGAAAAATGATTTTTGACCATTTTTCACAGTTATGACCACTGCAGCCTCCCCATGGTCACGTGATCAAAATTTGGATGCTTGCATTTGGCCTATATGTATGACGGTTGCAATGTCATACAATGTTCGCTCCCACAGAGAGGGCCTCCTCAGGGTGCCGTCAGCAGACAATGTTGGCTGGCGAACCCCAGGGGGAGAGCCTTCTCTGTGGTGGCACCCACCCTCTGGAACAATCTACCCCCAGAGATACAAGTGATCCCAGACCTCCGGACTTTTCGTCGGGCCCTTAAAACCTATTTTTTTCAGTTAGCTGGGCTGTCCTGATTTTATGGCTGGTTTTAAAATTGATACTGATTTTAATTGAAATGTTTTAAATTATGGGCCAAATTTTATTTAATTATTTTAAATCTATTTTAACTTTTGTGTATGAATGTTTTATATTTGGCTGTTCACCGCCCTGAGTCCGAAAGGAGAAGGGTGGTATAGAAATCTGAAAAATAAATAAATAAATAAATGTGATCACTTTTGGCGACCAATTGACAAGCAAAGTCAATGGGGAAGCCAAATTGACTTAACCATCATGTTGCTAACTTAATAACTGCAATGAATTACTTAACAGCGCTGGCAAAAAAAAAAAGGCCTTAAAATGGGGCAATGCTCCCTGAATGATTGCCTTGCTTAGCAGTGGAAAATTTGGGGTCAGTTGTGGCCGTAAGCGGAGGACTACTTATAATCCATTAGAAGATGCCATGTTTATTTAGTCAACAATTCAAGATGGATAATTGTGGAGCTGACAATAACTCCCTAGCGCAGGGGTGTGAAACTCGATTTCATTGAGGGCCGCATCAGGGTTGTGTTTGACCTTGGGCGTGGCCAGGGCGGGCATGGCCAGCTTGACTTCACTCGTGTCGGGGGTGGTTGTGGTGGCCCCAGCGCTCTGCCAGCGAAAACGGGCTTCTGAGCACCATTTCAGCTGCGACGGCCTCCCGCAATCTTCTGCCAGTGAAAAGGGAGCTTGGGACAGGGGTGAAATGCTATCGGTTCGGACCGGTTCGACCAAACCGGTAGTGATGGCAGCGGGTGGTTTGGAGAATCAGTAGTGACAGCAGCGTGAGACTCCACTCACCCGCCCGGTTGTCGTTACTTCCTGTAAAAACCTTTTAACCAGGTTTTAACCAGGAAGTAACCTGTTTTTTACCCTCTGTGCATGCGCAGAAGGGTTTGCACATGCGCAGAGGGTCCACGCACGCATGTGATGCACAGCATGAGGTCACTGATGGCCAGCCACAGCAGGAATAAGTTGGTGACTGTCCGTATGCTTTTGTTTCTGATCAATACCGTGATCACCAGGGTATTCCCCAGAACGCTGAGTAAAAAAATCAAGGAATAGAGGAAGAGCCAAACCAATAGGGAAGGGAAGTAGATTTTTCACCCCTGGCTTGGGAGTGCCGCCCGGGGCCCTCGCGATAGGGGTGGGTTCTAAATTTTTTTGCTACTGGTTCTGTGGGCGTGGCTTATTTTGTGGGTGTGGCTTGGAGGTCATGTGACTAGGTGGGTGTGGCTAGCTGGTCAGAGTCATTTCTGGAAGGTCCTCGCACTTACAACCAGTCCTCGCACTTACGACCCGACTCATTTGTTTGCTTTTAACACTGATCAGCTGTAGGACGGCCCTTTGAAGCCCCGCGGCAAGAGTTTAAACAGTTTTTTTTCCCTCTAGTCATCAGCTGGACTTAGGAGGCAGCAATAGATTGGGGATGGGACCAAATAAAAGGTAAGAATAACGTGGATGGGTGGGGGGGGAGGGCGGGGGGGGAGAACCGGTTTGGTGATGTCATATCGTCACTGCTACTGGCTCGGCTGAACCGGACCGAACCGGGAGGAACCCACCACTGCTTGCGAGCTCTGTTTTAAACTGCGATGCCTCCTGCAACCTCTGCCAGCAAAAATGGAGCTCGAGAGCACCGCATACAGCCCTCCCTGGCACCGGGGGCCGATCCTTCACTGCTTCCAGGTTGGCCCTGCAGGCCAGATCTAAGCACTCCACAAGCCAGATCCAGGCCCCTGGGCCTTGTGTTTGACCCCTAGCAAAACAAGGACAATTCTGCAGACTCACCCATGAAATAGCTGGCAATTTTGCAGAGGGAGCTGCCGAAAATGAAATCCTCTAGGAGGTTGGGGATCAGGGTGAAAGGCATGCAGAAGAAGCACAGCATGAGGTCGCTGATGGCCAGCGACAGCAGGAATAAGTTGGTGACCGTCCTTATCCTTTTGTTTCTGATCAGCACCGTGATCACCAGGGTATTCCCCAGGATGCTGAGTAAAAAAATCAAGGAATAGAGGAAGATCCGTACCGTCTGGTCCAATTCTGCAAGGTAAAGTGCACAATCATCAGAATCGAAAGAAGCATTGTGTGGAAAATCACATGCTAATGTCATGCTAAGGGGTAGAAGCTCTTTCTGTCAGCACTTCAAGCTGCATTTACTCTAGTGCTGACATAAGAAGGAGAAGCGGAGGCGTCTGGAAAGGGACGTTTGACTTTTCACCTACATATTTTCCCTGGAGATAATATCCCCTAGGAGATGGGATGGGAGGGGGAAATTCCTTTGAGCTGGAGCAGTAGATTAGGGGTAGAATGACTGGGAAGATGGCCAATGAGTGTAGGGGAGTGGGGAACGGAAAGGGAGGATTTCGGGTCTGAAAGTCAGTGTTGGCTTTGATGGAGTCGGGATTTAGAATGTCATGCTTAATAAATAGGAGTTTTCCTTCAAAGACTTTGTTTGAAATGCAATTTATTTGAGACGACCTTGAAACCTGACACTTTCTTTCCTCATCAGAGGTGTCAAACTGAATTTCTTTGAGGGCCGGATCAGCATTGTAGTTCTCCTTCGCGGATCAGCTGAAGGGTGTGTGTGAAACACCTCCTGCAGCACCCTACCGGCCAAAACAGGGTGCCCCTGCACCCCATTTTGACCAACAGGGTGCTGCAGGAGGCTGTCCAGGCCGAAAACGGGATGCAGAGAAGCCCCACGCACCATTTTTGTTAGCAGAGGCACCACGGGCTGGTCCTTTGCTATATCCAGGCCGGCCCCGCTGGCCAGATTTAACCACCATGTGGGCTGCATCCGGGCTGCGGGATGTGAATTTGACATCCCTGTTCTACATGGAAGAGGATATGCGTGGAGAATAAAGACCCAACATTTCTAGGTTTTATCTTTAAAAAAGATGTGGCTTTTCTCACTGAGACTTGAAAGCTACAGTCGTGGCCAAAATTGTGGAAACCTTTTTGGAAAAGTGTATTTTCTAAAACTAGCTAATAACACCACTTTTTTGGGGGTAATAGTGCCATAAAATTATATATCAATGGAAAGATCATTTAATCAAAAATGTAACGCAATAACTTTTATGAAGGATTTGCTATTAGAATAGCAGTTACAGTATAAGGAAGAAAAGTGAAAGACGTAGAAAAAACGAGATATACAAAAATGATCCCCATGTCAGTTAATCCTTAGTTGGGTAACCTTCAGCATGAATGACGGCCTTACAACGTCTTCCCATGGAGTGAACCAAGTCTTTGAGTTCTGCAGCTGTTCTAATGTGAAACCAAGATTGAATGATGGCTTCTATTAACTGGGTTTTATTGCCGGGTCACTTCTGACTAACAAGTTTATTTAGTCGGCTCCGTAGATTTTTAATTGGGTTAAGGTCTGGGCTATTCCCAGGCCAGTCCAGCAGTGGAATAGGATTATCGTGAAACTCCCCCAAAAAGTGGTGTTATTAGCCATCAAACCTCAAAAATACACTTTTCTCAAAAAGATTTCCACAATTTTGGCCACTACTGTAGAATGGAAGCAGTGAGGCAAGCAATGCCTCCACCACGGGTAGCTTGCTCTGAGTCCTCCTTAAGAGTAGGGCTCCTACACTTACTTGCAGAAAAGGGCCTTTTCACATCATTGCTCCCACCCATCGTTTCTTTCTATTTGCCAGCACAGTGCATCTGCCAGAGGTCTTCTCCTCTCCAAAACCCACGAGCAATGTCCCTCTTTGCTACAATCTGTCTGATTTGGCCAATGAAAAACTCTACATGGATTGATACTGATCGACTTCGACTGTAACTGAGTCCCAAGTTTATGTTACTAACTGAGACAAGTTAATTCCCCTCCATGTTTTATGACCTTTCCTGCCATATTTGTTAAGTGAATCACTGCAGTTGTTAAATTCGTAACATGGTTGTTAAGTGAATCGGACTTCCTCGTTGACATTGTTTGCCACAAGGTCACAAAAGATGATCCCATGATCCCAGGACACTACAGCGGTCATAAATATGAATCAGTTGCCAAGCGGCTGAATTCTGATCATGTGACCATGGGGACACGGCAACGGTCGTAAGTGTGAAAACAGTCACAAGTCACTTTTTCAGTGCCGCTGTAACTTCAAATGGTCACTAAACTAACGATGTTATACTACATAACCTGTACATATATTGAGATATATTGTATAACTTGTATAACTTTTCTGGATTATTTGATAACATGAAACCCTATGACCGTGATGGCGAACCTATGGCACGCGTGCCACAGGTGGCATGTGAAGCCATATTGGTTGGCACGCGAGCTCAGCTTTTGGGCCTTCTGGGCCCACTGGAAGTCAGCAAAAAGGCCATTTCTGGCCTCCAGAGGGCCTCCGGTGGAGGGGGGAGGCAGTTTTTGCCCTCCACAGGCTCCTAGAAAGGCTCTGGAGCCTAGAGATGGCAAAAAACGGGCCTACTGGGCCCATCGTGTCATCGCGTGCCAAAAGTGGGGGAAGCGCGGAGGGATTGCACACACATGCACGGGGGTGAGGCACATAGAATTATGGGTGTGGGCACACACATGTGCGACACCCTCCCCCCCGCACTCCCCCCGCTTTTGGCACGTGATGGCAAAAAGGTTAGCCATGAAGACAAGCAATAATTTTAACCGGATATGGATGGTTGCTACTTTTAATAACAGTAGACTTTGTGAGGGGTTAAAAAACATAAAAAGAAGGCAGAAAATTCAGGCCCAAAATAAATGCTAATGACGGATAATGTCTATGTGCTTGTAGAGATGTTTTCATCACTCAGCCTGTTTTCTTTTCGCTTCTAAAATGGGATCGTTAGCAGTTATGGAGTACCAAGCGTGAGGTTGGCCAGTGGTTCAAAATAGGATGATGTGAAGGGGGACAGGTGACATTTGAAGAGAAGAAGAAGTCATAAGCAGGGGGAAAGATGAAGTAGACGTGCTCCAACTGATTTCTCTCCAGTTAGATCCTGAGAAATGCCAGTTATCTCAAACCAGGGAAGCATGATAAATAGAAGAAAGGGCTAATCATGTGTCTCTCTTGATGCTGCTCTCCTATAACTGCTCTCCAGGTCCTTCCTTCCTTCCTTCCTTCCTTCCTTCCTTCCTTCCTTCCTTCCTTCCTTCCTTCCCCTCCCCCTCCCCCTCCCCCTCCCTCTCTTATCTCTCCTTCCTTCCTTCCTTCCTCTCTCCCTCCCTCTCTCCCTCTTATCTCTCCTTCCTTCCTTCCTTCCTTCCTTCCCCTCCCCCTCTCTCTCTTATCTCTCCTTCTTTCCTTCCTTCCTTCCTTCCTCTCTCCCTCCCTCTCTCCCTCTTATCTCTCCTTCCTTCCTTCCTTCCTTCCCCTCCCTCCCTCTCTTCCTCTTATCTCTTCTTCCTTCCTTCCTTCCCCTCTCCCTCCCTCTATTCCTCTTATTTCTCCTTCCTTCCTTCCTTCCTTCCTTCCTTCCTTCCTTCCTTCCCTCCCTCCTTCCCCTCTCCCTCCCTCTCTCCCTCTTATCTTTCCTTCCTTCCTTCCTTCCTTGCTTCCTTCCCCTCTCCCTCCCTCTATTCCTCTTATTTCTCCTTCCTTCCTTCCATCCTTCCTTCCTGCCTGCCTGCCTGCCTGCCTGCCTGCCTGCCTGATTGGAAATTTTATATTTGCTCTCCGTTTTCTGTCTCTCTTCCCCAAAGAATTGAAAACCTCTGACATTCTAAGTTAATGGAACTGGAGGATAACTCTGGTAAAGTTAACAAAAGAAGGGGCAGTAATCTTATACAGGGGGCCATCACAAAGAAGAGGGGTCAAGCTATTCTCCAAAGCACCTGAGGGTAGGACAAGAAGCAATGGGTGGGAACTAATCAAGGAGAGAAGCAACCTAGAACTAAGGAGAAATTTCCTGACAGTGAGAACAATTAATCAGTGGAACGACTTGCCACCAGAAGTTGTGAATGCTCCAACACTGGAAGTTTTTAAGAAGATGTTGGATAACCATTTGTCTGAAGTGGTGTAGGGTTTCCTGCCTAAGCAGGGGGTTGGACTAGAAGACCTCCAAGGTCCCTTCCAACTCTGTTATTCTGTTATACAGAGTCCAGGGCAACCTCCAGACTATCTCTGGTTGCTTTCATCACCCTCAAAAATACAGTTTATCAGCCTATGTGTTCCTTCGATTGCTTTTCATTTTATTTTTGTAACATGCTCTATGTTTTTTTAAGACGTTGATTTTCTAGGCTTGGAAAACGTTATTTCTGCTTATTGCACCATGATGCAGCTAAACTTTATAAAGTTTTACCATTTTTCTAGTGCTGTGATTCTGTTTAGACAGCAGGAGACTAATACATAATTGCATGTTTTAACAGGAGTGGTTAATTCCTCCCACATACCTTTGAGAGTAGCCCTCGAAGGGTTCATTTGAATATTTTAACTTAATTCTCTTAGATCTTTTCGATCCTGCCTTGCAACTTTCAACATTTCTGGTGGTTTAAGCCAAACATTAATGGACTTTGTTCCTCCTTTTCCTCTTTTCCCTGATCCACAAATGTCACTTTTCACACGGCCTGACTTGAAAACCTTCACGAATTGTTTACTTTAGATTAGCTACTGGTAGATTCCTTCTTCTTCTTCTTCTTTTTTAAAATAATTTTTATTAAACAGTTTTTTTTAAAGTTTTGAGAGTTTTCTTCTTTACAGCATTTCCGCTTTGGTATACATCCATTATATATCCCTTTTTCCCCCTTACATCAATTTTCCTTTATCCATACATGTGGTTTCATTATCTTTTATACATATTAACATATTAACATACTAGATTGTAATCATTCGTTTTGTGTCGTACCTATTGGTACAGAGTTGTTACTAATTTCTAATTTCTAACTCCTAACTCTTCTTCATTTGATCTTTTCTTAACTTTTACATCTATCCTCTAATAATTTTATACCATTCATTCCATACCATATAGTACTCTGTTTCTCCTTTACCTTTTATGTCTTTTGTAAGTCTGTCCAACTCGGCGCACACTAGAATTTTTCTTATCACATTTTCCTCTGGTGGCATAATATTATTCTTCCAGCTTTGGGCGTACACTATTCTAGCTGCAGTTATAATATGTAATATTAAATTATTATACTTTTTTGGGGTCATGATTCCCTGTGAGTATTCCTAGTAAAAATAATTCTGGTAGATTCCTTCTTATTTTTTTTTTCCGAATAAGCACTCACCTTTAAAAGTCCGGGGAGAGGGATTCAAGCAAAAAATGGTATAATTCTCCAAGCCGAGTTCGCAGAAGAGGGCAGAGAAATTGGCGCTGAGCTCAATCAGACTGTCGTTAAAGATATCCATCCTTTATTCTCCCGAAGCGGGGTTCTACGACAAGCTGCATAATTTTCCCACTAAGCATCCATTCGGGGATAAAAGGAAGCGAGTCTTGGCAAACAGACTGTCAGTTATCCCAGAGAGCTGTCCTACAGCTGCCCCTACAGAATGATAAGTCACAAAGTAGTCTAAGCAGCATGGTCCCTAACAAGACATTGAGAAAGCTGGATACTGCTGAAGGAGATGCATGTGTCCACAGCACGAGTCTTCTTTTTTTTTTTCCCCTTTCTGCTAGACCCACCCCTTCCCTGTAATTGACTGTGGCCACTGTGGGGATCACAACCATCCTAGAGAATGATTACCCAATTAACCCCTTGCACCAGACTTGCATTTTCTCAAGCGCTTCTTCCATCTCCGAGGCAATCCGTCAATTGCAGATGGAACTACCACAGATTTTTTGACAGCCCCTTTCAAGACGGGTTTTCGTCAGAAGTGCTCCTGGACATTCAGAGATGCAGAATATTTAACAGATTTAACAGATTTGGAAGGGACCTTGCAGGTCATCTAGTCCAACCCCCTGCACAAGCAGGAGACTCTACATCTGCCTCTACCTAAGATGGAACTCACAACCTCCTGATTGTGAGGCAAGAGCTCCACCTCTAGGCCATCGGGTTCTTGGTGACAGCTTTGAGGCAATTGTGTTTCCTGAGGGTGGTTTTTTTTTAAAGAAATATTTAAAAAGTACCTTTTTATCTGCTGCCTGTTTTTCTGGCACACACCCCTCTTTTTGGCTTCTCAATTGTGAAAATGTTTCTTTTTTTTTAAAAAAAAAAACCATGTCTAAACTCCCTTTTCGGAAGGGATGCGGTGTCTCAGTGGATAAGACGGTGAGCTTGTCGATCGAAAGGTCGGCAGTTCAGAGGTTCGAATCCCTAGTGCCGCGTAATGGGGTGAGCTCCCGTTACTTGTCCCAGCTTCTGCCAACCTAGCAGTTCGAAAGCACGTAAAAAACGCAAGTAGAAAAATAGGGACCACCTTTGGTGGGAAGGGAACAGCGTTCCGTGCGCCTTTGGCATTTAGTCATGCTGGCCACATGACCACGGAGACGTCTCCGGACACTGCTGGCTCTTCGGCTTTGAAACAGAGATGAGCACCGCCCCCTAGAGTCAGGAACGACTAGCACATATGTGCGAGGGGAACCTTTACCTTTATCTAAACTCTCTTTTATCTGAAGGAAGTGGGTGATAGACACGGAAGTACCATAGAAGCAATTTTTGTAAATATCTGTGCAAATTGCTCTCTGTGCAAATTGCAGTGGGGGAGGGGGGCAGAGACAGGGTCAGTCTTCTAAAATGACAGCACTGAGAGAAATTCCTGACACTGGAAAGGGGTATAATATGAGCTCCAGTTCTGCCTTTTCAAAGAAAGCACCCAGAACTGAGGCCCACTGCAGGGAAAAAATCCCAAACCTTTTGTAGGGTATACATAAACGAAGCTGTTAAGAAGAACAGTTCCAGAAATTATAACAATTTTGAAGGATTAGTTGTAGGAGCCCCCCAATTACGCTCTGGATTTTGATACAGAATGAACTCTGAGCAATTTCAAGGCCAGGATCCTACTAATCCAACTGAAATCATTGGCTTTGCGATCTTAAGTAGAAGTTGGCAAGGTGAGGGAGGTTCTCATTTGAAGCAAGGAAATGAGACACATGTTGAATCTTTTTAACTTCTCGTCATTTTCTTCTCATGTTCCTTGTATCTTCTTGGTTTGGTGGATGGGAGCATCTTCTCCTCACTATCAGTCCACCCTCTCTTCTGCACTTCAAGAGTGAAATCACACAAAGGAGCTGCTTCTTCTTCTTCTTCTTCTTCTTCTTCTTCTTCTTCTTCTTCTTCTTCTTCTTCTTCTTCTTCTTCTTCTTCTTCTTCTTCTTCTTCTCCTCCTCCTCCTCCTCCTCCTCCTCCTCCTCCTCCTCCTCCTCCTCCTCCTCCTCCTTTTCCTTCTTCCTCTTCCTCTCCTCCTCCTCCATCTCTAATTTATTCCTTGGAGATGTTCTTCACAGTTCATACAGACCATAACACCTTCTCATTCAGGCTGAAAACTAGGCAAGGGGAAAATTAAACTTTTGTAAACGCCTGTAGAAAGTTCTTTGCACGTGAAAAACTGATCCAGGTGTTATTTACTCACAAACTGACTATGTTCATTTCTTGAATAGGGTTCTTCTAGGGAATCCTTGAAGATATGATCTTAACTTTCCATGGGATTCTGGCAGCTCCATTGATCTGATTTAGAGCCAGCCTTTCCTTCAGGAATTCAAAGAAGTGGTTAGATACTGTTCCATCCATTTCCCTCCATGACTATTCTTTGAGGCAATGTGGACCCAATGTGGCCCAAAATCTTCTCACAAACTTCTCTAGCTGAGGGGGACCTAGAATTTGGCTGTCCTTATCTAACACTTAGAATCATCAAATATTCTAGTAGTAGTAATAGTTCTTTATTATGGTCACAGGCCAGAGTTTAGCAAGTTAACAAAATAATTGAACAATTTCTGTTTCAGGTAATATAAAATACAAATAGATCCCTGAGGTAATCAAAGTGGACTGAATTTTATGAATAATACAACGAAACATTGCCACCTTGACGTAGCAAATCATACTGGCTTGGCAAGAATAGCCAAGCGTAAAATAAGTGAGAATGTGTTATATATGAATAATGACTCCTTTATCTTGTTCTGTTTTACATCCGTCTAAATTTACAAGAGATTGCATCGAATGCAGATCTGTTCCACGGTTACTAATGGGTAAAGGGAAATCTTTTCTTCCAGTGGGTTCTAAATTTTTTTACTACCGGTTCTGTGGGCGTGGCTTATTTTGTGGGCGTGGCTTGATGGTCATGTGACAATTCTTTAGGATTTAGCAGAGGTACTGGTCTATCAGGCTTTTAACTGCTTGCAGAGCTGTACCGATCTACTCATTTGTTTTTGGAGGCACTGGCCTACCCATTTATTTTTGGAGGCACCGATCTACTCATTTATTTTTGGAGGCACCAGTCTACCACCAAACTGCCTTTTAACACTGATCAATTGTAGGAAGCCCCTTTGAAGCCCCGTGGCAAGAGTTTAAACAGTTTTTTTCCTTCTAACCAATCAGCTGAGACTCAGGAGGCAGCAATTGGGGGTGGGGCCAAATAAAAGGTAAGAATAATGCAGGGGGGAGGCGGGGGCAGGAGTGGGGGGCGGGATGGGGGGCAGAACCGGTTCGGTGATGTCATATCGTCACCGCTACCGGCTCAGCGGAACTGGGCTGATCCGGGAGGAACCACCACTGTTCCAATCGCTCTTGATTCCCGGTAATTTTATTTCTTTATTTTATTTATTGAATTTCTATACCGCCCTTCTCCCGAAGGACTCAGGGCGGTGAACAGATTAAGATTTCATATACATATAATAATTTTTTTTTCTTTATAAACAGTAAATAATAAATTGAGTCAACTTGGTGTATCTGCGAAGACCTTGGCATAGAATTTAGATGTTTATGCTAGCCCTGCTTGTTGAAACAGAAAGGTCTTCAGGGCATGTCGGAAAGTGCGGAGATCTGGGATTATTCGTACTCCATTTTATAGATACATCATTGGAAATTGTATGGATCTGATTTTGCGCTGTTGCTTTCTGACATTTTCATATAGCTGTGGAATTTCTTGGTGGTCTCACTTCCTTTTAAGCAAATCTGACTTTGCTTCTGACTCCCAATAGGAACAACAGCAAATTGTTGATTTAATCTTCTTGGAGAATCAGTGATAGGTTTACCTCATCATTCAGGTCCATCGACCAGCTATAGCAGTGGCTAACCTTTTCCGGACAGAGTGCTCAAAGCACATGGGGGGGGGGGCGTGTGAATGTGCGTGTGCACCAGCAGTGGGTTCTACTTACCTTTATCACCGGTTCGCAACGGGATCGTGCGCTCGCGCCCGCTTCGCGCACATGTGTGCCTTGCTTCTGCGCATGCGCAGATCGCTGATGATGACATCCGGGGTGGTGGGCTGGGCCTCCCACTGGTTTTACGAATGGTCTTGCAAACTGGTCCAAACAAGGGGCAACCCACCACTGGTGTGTACGTCCAAACCCCCAAAATGCAATACGCAAGTGCCCCCCATGCATGCCACTCACCCCCCGCCCCACCTGCAATGCATGCATGGCCCACATGCCCCAGTCTCCACACATGCATATGTGGCCCCCTGCATACATGCCACACACACGTGTGTCCCCCACATGCACCATGTTCATGGCCCCCCATGTGCCCCCCTGCACATGTGTGCACGGGGGCACCTGCACACGCCCTGTCCCCCACGCATGAGCGGCAGAGTCCCAATGACCAGCTGGCCAATGGGAGGTATGTGTGCATGCGCGGCAGAGGTGAACTGGGGTTACAGCTCGTGTGCCCACAGAGAGGGCGCTGCGTGCCACCTTCAGAACCTCTGAGAGTCATTGAGGTCACTTGGAGGTTTATCTGCACCCTCAGGGCCACCTGAATAGTGAAACAGGTATTGTGGCCCACCAGTGGCCTGTGCAGCTAGTAGCTGATTCCGGCAGCAAGGAGGCTGGTGTGGTGATGTGCCAGCAGCCTGTGCAGCTGGCACTTGAGTCAGACAATGAGGAGGCTGGAAAAGATGTGGTGCCAGAGGCGGGGATTCAGCCAGGCCTTCAGAACCTCCAGAAGCTTCCATGGGTGAAGAGGATGAAGAGGAGGAGCCCCTTCTCAATGCATGGGTGCGCAGAGGTGCCAAAAGGCAGGAGTGGCTCCTCAGGAGGAGGTCTCCTCGAGACTAAGGCTTGGGGCTAATTGGCCATTCCCTTAGCCTATTTAAGAAGGAACGCTACTTGCAACAAGCTGTAGAGAACAACTTTGGTTCACTCTCCTTCGAGTCTGCAAAATTGCTTCTGGGCTTTCTGCCAACTCTAGTAAGACTGTGATTACCTTATCTTAGAATTCTGGTAGGCTGTTAAGACAGTTCATTAACAGCCTTTGAATGATAAAGACTAAGTTATTTGAGTAAAATAAGCTTTGTATAGAGTTTGTGTGAGCTGCTTGGTTCCTTGGGGTCCGTAGGTGGGGCAGAACATAACCCAAGCGCTAAGGTAGCTTAAAGATGTCTTTACCTGTTCAAATTTTTTTTTTTAAAAAAAACTTTTTCTCTTTTCTCCTTCCTTTGTGCTGTGATCATAATCTAACATGTTTCATTGCCAGTGTAGAAACAGAATCTATTTCATCTTATTGGCACTTAAAGGATCCTGAGGTAAATCTTTGTCTTTTCAGTTGCTGTACATGTTGGCTTGGCTATAGAAAAGTGGGGATTTCTAGCTTCCTCCACTTTGGCTCCCAAAGTGCTTCTTTAGCGGTCCAGGGCTTTCAAATTAGCTGTTTCTTTTGGAACTGTGCTTTTTTTTTTAAAAAAAAATGTTTATTAAATTTCCAAAGATTAAAATACACAGTACAAAAAGAAACATAATACACAAAAAACAAGACACACACACAAAAAATATAAACAAACAAAAACAAATGTATCAAATTTTCTTTTTTTAAAAAAAATTATAATCTTATTAAAACACATATTTGACATTTACACAACATACAACAATATCTTATCATTTTTAAGCATTGTTTCATAGTGGTCTTTCATTTGTTACTTTATTCTTCTTCCCCTATATCTTAGTCTAAAACTCCTTCTTCTTCCCCTTTTCCTTTTTTTTCCCTTCCCTTCCCCCTATGGAGATCTATATATTTTAATTATATCTTTAATATTATACATTTCTACATTCCTGTTATATACATTTTTATTCCTCTTCATACATTTGTTATATATATATATATATATATTGTACATCTAATCTTCTCTCCTTATCATTATTGTTCTTTATTTCTAGTCTCGAGCCATTTATATCATTTATTCCATATTCTATAATAATCATCTGTCTCTTCTTTCATATCAGATTTTCAATACTAGTAACAACTTTTCTGCATCGGTATCGAAATTAGTTGTTTCTTAAACATGGATTTAGCACTCTTGTGAGAAAGTTCTCTTGCAGTGCAAAACCAAACCGACAAATCATAAACCGAGAAAAAAAAGTGGGATTTGCCAACTCTGCTGCAGTTTCGGTTTCTAAAGACCGCAGTACTGTTTTTCCAGTACTGAAGAGGTTGGATGGTGACTGTAATTTTTACCCATTATTGGAGAAGGTAGGCACCGTTTCATTGGTTTGCTTTCCGTTTTTTATTTTAATTACCAGATTTAGATATTTGGCAGAGTCTGGTACCTTCAACATGGAAAATAGAGGACAAGTTAAAACAGAGAGAGAGAGAGAAAGAAAGATAATATTCTCAGCTGTAATTCTAAATTAAATCAGTGGTCACTCATACTCATGCTATTGACCAGAGGTTAATTGAATTTAAAATTGGTTTCTTGGCTTGCTGGAAATACAGGAAAGCTCTACTTCTTAGGATCAACACATCCAAAGGGTGGGATCTGTTCAGGGATGGGATTGAAAAATTTTAGCAACCGATTCTCTGCCCGGTTGCTGGGTGGACGTGGCCATGGGGGCATGGCCTAATCAGCTTCCTACACCACGGGCCCGTTTCCCGACTTCCGGAACTTCCGGTAAGCCCGTTTTTTGCCCTCCCCAGGCTCCGGAGGCTGTCCTCGAGCCTCTGGGAGGGCAAAATGGACCCGTTTCCGGACATCCGGTACTTTAATATCAGGTTCATCCGAACCAGTCCGAACCAGCTGAATCCCACTCCTGGATCTATTTCCCAGAAAGGGTGACCCTCAGCTTCTATACCCTGCACCTCAAATAGGGGCAGGATTCTTCAGCAAGCCTTCCGTAGTTGATCAGACTAGATGGCTAGTATCACATCTGGCAAATTGGTCTCATCTCTTGGTTCGTTCTATCCCATTTTGGCTTCTTCACAAGCTACTTATCCTCAGTTTTCCCTCAGTGCATTAATCGAGGTTGGAACTCACCAGTTATCAATCAGTTTCTTCCTCCCACTTTATTCAGTACATGTTGTGACCCCGGCCCCGGAGGCTGATTTATCTTCACATGCTGATTTGGAGGATGATATGGAGGAGGAGGAAGCTGTCACGAGCTATGTGCTGGAGGGGCCGTCTTCATTGGTGAGTCAGCAAGAACTGACAGTTGTTGACGTGCCTATGGACCCCAGCCAAATTGAGAAGGAAACAGAGGCCGGTAACAATGAGGGGGAGCCCCTATTGGATGCAAGAGAGAGACGTAGGAGACGTCATAGAGAACAGCTATTGCCATGTCCTAAGAGGTGAGGTCAGGAGACGTAGGGCCACACCCTACAAAGTATAAAAGGGGTGCGACTGGGCTGGAAAGGCGTGGTGAACAATTTGTTGGCATTTTGGATGCAGTGGAGTTACAACTGTTCGTTTGGAGTTTTTTGACAAGAGTCTGCATTCCTGCATTAGCCTGCTAGCTGTCTGCCAAGACCTTTGGAACATTGCCTGGTAACTATTGGACTGATATATGCTTTGGAAGAGAACTATTCATTAAAGGGCCAGCTTCAGTCTCTCTAGCCTGCGTTTGTTACTGCCGGGCTATTTGAGCCTCTGCAAGGCCACTCGTGGGAGGGGACAGAACAGTTCAAGGGGCCTGATGGCTCAGTGGTTAAGATGCTTTGTGGGCATGTGAGCCGTTGCCCCAATTCAGCTCTGCCATGCATGCATGGGTGCCTCCCTCCGACCAGCTGGTCTTTGGGTCTCTGCCATGCATGCACGGGGTGGGGCACATGCGTGGGGGTGGGGCGAATGCACAGGGGCCGTGCACGCATTGCATTTTGGGGGTTCGGGCACATGCGCTTTGGGCACTCAGTCCAGAAAGAGTTAGCCATCACTGGTATAGGAACTCCTGCTCGAGCAGTGGGTTGGACTAGAAGACCTCCAAGGTCCCTTCCAACCTGTTATTGTAAATTTGGCTATTTCCCCCAATTTTTCTCCATTTTCCGGACATCTTGTTAGCTCTAAGCTTGCATGTTTCTATGATTAGGAATAAAACAAAAATGAAATTAGTCTAAATTATTTCCACATAACCTCATCAAGGAGGCTTATCCGCCAGCTGTCAAGAACAAAAGTTTCCAGTCTCACCGAGGATGAATATTGTAGATTAGGCTATCAGATTTCTCCGCAATGCTTTGTCTACATTATGCTTAAGAAAATGCATTTTGGAGAGGAATGGCACAAAGTAATCTGGACAATGTCCTCTGTTTATAGAGCATTATATCCTGCAGAGAATAAACGGGACGGGAAGGATACACATATTCCTTCTCGTTTGTCAGATTTCCTTTATATTTAGACAGTTTTTAAAATTTATGTTTGAAAATCACATTTAAAAAAAAAGAAGAAGTGATTGCTCAAGGATAACGGAGTTAGGAATCAAGGAGATATTTCACATTTTCCCCCACAGGAGATCCTTTACAAAATGGTTATTAGCACTAGTAATAGCATTTAGACTTATATACCGCCTCACAGTGCTTTACAGCCCACTCTAAGCGATTTACAGAGTCAGCCTCTTGCCCCCAACAATCTGGGTCCTCATTTTACCCAACTCGGAAGGATGGAAGGCTGAGTCAAACTTGAACCTGGTGAGGATTGAACTTCTGGCAGTGGGCAGAGTCAGCCTGCAAAACTGCATTCTAACCACTGCGATGCCATGGCTCCTATTAGGTGCAAAGATTTTGTTTTCCACCTGTTCATCAATGATATCTTGGCTTTAGAGAATCCGGATAAAATCCTAGTAGAGAGTTTCCAGTAATATGACCAAAATACGGTAGAGAGCCTACTGGAAGATTAAAACGTCAAGCAAAAAGTCAAATAGCAATGAAGAATGGCAATACAATCCTAGGTTGCATTAACAGAGGGACAGAATCAAGATCGCGTGAAGTTTAGTACCGCCAAAAACTGCCTTGGTTAAGACCAAACTTGGAATACTGAATCCAGTTGTGGTCACCAAGATAGAAAAAGGGATGTTGAGATTCTAGAAAGAGTGCAGAGAAGAGCAACGAAGATGATTAGGGGACTGGAGGCTAAAATATATAAAGAATGGTTGCAGGAACTGGGTATGTCTAATTTAATGAAAAGAAGGACTAGGGGAGACATGATAGCAGTGTTCCAATATCTCAGGGGCTTCTGCAAAGAAGAGGAGGTCAATTTATTCTCCAAACCACCAGAAGGCCACACAAGAAGCAATGGAGGGAATCTAATCAAGAAGTCATGGGAGCTTCATCACTGGAAGCTTTCAAGAAGAGATTGGACTGCTATCTGTCAAAAATGGTGTAGGGTCTCCTTGGGTGGGTGGGTGGGGGTTGGACTAGATGACCTACAAGGTCCCTTCCAATTTAATTAATCTGTAAACTGTAAGGAGAGAAGCAACCTGGAACTAAGGATAAATTTCCTAATGGTGAGGACAATCAACCAGTAAATGGCTTGGCCTCCAGAAGTTGTGGGTGATGCATCACTGGAGGTTTTTAAGAAAACATTAGACAACCATTTGTCTGAAATGAGATCTAATCAGTCTTCCTGAATCAATCACTGCATTTCCTTCCTTCCTTCCTTCCTTCCTTCCTTCCTTCCTTCCTTCCTTCCTTCCTTCCTTCCTTCCTCCCTTCCCTTCCCTTCCCTTCCCTTCCCTTCCCTTCCCTTCCCTTCCCTACCCCTACCCCTACCCTTCCTTTCTTCCCTCCTTCCCTCCCTGAGTCTTCCTTGACCTGAGGAAAAAGCAGAAATCCAAATTAGAAAGTTCCTCAGAAGCCTTTAGATCAGTCTGACGGGCTTCTCTATTTTGTGCCACATTCAGTTCTTCCCATATTTTCAGACGGTAAACCAGCTTGCGGAGCCTTGGCAGAACACGGATCTTAAAATAAATTGTTAAATAAACAAAACAGAAGATGACTGAACAAATGGATCCAGAATCATTTCCAAGATATGCCTTCGGTGCAGGAAAATGTCATCCAGGCTAAACGCTTATTAGAAGATACGGGCAGTAAAACAAGAAGTAGGATTCCAATTTGGGAAGGAAACTTTTAAGAGTCTTTGAGCAGCAAAGCTTTTTTTCTCACTAATTACGGCTTAGACATGAAGAGAACAGAATGCAAAAAGTTTGTTCCATACAGCAGGGGTGGGTTCTAAATTTTTTTACTACTGGTTCTGTGGGCGTGGCTTGTTTTGTGTTTTGTTTCGGCTGAAGAGGTTGTAAAAAAAATGCTTTTAAAAGCCTCTGATGATCCCAGCTGACTTGCCTGATCAGCAGTCTTTTCTTTTTTTTAAAAGCCTCTGATGATCCCAGCTGACTTGTCTGATCAGCAGAGGCTTTTTTTTAAGCCTCTGATGATCCCAGCTGACTTGCCTTATCGGCAGAGGCTTTTTTTTAAGCCTCTGATGATCCCAGCTGACTTGCCTTATCGGCAGAGGCTTTTCTTTTTTTTTAAAGCCTCTGATGATCCTAGCGGACTTGCTGGATCAGCAGAGGCTTTTTTTTTTTTTTTAATTTGATTTATATGCCGCCCTTCTCCGAAGACTCAGGGCGGCTTACAATGTGCTCAGCAATAGCCTTCATCCTTTTGTATATTTATACAAAGTCAGCTTATTGCCCCCACAACTGGGTCCTCATTTCACCTACCTTTTTAAGCCTCTGACCATCGCAGCTGACTTGCCTGATCGGCAGAGGCTTTGTTTTTACTTTAAAAGCATTTTTTCGGCCAAAGAGGTTGTAGAAAAAATGCTTTTAAAAATAAAATAAAAAGCCTCATTGTGCAGCTCAGCTGGGCATGGGGGTGGAGAGGGATTTTTGCTACCGGTTCTCCGAACCATCCACCACCATCGCTACCAGATCGAGCGATCCGGTCCAAACCGGGAGCGTTTCACCCCTGCCCAGTAGCCTAAAACTGAACAGAACAGATTAGTTAGTTTCTTAGCTCATTTTGGGCCCCAGCCATTAAAAGTTTTTTTTTTTTTTTATTGAAAAAGTTTTCAAATACAAGTTTTTCCCCCTTTCCCCCCCCCCCTCTTCCCTAACCCACCCTTTCCACCCAACCCCCCCTGTGACTTCTTCACAACAATAGGCTATTTCATAACTAGTTACATACATAATATCTTCCCTTTCCCTTAATCCCTTCTCGGAATACTGACCCTTAACTTGTTAATCTTATAACTCCCATTTTTACGGTAATCTGCCCTTTTTCTCCTCCCCTAAACTTATTGAGTATTATTACAAATTAACCTTTAATCTTTTATATATATTAATATAACATTTTAAATCGGCCTTCTCCCTGCAACCAAATTTGTTCAATTCTGTCCACTTCCTCCACTCCTCTAAATATATGACTTGAAATCAGACAATACAATTCTAAATATAATCCACTACCCACTTTACTAGAATATACACATATCTATATATGCATCCCATTTTATAACAATCAGTAAACTAACCTATTTCAGCCCTTCAATTCCTACAAAATCATGCAATACGATTCTAAATATAATCAACTGCCCACTTTACTAAGATATACACATATCTATATATGCATTTCATTATGTGAAAAGAGAAAAGACAATAACTTTAAGTTTATAATCCATATAATATCTTCTTTGATGTCTTTCCATTAAAAGTTTTAAAGCCAAAGTGTGCAAGGACCAAATTTGCACATCGATACTCAAACAAAGACTATGGCCCCTCAGACATTTGTGGAAGCCCAATCATAGTTCCATGTCTACACTGCAGAAATTGAAAAAGCTAATTATGACGTTATGGTGCCACAATGCTCTGCCTAGCAATCTTCCCAAGAAGGTAACTTCTCCAGCGCTGTTTAGTTCAATTTTGTGCTTCAAGTGTTTCTATTTCTGAATTTACCTTTCAGCTGCTTCTAATTCCCCCTGAAATGTCAGCTTGAGTGTTAGATTTATAACAGGGAGGGTGTCTGGAAAATCTTGGTTACAGGACTAAATATTTGTCTTGATTATGGTGTTTGACTTCTCCGACATTTGTGGAAGCCCAATTGTTCTTCCATAGCTACACTGGAAAGCGGAAAAAGAAACCTGGTTATGATGTCACGGTGCCATAAAACAAATGGTAACCTACGCATTCTATAGGCAGAATGACAGTTGATTTATCTGTAAAGAAAGAAACATTAAAAAAAAGAGTTGAGTAATGAAAGGTCCTGCAGCTGTAAACGGCCATTAGTGGCAATTAGAATTCTGAAATCGTGACTTGTCTATTCATAAACTTGGCATCTTGCTCTTGAAAAGGGCTGAGGATTTTTAAACAAAATTCTTCACAGTTGTCTAGCACTTAGCAAACCATGGAATTATGTATTGGTCTTAGTGTTAGAGGAAAGGGAAGTTCTCACACTGGTTTCATGGTGAAAATTTTGTGGTGAACAACACCCCCAGTGGTGGGTTTCAAAATTTTTTACTATCGGTTCTGTGGGTGTGGTTTGGTGGGCGTGGCATGGCATGGCATGGCATGGCTTGGTGGGCATGGCAGGGGAAGGATACTGTAAAATCTCCATTCCCACCCCACTCCAGGGGAAGGATACTGTAAAATCTCCATTCCCTCCCCAATCCAGGGGAAGATTGTTGCAAAATCCCCATTTCCTCCCAATCAGCTGGTACCTGGGAGGCAGAGAATAGATGGGGTCAGTCAGAATTTTTACTACCGGTTCTCCGAACTACTCAAAATTTCCGCCACTGGTTCTCCAGAACCTGTCAGAACCTGCTGGATTTCACCCCTGATTTAGAACTATGACTTTAGAGTCTGTTTCCAGTTTCTCCTTCTGCACTGGCTTGAGGCTGTTGCATTTGTATTAATGTTTAGAGACAGATGGGACTGAAGTGGTTTATAATGGTCATAAACAAAACATTAAATAAAAAAGATAAATGCTCAAAACATAAATACTGGCTTCAAGTCAACGGAACCGTAAAATTATGAGATACTTTATTTGTGTAACATTGTTTAATGTCTAAACTGGAGAAATTAATAGAAGAAGCCATCGGTGTACAGTATATTAATAAATGGGCCTTACTTAGCAAATACTCATCTTATCCACATTGACAAAATGACAATTTGGCAAAGTAATTTTTTTTTTAAAAAAATGTCATATATATGACATTTTTCTCCAAAGCACCTGAGGGCAGGACAAGAAGCAGTGGGTGGAAACTAATCAAGGAGAGAAGCAACTTAGAACTAAGGAGAAATTTCCTGACAGTGAGAACAATTAATCAGTGGAACAACTGGCCACCAGAAGTTGTGAATGCTCCAACACTGGAAGTTTTTAAGATGTTGGATAACCATTTGTCTGAAGTGGTGTAGGGTTTTCTAAGCAGGGGGTTGGACTAGAAGACCTCCAAGGTCCCTTCCAACTCTGTTATTCTATTCTATATTTTCATGTATGGATCTACGCAAAATGAATTTTGCTGTTACATTTGGGTTATCTCAGCTAGCGTGAGATAATTTACGTTCCTATGGTTTCCTTTGAAAACCATTGTTGGTCATCTTTATTTTGGGTTTCTTTTTATTAGTTTCGGAGTTGTTCTTAAATGGTTGGATATGTTTATTTTGTGGATAAAACCAATGAAAATAACAATAGCCCTGTCTTTGATCCATAACCAGTTGTGTAACCAGACACACTTGACTGTGAGAAAAGTTAAGGAACTGTTTCCCAAGACTTTAATGTCTGCTACTCTAAACAGATTCCTTCAGTAATCTTCCTTTTGTGACATTGTGTGTGGTCTTATAGATCTACAGTATCTTGAAATGTAAGCATTCCTTAATTAGCTTATATATTGCTAATTAAAACAATGGAATAAAAGCAAAAAAAAAAAAAAACACCCATTCAGGACATTAGGCTGGTATCATGAAGCTGATTTTTTCTCTCTCAATAATTTTTTATTTTTAAACAAGAATAAAACATAAAAACATCATCATTCCATAAAGTTACAGACAGTATATCGATCGGTTTGTATCCTTTTGTGCTCCCTCCCCTTTTCAAAATATCACTATTTTGAGGTTATTTTCATATATATAAAAAAGAAATTCACTTAATTTATCTCAGCATCCACACATTTCATGTTTATCTCCATTTTTTATTGTCCATCCATTGATAAAATAAATCCCATATCAAATAATATTGTTTATCTTCCTGCTCTCTTATTTCAAATGTCAATTTACTCATTTCAGCACAGTCCATCTTTTTCGTAATAATTTCTTCATCAGTAGGTGTCCCTTCTCCTTTCCAATTTTTTGCAAATACAATTCTAGCTGCTGTTAAAAGGTTCACAATTAAATATTGCAATTCTTTATTATATGTCTCTGGTAAGATCCCTAATAAAAATATCTATGGTTTGAAATCAATATGTCTCTTAATCATTTTTTTCAACCAGGTGTGTATCTTAGTCCAAAATCTTTTTGCATCTCCGCATGTCCACCACATGTGGTAATAGGATCCTGGAGTCTGATGACACTTCCAACACTTCTCCGATTTATTCTGGAACATTCTGGCTATCTTCGTCGGGGGTAAATGCCACCTGTAAAACATCTTATACAAATTCTCCTTATAAGCTGTAGACATTGTCATTTTATAATTATGTGACCACAATTTTTGTCATTTCTCTAAATCAATACCGTAACCAAAATTTTTTCCCCCACACTATCATTGTTTCTTTAACTTGTTCTTCTTCCAGTTTTACTTCTAACAAATATCCATACAACTTTTTAATTATATGATCATCAGAGCCCATTAAAATCTTATCTAAATTAGTCAAGACATTATAAAAACCTTCTTGTTTGAGATCTTCTCTATATCTAGAAAATATTTGCATATATGAAAACCAATCCATCTTATATCCCTGGTCTTCTAATTCCTGCTTTAATTTAAGTATCTTGAAATGTAAGCATTCCTTAATTAGCTTATATATTGCTAATTAAAACAATGGAATAAAAGCAAAACAAAAAAACAAAAACCACAGGATAATTGTGGCTAACCGACTGAACATTTATCCTTAAATCTAGGTTCTGTAAAGTACAGGGCAATTTAGGAGATTCAGGCAGCTCAAATGAGTATAAAAATTCATTGCAAGTTTAAGTTCTCTACAAGAATCTGAGCTAGTGATCAAGGAAATGAGTGGGAATTAAGAAAGAATTCTGGGCTGGACTTAAATCTCTTGTGGGCGCACAGGGACTCATGACTGATGACATGTTTGACCCCTCCTTCAGTCTGGTCATCTCCTACAGGCTCTTTTTAATTCCCAATTCTATGAAAAATGTAGTTTATGTGAGTACTGTATCCAATCAAATCTGTATTAGTCATAGGCTAGCATTCATATGAGCATGTAGTTACTACTGACCCAACTTTCTTGAACTTCATAAGGCTAATTTGGTTCAAAAATTGTATTTATATTTGAAGTATCAAATATAAATATCAAAGTATCAAGTATATTGAAAACACACAGACAATACAGAAGCATGTACATGAAATTTGTCTGGTGTGCCAATTGCACCCCTACCTGGACCGTGATGACCTCCGCACAGTCACTCATGCACTCGTAACCACCCAGATCGACTACTGCAATGCTCTCTACATGGGGCTGCCCGTGAAGACCACTCGGAGGCTTCAGCTGGTGCAGAATGCGGCCGCGCGGGTAGTGATGGGAGTGTCCCGACACTCTCATGTTACACCTCTCCTGTGCGACCTGCATTAGCTACCAGTTGCCTTCCGGGTGAGATTCAAGGTGCTGGTTATTACCTATAAAGCCCTACATGGCCTAGGCCCGGGGTACCTGATGGACCATCTGTGGGCAGCGACAGCTCCCCATCGTCCGGTGCGTTCCCACAGGGAGTGCCTCCTTGGAGTGCCGTCGGCCAGGCAGTGTCGTCTGGCGACTCCTAGGGAACGGGCTTTCTCTGTGGGCGCACCTACCTTATGGAATCAACTCCCCCTGGACCTCTGGGTGGCCCCTGACCTGCGCTCTTTCCACCGTGACCTTAAGACATGGTTATTTCGCCAGGCCGGATTGGACTGAAGGGGTTTTTAAGGGGAGTTTTAATGGTTTTTAACACTTAATATTGATTTATCTGTTTTTATTGCTGTGAGCCGCCCTGAGTCCTTTCCGGAGAGAGGGCGGCATATAAACTTAATAAATAAATAAATAAATAAATAAATAAATAAATAAATAAATAAATAAATAAATAAATATCTGAAATCCATTTATAAAAAAAATTTTTTTTTATATCAGTTTTGATTTGTTAAATTCTTCGAGTAACTAGAATGGACTCTTTTCTTAACCTTTCTGCATATAAACTGCAGCACCAGCTTGATTCGCTGATTTAGCTTATTATATTTAAATGGATTTGCATAATGCCAAAGGGGCTTGAGGGAGGTGCCTTGGGTAACACGAAAAAATTTAAAAGATAATGCAGGAAAGGCAGAGGTGAAATGCTACCGGTTCGAACCGGTTTGCCTGAACTGGTAGCGATGGCGGGGGGTGGTTCGGAGAACTGGTAGTGCGGCAGCTTGAGACTCTGCCCACCAGCCCGGTCGTCATTACTTCCTGGTTTTAACCAGGTTTTAACCAGGAAGTAACCTGTTTTTTAGCCTCTGCGCATGTGCAGGAAGTTTTGCGCATGCACAGAGGGTTTCCGTGCGCGGCATGTGCACTTCTGAACCGGTAGGGAAAGTAAGTAGATTTCCTCCCTGAGGAAAGGCACTGTATAATTAGAAGAAAATGGCTTAATTTTTAATTATGGTTTTCTATAGCTTAACAGTAATCAATGTTTTTTTCTTTATGTAAATAGGAGCATGTATCTATGGAGATTCTCAGTCATCCAGATCATGGTTGTCCCAAAAGTGCTTTTTTCAAAAGGCAACTGGACTTCCTTTGTTTTTCCTTGAAGACGTTTCGCTTCTTATCCAAGGAGCTTCTTCAGAACTGAAGAAGCTTCTCGTATGAGAAACGAAACATCTTCAAGGAAAAACAAAATCCAGTTGCCTCTGGTTAAATACGAGCATTTAACTGAAATACCAGCAGTGAGCAAAAACTAAAGTTATTTTTTTTTAATATACTTTATTAAATTTTTCCATTATAAAAGAGAAAAAAAATATATACAATCTCTATGTCCTTCAGAGACACAGTGTTTATACAATTTACGAAATCATACGTCAAATAAACTTCATCCTTAGCTGTTCAATATTCTATGCAATATAGCTTGTACTTCAAGTGCATAACAAATCATATCCTAAAATCATGTTTTTGTCTTGTTCTTCAACCAATTGTACCAATTTCCCCATACTTCATAATATTTAGATTTCTCCTCATTATTTATCTCACTCGTCAATTTTGCCATTTCTGCGCACTCTAGGATTTTGTTTATTAGTATTTCTTCTGAGGGTATGGATTTATTTTTCCAGTATTTCGCAAAGGCTAGTCTAGCCGCTGTTGTAATCTGGATTATGAGTTGAGTTTTGTTGTTATTGAGGCCGTCTCCGATTATACCCAGAAGGAAGATTTCTGGAGATAAAACTATCTCCTGTCCCGTTATTTCACATAGCCAATATCGAATTTTTGACCAGAACCTTTTGGTCTCTGGACAGGTCCACCATAGATGATAGAAGGTGCCGACCGCTTTTCCACATTTCCAACACGTGGCTAAGAGATTGGGAAACATTTTCGCTAACCTAGCTGGCACTAGATACCACCTGTGTAGCATTTTATAATGGTTTTCTCTGAATGTTACCAATTTCGTCATTTTATAGTTCCTATTCCAGGCCATCTCCCAGTCATTAAAATTTAATCTGTATCCCAAGTTTTTTCCCCAAATATTTAACTGATTTTTTGCTACAATCTCTGCCCTATCCTCATCTAATAAGAAGTTACATATTTTTGCTAGCATTTTCTTGTCTACTCCCCAAATAATTTTGTCAAAATTTCCATGCTTAGCTTCTATACCGAATTGGTCTCTGTCTTTTTGAAATCTTGAATTAATCTGCAGGTAATTCCACCAATCCAAGTTGAAACCCTGGTCCCTCAATAAATCCAAAGATTTGAGCTAATAACTAAAGTTATTTTATCAGATTAAAAACTGCATGCCTCCTCTCTAATTTCCCCCCCTGTTTTTAACCAGGCTGAAAAAGGGATAGTGAACTTGATATGATGTAACTGAACAGGTATTAATGATATAATGTGAAATACCTAAGGAAAATAAATAAGTATGTTGTATTATCAGACAAAGCCACAGCAACTCAGGGCAAAATTTAAGATGTCTGTTTCCAACCACACTAGCTCTTACACAACTTCTCTGCATCTTGCCCATGATTTACAAAGAAAGATCCAATAGAGCCTGGATAGCTCTGCAGACAAAGCACTGTAATTTAACACCAGCTGTCTGCAATTAAAGTAAGTTCGAATCTTGCCAGGCTCAAGGTTGACTCAGCCTCCCATCCTTTCTAAGGTAGGTAAATTGAGGACCCAGTTTGTGGGGGCAACAAGCTGACTTTGTATAAAATATACAAAAGGATGAAGGCTATTGCTTAACGCACTGTAAGCCGCCCTGAGTCTCCGGAGAAGGGCGGCATATAAATCAATTTTTTTTAAAAAAAATCTAACTAGTCTTTTAGAGTGCAGTTGGTATATAATTCTTGAGAAATGTGTTTCTAGAGGAAATGTTCTGAGCCCTTGGCTATTTTGACATCACTCAGCTTGTTCGTAGATTGATATCTACTGTTCTTTTGGTAAGGACCACAAGGAATGTGACACGGGATCCGTGTTGTTTTCCCAAAGGGATCTATTTTCTTTTTTCTTCGTTGAAAAACCAAGGTTGGGAGATTGCATTAAAGAAAGCGGTGGGCTGCTGGGGGTTCACAGGGGTTCGGGAGGACCTCTAACTAAGAGTCTGTGCTGTTCAGAGAACCCCCAAATCCCACTCCTGTCTGGCCCCGCCCCCCCACCCTACCTGCCCCACCCCTCCCAGGAGCCCCAATGCAGCCCGTTTTGGATGCAGGTAAGTGCAGAGCATGCGTGGAGCAGGGGTGGGTTCTAAATTTTTTTACTACCGGTTCTGTGGGCGTGGCTTATTTTGTGGGTGTGGCTTGGAGGTCATGTGACTAGGTGGGCGTGGCTAGCTGGTCAGAGTCATTTCTGGAAGGTCCTCGCACTTACGACCAGTCCTCACACTTACGACCTGACTCATTTGTTTGCTTTTAACACTGACCAGCTGTAGGATGGCCCTTTGAAGCCCCGCGGCAAGTGTTTAAACAGTTTTTTTCCCTCTAGTCATCAGCTGGGACTCAGGAGGCAGCAATAGATTGGGGGTGGGACCAAATAAAAGGTAAGAATAACGTGGGGGGTGGGTGGGGTGGGAGGGCAGGGGGGAGAACCGGTTTGGTGACGTCATATCGTCACCGCTACTGACTCGGCCGAACCGGATCGAACCGGGAGGAACCCACCACTGGCGTGAGGCTCAGAGAGGGCAAAAAATGGGCCTATCGGAAGTTCAGGAAGGCCTCTGGAGCCTGGGGAGGCCGTTTTGGCCCTCCCAGAGATTTGAGGAAAGCCTCCGGAGCCCGGGGAGGGCAAAAATGCCCTCCGCACTGTGATGCAGGAGGCCGACTAGGCCACACCCACCATGCCCACCCAGCAACCTGGAAGAGAACCCCTTGCTAAAATTTTTGAAGCCAACCCCTGATTAAAGAGAAAAGCACTGGTCGTGTGAGTAGGTTGGAAGGCTTCTCGCCTTCCCTCCACTGATTTTTTTTTCTAGATTTTTTTTTTTTTTGTAGAATTGAATAAAAAATGTTATTTATTTATTTATTTTATTTTGAATTTATATACCGCACCATCTCCCGAGGAACTCAGGGCGGTGTACAGCCGGATAAAAAACATACAATACAAACATTAAAAACAATTAAAAAGATATATATTAATTTGGCCCCAATTTAAAATAACAAACCAATTAAAAATATTTTAAAATATATTAAGCCAGCCCGGCTTGCTGAAAATGTTGTGCTATTAAAAGTGAAATCTGACTGATTTCATCTGGGAAACACAAGTAACTTCTTCCAATGTTCAAAACTGTCTCCCATCTGGATCCATGGGCTGGATGCATTACACGCTGCCAACGCCTATGCCTGGTTTAGCGAAGGGGGGGGAGGGAAAGTTCCGATACGTCATGTGACGATGCCGTGACACCTTGAGTTTGACACCCCTGCCCTGCAGTGATGATGATGATGGATGCACTCTTGGAAGACTTGAAAGACCAGATTATGGAAGACCAGGTTATGGAAAAACATCAGAAAAGAGTCAACGTTGGACTGATGGGTCATAAACGATATGCAAGAAGAGATGTTGTTTTAGTTTCCTCAAAAGAAATGCATCTTTCCTGCATTCATCATGAATAGTTAAGTTAATTACGTTGGGGAATAGCACCAAGAAGCAGTAGTTATGTGTTATCTGAGGCTTATTGTTAAATTTCACCTACCATCCCATGTATACTCAGATCAGTAGTGGGATTCAAATCCCATCACTCGTGAGCATACGTGCGCTCGCGCAACACTTTTGCGCATGCACAGACATGTCTGGGCAAGTGGGTGGAGCCTCCCGCTGCTGCTACCAGTTCGCCTGATCTGGGGTGAACTGGTAGCCACCCACCACTGACTCAGATGGACTAAAGTCTCACTTAGCTTAGGTCTCCTTCGTAAATCTCCATGTGTTGGCCAAGCCTGAATGAGGGACTGTTTTCCTGCTCTGCATAAGTAAAAATCCCCCTACCCAAAAATAAAAATGATGATCAGAGTACCTCAAATTTAAACTGATCTGAAGCTGTTCCTGCTTTTGGCTACTGCTCTGCCAAAATTAACTCTGTCGTTTACCTTCTGATCTTTGGACCATGGCAGGAATACCGCTCAGTCACGTGAAGCTGGGAGGACGGAAGACGGAGAAATGATTTCTTCAAAAATGGTGTTGGAACATCATCATTTGCAGAGAAGAAAGAAGGGAGCTGGGAGGTACAATACCCAAACCTGACAAACTCTTGCATTTATCACTAATAGTTCTTTGTCCCTCCAGGTGTATTTGAAGAGCATTTCAGCTTCTCTAATCAAAGAGGGGAATATCAGATGTTTCTTAAATCCACGCATACTCATCCATCTTGTACCAAAATAGCTTTAGCACGGATTCTTTGATCAATAAAAATAATAAAGCTACTTTGGTCTAGTAGTGAAGGCATTAGGCTAGAAACCAGGAGACTGTGAGTTCTAGTCCTACCTTAGACATGAAAGCTAGTTAGATGATTTTGGACCAATTACCAGAAGACTCTGAGTCCTAGTCCCGCCTTAGGCATGAATGCCAATTGGGTAACTTTGAGCCAATCACACTCTCTCAACCGAATCCACCTCACAGGGTTGTTGTTGTGGGGAAAATAGGAGGAGGAAGGAGTATTAGGTATGTTTACCACCTTGAGTTATTCATAAAAATAATAACAATGGAAGAAAAATAAAATAATTATTGGCTTGATGCTACCAGGACTATTCTCCCTTTTGCTTCTCACACATGGGGAAAAATAAAGAATAATAATAAGCATTAGTTATTTTCTATGTGCAAAGTAGTTAGAAAGAAAATTTATTTATTTATTTATTTATTGGTTCAATTTATATGCCGCCCTTCTCCGGAGACTCAGGCCGGCTTACAATGCGTTAAGTAATAGCCTTTATACTTTTGTATATACCTGCTTAGTAGGGCTTTCTGCCCCCCCAAGCGGCGTTCTTTTTTATACAAAGTCAGCTTATTGCCCCCACAATCCGGGTCCTCATTTTACCTACCTCGAAAGGATGGAAGGCTGAGTCAACCTTGAGCCTGGTGAGAATTGAACTTGCAGTAATTGCAGGCAGCTGGTGTACTTAACAGCACTTTAGTCTGCTGTGCCACCAAGGTTCTTGTATAAAAGAAATGTATAATTCACGTCCAATGCTGCCATTCCAAAACCCTAACCAGAATCAAAAGATAAAACAACTGAATTGGGACACATTTTTGGGAAAATGCATCCTACAAATTTAATGACAAACCATCCAATCATAGAGGCATGACTTTGCATGAAAATAATAATAATAATAATAATAATAATAATAATAATAATAATAATAATGTGGCGTAAAATCAGTTCCTAAAAGGAAGCCACCTAACCACTCACAATTTCCATCCACCCACTGTGATATCACATCCTACCTACGCGCACCATGCCCTCAGACGTCCATATATCTGGTGCAATCCATGATCAACCAACAAACAAACTATTCCTCTCCTTAATAAGGGATGGGAAACCAGGTGACACAAAAAGTTATGTTGCAAATAATTTCTTTGTGTTTTGATCAGTGTTCAGCGTAATTCACTTCAGTGGTGAGTTGCTCCCGGTTCGGTCCGGTTCTATAGAACCGGTAGTAAAACCGGCGGAAAGCTCCACTCACCCACCACGATGTCATCATGGGTGATCTGCGCATGTGCAGAAGTGCGCGCACGCTCCCATTGTGAACCGGTAGTAAAGGTAAGTGAAACCCACCCCTGATTCACTTCAACTCCGCATGGTGTTTTTCAAAATAAGTGAACTGAGAACTGCAGAAGTCGTTCAAGCCAGGTACTCAATTCAGTCTGACAATGCAGTTTGGCTCTAAACCAGGGGTGAAATCCAGCAGGTTCTGACAGGTTCTGGAGAACCGGTAGTGGAAATTTTGAGTAGTTCAGAGAACCGGCAAATACCGTCTCTGTCTGGCCCCAGAGCGAGGTGGGAATGGAGATTTTGCAATATCCTTCCCCCTGGAGTGGGGTGGGAATGGAAATTTTGCAGTATCCTTCCCCTGCCACGCCCACCAAGCCATGCCCACCAAGCCACACCACACCCACCAAGCCACGCCCACAGAACCGGTAGTAAAAAAAATTGGATTTCACTACTGCTCTAAACTCGTTCATTTAATGAAATATACTGCTGTTCAAAAGAACAGGTGGCAAGGAGAGAGAATTTGCCACAATATATATATCTTCTCTTCTGGACCCAGAAGATTGTATCTGTAGACTTAGGAAGCAGGTCTCACCAGCTTGAGAGCTAGCAGTTGGTTATTTTAAAGGTGACTTCATAATGCAAGAAGATCCAATGTCATGGTCCTTACAATGAATTTCAGTCTAAGGCTGTGGTTTGAAATAATCATAGAATCATAGGGCTGGAAGGAATCTTGGATGTCTTCTCTTACTATCCCAGTCAAATGGTTGTCCTATTTTTGAAAACCTCCAGTGATGGAGTACCCACAATCCCAGGAGGCAACTTATTCCATTGATTAACTGATCTCATTGTAAGAAAATTTCCCCTTACTTCTAGGTTGTATCTCTCTCTGTCAAGGAAGGAAGGAAGGAAGGGAGGGAGGGAGGGAGGAAGGAAGGGAGGAGATGGGGAGGGAGGGAGGAAGGAAGGAGGGATGGAGGGAGTAAAGAAGGAAGGAAGGAGGGAGGGAAAGAGGAAGGAAGGAGGGAGGGAGTAAAGAAGGAAGGAGGGAAGGACGGAGGGAGGGTGTAAAGAAGGAAGGAGGGAGGGAGGGAGGAAGGAAGGAGGGAGAGAGTAAAGAATGAATGAATGAATGAATGAAGGAAGGAAGGAAGGAAGGAAGGAAGTAAGTTTCCTAATGAAAGTCTTTTAAATCTGAAGAGGGATTTAGATATTCAGTACTTTTTTTAAAAAAATGACTGAATTTCAATAACCTGTTTGAATAAATGTGGAAATGACAAACGGCCTTGGAATTAAAACTCAGTTTATGAATATGAACACATATATTCTGTCTCTATTTTCTCTTTTCCCCACTTGTGCTTGTTGCAGTCAAACCTATATTGAGTGTGCTAGATTAGGAGCAGGGATGACTCTAGAGTTTGATCAAAATAGTGGCTACAATAGTGCAATTGAAGCTCCATCCATTTGATGATTACTATCTTGACTTTTTAGGCCAGAGGTCTGCAACCTTAAACACTCAAGGAGCCATTTAGACCCGTTTCCCACAGAAAAGAAAACACCGGGAACCACAAAACCCTTCCCATGCCTGACTATTTCTTGAGCGGCCACAAAACTAGCATATATAGTTGAATTAAACGTTCTGTTTTCTTCTGAAACTTTTCTTTTCTTGGATTTATCCTACGTTGGCCTACCGGGGGTTGAAAAGCTCAATAAATCATGTGCTGGCAGGTGTTGCACATTGGCTGTTGTGATGTATATTTTGAGTGACAGGGAGCCGCAGCAGAGGAGTGAAAGAGCCACATGTGGCTCCAGAGCTGCAGGTTGCTGACCCCTGTTTTAGATCAAACTTTGTGTACACCCTTAGTAAAGAATGGCTGTTGCAGATATGTAAGTAGTATTCAAAAGTTTAATAACCACACTGTGTTCAGTCCCAAGCTGGTCACAATAAAAGTGTTGACTTAGATGGAATAATAGAGATATCATTGTTTTATGGCAAAATAATGGGCATTATTCAGGAAAACATCATTTTTAAAAAAATGTGCTAAGAATTCGATGGCATATACATTAAAGAAAAATATAATTGTTGTTAGAAAGGACAACAGGACTAATGTTTAATTCAGAAAGATCATGTCAAGAATTGATATTTCAAAGTTTTTTTTATTGCCTCTTTTCGATGCTGTGGTAGCTGAGATTTAACACTGGATGACATCATCAACCGATGAGTCACGGTGATAAATAAGGCTGAGAAATCAATTTAAAAAGTGAAGGAAAAGTCTTAAATTGATTTTATAACTTTAGGGAGCAATGTGAAATGTAATATGGCTATTCTTATAACAAAATCACAGTTAATTTCTTTAGAAAAGCAAAAAACAAAGGAAAGGACATGTGGGTAAGTTATATAAATGATGTCAAGATGGAAATACTTTGATTTCATAATATTAGAACTTGAGGCAGTTTAGGACATTAAAAGGAAATGCATCTTCAGAAAATGTATGAAGTGAACACCAAAGAACAATTGTGGTCTATTTAACTTTAATGAAAATTATGAAAACAATTTACGAGGGATTTAATGACTTAGTCATTTTCTTAAAAAATCATTTTTAACTCAGACATGCTATGGTGTGAGAGTGAGCTTTGAGGTAATTCTGTGAATAAACCACATTTGAATGATTACAGCCAAATAAAGAACAATAAAATAAATAATATATAAAAATAAAAAAAATAATCAAGCTGCTGTTGAATCTTTTAGAGGCTTGTCTGATGTTTCCCAGCCAAATAAATAAATAAAATTAATTAATAGAATCTGGTCTGACACACAAAAACTAAACCTGATCTCTGGAGGTTTTCTGGATAGAGTGCAGGATTCAAAAACGGCTTTATAATACTGAATTGTTCAAGAGAAAAAGGCAATCATTTTGAAATAAATGGCACTTATTGCCAACGATTTTCATCTGTTGCCTACCCTTGATTCAAAAAGAAAACTTTTGGAGAGCTGAATGATGTAGCCGTTGACATATAACTGTTGAAAACAAGGAATACTCTTGGTATTCATTCAATGTGAAGAAATATACTGTATTCTACTAAGAGGGACCATTCCTTCACATTTCCAGTCCAAGTGATTAATGTAGAACTCCAGGTTTTGTTCTCTCAGCTATAATGAAAATTAGTTTGCTATGCAGCTTGTTTTTCTACATGGAGTGAAAATACAGGTAGTCCTCAAGTTATGACCACAATTAGGACAGGACAGGACAGGACAGGACAGGACAGCACAGGACAGGACAGGGCAGGGCAGGGTAGGGTAGACTAGACTACACAGGACAGGACAGGACAGGACAGGATAGGATATCAGAGTTGGAAGGGACCTTGGAGGTCTTCTAGTCCAACCCCCTGCTCAGGCAGGAAACCCCATACCATTTCAGATAAATGGTTATCCAATCTCTTCTTAAAAACTTCCAATGTTGGAGCATTCACAACTTCTGGAGGCAAGTTGATCCACTGATTAATTGTTCTGTCAGGAAATTTCTCCTTAGTTCCAGGTTGCTTCTCTCCTTGATTAGTTTCCACCCATTGCTTCTTGTCCTGCCCTCAGGTGCTTTGAAGAATAGCTAGACTCCCTCTTCTTTGGGGCAGCCCCTGAGATATTGGAACCCTGCTATCATGTCTTCTCTAGTCCTTCTTTTCATCAAACTAAACATACCGTAGCTAATTCCTGAAACTCTTCTTTATATGTTTCAGCCTCCGGTCCCCTAATCATCTTTGTTGCTCTTCTCTGCACTTTTTCTAGAGTCTCAACGTCTTGAAGGGAAACAGTAATAAGGATATAATAAATAATGCTAGGATATGATATACTGGTATACTAGATTCTGTAACTATTAGGTTCTTGTAATACACATATGCCTTTGTATTTGTATCACACATATTATGCCTTTATATTTGTATCTCCTGTAACAAACATATTCTGTTATTAGGTCTGTAATGTATCTGGTATTTGTCAAACATATGTCCCTGCCATTTGACCTGAACCCATATCAATCTTCTCCCTGTTTTTTTCTTGTGCCATCTAAGAGCATGGTACTATCTCAGTCTTAATTTATGTTGATCTGGATAGACTCCTACTTTCCAGGGCCAGGGGGCCTAAGTGGCCAATTGAGTAAACAAAGAAATGCTCAAGATGACTAATTGGGAAGTTTCTATTCCCCCTTGCAGGGCAACAAGGAATGCACGGGCCTGGATTGGGAGGCCAGAGTTGGGTACTAAACTGACGTCTCTGAGGGTATAAAAGGACGCCATACCTTCCCCACGGTGTGGCTATCTCCTCTCATGCATTGTATCTGTATGTTCTGGATATAGTTCCACCCAGTATTTTGTTTTTGGCCATAAATAAAATCTGTGTTTTTTTGCAAGCCTCGTCTTGAGTCTCTCTCTTTGGCATTCTGGTGACTCAAGTGTATTTGGGACCTTACAGTCTTCAATCATGAAATTCCACCTTAGAACACAGGACTCTGGAGTTCAGAGAAAATATGCACGGAAATTCATTTTCTTCTTTAAGGAAAACAGATTAACCTTTAAAATACTCCATTTTAAGTGTCTGACTAATGCATTTTTTCCAGTTACTTGACTTTTATGTTGAAGGTAAACCAAAGTAGCAACAGCTACTCCTCTAACATGAAAACTGTAATATTATCAATTGTTTCCTCCACACATAGCTAAAAGATCTTTGTTTTCTGTTAAGGTTTTTCAGGTTCGAAACAAAGTAGTTATTTCTGAAACTATTATTAGGAGTCATTCTTACCTATAGTGTAATAAATACAGTGTTTATTTCATTTTGCATTGCATTACCTTTTCAGTTATGCCTATGTCTTAGATTTAGGAGGGTTATTCTATGTGGATGATAGCACATAATCAAACTGTATTAATAATTTTTGAACTGTGAGAATATTCTTGCTATTCCTTCAAAGTTCACTGTGTTGGTGCTCAATATACTTTCTGCTCTTTGCTCTTCATTTTGGGAAGAATTGCTAATGAAATTGTGGAAGTATGCCCTGATGTCAAGAATAATTTCCTCCATAAAATGTGAATGCAATGCAGTTAGGAAACCATTCTTGGATTATAATGTTGTATATAGAGTTGTGCCAAACTCGAAATTTGGGTTCTCCTCCTTGATTTTTTTCTAAGGCTTTCAACATTGATCTGGCATACTGTTTGCTATTTATGACTGTTGGCAATCTGTATTTGATTCGTTAAAACTGTATTTTCAGTTTAATAGGAA
The DNA here is from genome assembly GCA_022577455.1 of Arizona elegans. Classification (NCBI taxonomy): domain Eukaryota; kingdom Metazoa; phylum Chordata; class Lepidosauria; order Squamata; family Colubridae; genus Arizona; species Arizona elegans. The sequence goes on from JAKOOJ010000009.1 coordinate 70,353,135, forward strand.
CAGTTGCTTGTATCTTATTTTCTGTTTTTTTTTACAAGCCTTAGTCTTTCTTGAGTATACATTTTTTTCATTTATCCTGTTTTGATGGTTTTTTTAAAAAAAACAAATTAATAGTTAGGATATATGCACCACTTTCTATCTTTTTGAACAGGTAAAGCCACTGTTGGGAGAAATATCCATCTTATTCAGTTTCAAGTGGGGAGAAAGGCACTGGAAACATGGAGGCTGATTGGAAAGATGGTTTAATGGAGCAGAACCATCGAGCACATGGTCCTAGTGCAGTTGACCACATGGAGTGAAGAGTGAGGGTTATATATACCCTCTCTAGGCTTTGAACTTGAGCTTCCTATTCCTGTGGCAAGAACATGTATTCTATTGGTTGCTGTCAAGACTCCCATGGGACTACGTAGAGGACATAGCTAATATTGTAGGCTATCTGAGACAAGCTTAGTTGAAACTTGGGCTGATGCAATGAAGAGGCTTGTTGTGCAGTTCCTATTGTGGCTGAATGGCTTTTCCCTGAAGGATAATCCCATCATCCTGGAGCTGGAGGTCTTTTGTCTTGTAGATAGGCTGGCCCAGTCTTTCTTAATGGGCACCAAATATCTGCTGGGGGTAGGGAGCTGAATATCTGCTGAGGGCAGGGAGTTTCTGTCTCCCTTAAGATTTCCATTTCTCTTTTAGGGGAAATACATTCTGCCTTTTTAAATATTTCTCAAAATATGTTCATTCTTCTAGGAGGGGTGACTTCCCTCAATACCAAATCATATTCTTCCGTCACGCGCTTAAGACCTTCCTATTTCATCAAGCCGGCCTGACCTAAGTCTTTCCCCTTTTTAAATGGAAATTTTAAATCTGGTTTTAAATTATTGGGGTTTTAAATTTGTTCAGCCAAATTATTTAATTCGTTTTAATCTATTTTAAATTTTGTATTTATATGTTTTATTTCTATGGCTGTTCACCGCCCTGAGTCCTTCGGGAGTAGGGCGGTATACAAATTAAATAAATAAAATAAATAAATAAATAAAATATTCATGAAGCAATTGCAATCTGAGTTCCTGCAAGAAACTACTTCGAAAACTAAAATCTTCTTAAAGATTTTATAAATCTTATAAGGAACTGACGAATGAATACAATTTCTCTTTCTTGGATTAATGCCTGATTTGCTTGCTTGTCCCAATTTGTTATTTTCCTTTCTTTAGAAAACTTGTGTAGAGAAAATCCTCCCTTCATTTCCATTGAATCTTTTTTTTTTTAATTTAAGAAGGTAAAATTGTTTTAAAAAGAAATTGGACTATATCAGAATGATATAGGGACTGCTGCTCAAGCAGAGGGGTTGGAGTAGACCTCCAGGGTCCTGCCCAACTTATTACTATCACCATTTATCATATTAATACCACTTATGTTATTATGTTATTAATGTTAATTATAATTAATATTTATTTTTATTTATTTATTTATTTTATATTATTTATTTATTATATATATTAATTATATTGTTATATTAATATTATTATTAATACCACTTATTACTATAACCATGTTACTTGTATCTTTCAATTTATATTGTTTTTATTTGTTTCCTAGTACGATTTGATAGCTTATTAGTAACCTTGACTGTCACTAAGTGTTGTGTCTTTTTTATTCTTGATGAATGTATTTTATTTTCCTTATGTACACTGAGAGCATGCACACCTAAGACAAATTCCTCGTGTGTCCAATCACACTTGGCCAATAAAGAATTCTCTTCTATTCTAAAAAGAAACTTTGTTATTCTGAATATATTCCAAAAAGGCTATCTTGCCAAGTTACAAAGCCCTTTATTTGGGGTTGATTTTATATGCACTCTTTTTAAAGAGAGACGAGAACGTGTTTGTGAGTCTGCGTGGAATGATTTAAAACACATTCTCTCTCTCTCTCTCTCTCTCTCTCTCTCCAAAGCGGATTCCAGCCTCGCTTCGCTTTGCTCATTAGAGCGCTGCAAGCGGGCGGAACGTGGCTTTCCCGGGCGGCTTTTCCTGGGGAACTCCTCTCCGCTGCACCCGTCCCGCGCCGTTGCCAGGCAACGGCCGAGGCAACTCGCTGAGGTTTTGAGCCTGGGCTGGGTTGGCGGGAGCGTCGCTGAAATCGGTCCCCCGTGCCGCAACGGCCGAAAACAAAGAGCCCTCTTTCGTCCGAGAGCACCATGCTAGCCGGCGCGGATGACGGCCTCTCCCTGACCATCGCCCAGATCGTGGAGAAGCTGAAGGGCTCCGGACTTCACGCCCAGCTGGAGCGACAGGCTCGGGTGAGGCGACTTGAGCCGCGCTTTGAGTTCCTCCTCCTCCCCGCCGCAGCCTTTTTCCTCCCCTGCCCCGCCTTCCTGACTCCCTTCCTTGCTTCTTGCCCGGCTCTGCGCTCGGGCGGCTCTTCCTCAGCTCCCCTCTTTCAGAACAACGAACTGAGATTTTTTTCCTTATTTGCTGCCGGTGCATGCATGCCATTGCAGCATCTTTCTAAAATCTCGCTGCCTTGCAAAAAATAATGATAACGGCAGCAGTGTCATTCCCTCCCAAGTCATTGCAGTAATAATGAGAACACTAAATACGGTTTTTTTCGTCCTAAAGCATTCATAATCTGTTCCCTGTTAATTAATTATTCTTGTTGTTGTTGTTGTTATTATTATTATTATTATTATTATATTATTCTTATTATTATTATATTATTCTTATTATTATTATTCTCTTTTATTCATTAAACATGAAATTCCAACAACAACAACAACAACAACAACAACAACAACAATAATAATAATAAAATAATAATGAGGAGGAGTAGGAGTTGTCCCGATTGCAATTGGAGCCCTTGGAGCGATACCCAAAGGGCTACCCCGCTATTTAGAAATTCTAAATTTGCCGGACTTGAACATTTTGACTCTATGAAAAACCACCTTACTTGGAATAGCTTACATCCTCCGACGATACCTTAACAGTTCCTAGGTCCTTGGTTAGGACTCTAGCTGCTGAGCTATTAACCAGCCTCAAAGGCTGTGAATCTCACTAAAGATTAACCAATAATAATAATAATAATAATAATAATAATAATAATAATAAAAAATTGAGCAGCGAACTGAAAATTGGAAAAGCAAAGCTCTGCATGGCCAATACTTGAAAGTATTGAAGGCAAAGCTGACCAGAAACTAACTTGGAACTGCTTAAGATCAGGAGTACTGAAAAAAGAAACAGAAAGCTTTATTTTGGCAGCTCAAGAACAAGCCCTAGCCACAAACTGCATGAAGGCAAAAATTCAACGTGTTACCACCAACAGCAAATGCCGTCTCTGTAATGAGAAAGATGAGACAGTCGACCACCTGATCAGTAGGTACAGCAAAATTTCACAAACTGACTACCTACAACGCCATGACCGCGTTGCTAAGATCATTCACTGGAAATTGTGCCAGAAGTTTGGATTTGAGTACAGCAAAAACCACTGGGAACATCAGGTTGAGAAAGTTTTAGAGAATGAGAAACTCAAGATCTTGTGGGACTTCAGGATTTAGACTGACAGGCACTTGGTCCACAACACACCTGACATAACAATAGTTGAAAAGAGAAAAGTATGGTTCATTGACATTGCAATACCTGGTAATGCACGGATTGAAGATAAGCAGCAAGAAAAAATCACAAAGTACCGGGACTTGCAAATTGAAGTTGAGTGACTGTGGAAAAAGAAATCGTGTGTTGTCCCGATTATAATTGGAGCCCTTGGGGCAATACCCAAAGGGCTATCCCGCTATTTAGAAATTCTAAATTTACCAGACTTGAACATTTTGACTCTACAAAAAACCACCTTACTCGGAACAGCTTACATCCTCTGACGATACCTTAACAGTTCCTAGGTCCTTGGTTAGGACTCGAGCTGCTGAGCTATTAACCAGCCTCAAAGGCTGTGAATCTCACTAAAGATTAACCAATAATAATCACTATTATTAGTGATTTGGGATATGAAATCTAGCATAGTCATCTTGTTTGCTGTGTATACTGTTGTTGTTGTTGTTGTTGTTGTTATTATTATTATTATTATTATTATTCTCTTTTATTCATTAAACATGAAATTCCAACAACAACAACAACAATAATAATAATAATAATAAAATAATAATGAGGAGGAGTAGGAGTTGTCCCGATTGCAATTGGAGCCCTTGGAGCGATACCCAAAGGGCTACCCCGCTATTTAGAAATTCTAAATTTGCCGGACTTGAACATTTTGACTCTATGAAAAACCACCTTACTTGGAATAGCTTACATCCTCCGACGATACCTTAACAGTTCCTAGGTCCTTGGTTAGGACTCTAGCTGCTGAGCTATTAACCAGCCTCAAAGGCTGTGAATCTCACTAAAGATTAACCAATAATAATAATAATAATAATAATAATAATAATAATAATAAAAAATTGAGCAGCGAACTGAAAATTGGAAAAGCAAAGCTCTGCATGGCCAATACTTGAAAGTATTGAAGGCAAAGCTGACCAGAAACTAACTTGGAACTGCTTAAGATCAGGAGTACTGAAAAAAGAAACAGAAAGCTTTATTTTGGCAGCTCAAGAACAAGCCCTAGCCACAAACTGCATGAAGGCAAAAATTCAACATGTTACCACCAACAGCAAATGCCGTCTCTGTAATGAGAAAGATGAGACAGTCGACCACCTGATCAGTAGGTACAGCAAAATTTCACAAACTGACTACCTACAACGCCATGACCGCGTTGCTAAGATCATTCACTGGAAATTGTGCCAGAAGTTTGGATTTGAGTACAGCAAAAACCACTGGGAACATCAGGTTGAGAAAGTTTTAGAGAATGAGAAACTCAAGATCTTGTGGGACTTCAGGATTTAGACTGACAGGCACTTGGTCCACAACACACCTGACATAACAATAGTTGAAAAGAGAAAAGTATGGTTCATTGACATTGCAATACCTGGTAATGCACGGATTGAAGATAAGCAGCAAGAAAAAATCACAAAGTACCGGGACTTGCAAATTGAAGTTGAGTGACTGTGGAAAAAGAAATCGTGTGTTGTCCCGATTATAATTGGAGCCCTTGGGGCAATACCCAAAGGGCTATCCCGCTATTTAGAAATTCTAAATTTACCAGACTTGAACATTTTGACTCTACAAAAAACCACCTTACTCGGAACAGCTTACATCCTCTGACGATACCTTAACAGTTCCTAGGTCCTTGGTTAGGACTCGAGCTGCTGAGCTATTAACCAGCCTCAAAGGCTGTGAATCTCACTAAAGATTAACCAATAATAATCACTATTATTAGTGATTTGGGATATGAAATCTAGCATAGTCATCTTGTTTGCTGTGTATACTGTTGTTGTTGTTGTTGTTATTATTATTATTATTATTATTATTATTATTATTATTATTATTACACGGCTATAGATGAAACATGTAACAGTGATACCCATTGTCATTGGGACACTTGGTACCATGTCCAAGAATTTTGTAAGATATATCAGCAAATTGCAGCTTCCTGTAATAACATCAGCGGAACTGCAAAAAATGGTGCTACTTGGAACATCGTACATCTTAAGAAGGTACTTGGTTGATACCTAGGACGCTGGCAGCAACCCGTATCAACCATTAGCACCAGTCAATGGTATTTGTGATGCATTTTTGAATGTTCAGTTGACTGAGTTTCAAGTTTAATGAATAAAGTAAATAATAATAACAACAACAACAACAGCAACACCAACTTGGTTGATACCTAGGATGCTGGCAGCAACCCATATCAACTATAAGAGCCAGTCAATGATATTTGTGATACATTTTTTAATGTTCAGTTGACTGAGTTTCATGTTTAATGAATAAAAGTTAATGATAATAATAATAAAAGAGAATAATAATAATCTTTTTCATCCTAAAACATTCATAATGTTCCCTCTCAATTCATTGCAATAATAAATACTACTGCTAAATATCTTTTTCCTCCTAATGTATTCATAATCTGTTCCTTCTGAATTCATTGCAATAATATTTCCTCCCAATGCATTCTTAATTACTTTTCTTCATCCAAATTCATTACAATAATCACCATCAGTCAATTGCAAAAGGCAGCTTTACGTGGAACAGTTTAGATCCTGCAGTGATTAACATTAAAAATTAACTATCTAGCCTGTATGAAGGAAGGATATGATTCATTATTTTTGTGGTCTTCCTGCCCAGAGCTTTTGGTCAAGGCTTTCTTCGAAATCATAAGATTGTCAGTGATAAGTTTGTCAGTGATAACAATAATATCATTTCCTCCCAATTTATCCATTGCAGTACAGGTAGTCCTCAACTTACAAGAGTTTATTTAGGGACTGTTCAAAGTTACGATGTCATTGAGAAAAGTGACTTACGACCATTTTTCACATTTAAACCGTTGTAGCATTTGGGGGTTCTCCGAACTGTACAGAACTTAACTAGAGGTTCTCCCAAACCCCTGCGAACCCCCAGCAGCCCACCCCTGTGGACACCTATAGTTGGTACTCTCAAGATAATATACTTCTGTCTTTTTCTTCTACTTGACTATTTCCAGCTGGTTATCTATAAGACGCAAGGTTCAGGATGGTATCAAAATTAGAAGAGATGGATGTAAGGGGTCTTTCCTTTTTCACAGGAAAGACCAACTCCCTTAGAAAGTGTTTTGTTCAAATCATGATTTGTTTGAGCCAACTCTGCTTCTTAGTGTAGGTCCATATTTTTATAAAATGCATTATGATAAGATATATCCTAGAATTAGCATGGGAATAATACTTTCTGAATAAACACACAGGAGCTTAGGCTGCAGTATATTTTTTGGTATGAAAAGGACTGAAATACTATTTACCAGCTTGCATTGTGCCCGAGTCTTATAGATTGTTCAGAATTCTAAATATTTTATAGACTATATAAATATTAATATTCTATAGAATATTTAGAAATGGCCACTTAAATGTTTCTAATGTACAATAATCCTAAGCGTTGATGTGTTTCTGGATTCAGAAAGTCTAATATTGCACAAATGTACTGTCACTTACTATGTGAATTAAGACTTACTATATGGCAGTATTGTCTTAGTACATTCATGCAGATTGTTAGGAAGGACAGCTAGCAGTGCCTGCTTATTCTTACAGAGCTTCAAGCTGTTTACTGTATATCTTAAGAATTATGTTGAAAATGAATAACATCAAAAGTTTCTCAAAAGCCAGTTTTGTTTGGTATTTATTTTTTGAAAGTATAAAGCAAAGACACATTTATTTTTCCTTAGTGTTAATTTTACCATATTTCATTTTTAAGATGTGTAAATACATTAGTCTATTTGAAATAGATAATAATGCATTTAATATATTGAGTTAATTAGATTTTTATAGACCAGCATAAGAAGAGAGGGGTACAACCATTAAAAAAGCATCAAGGATCTAAAAACATACAAACTTTATTTATATACATACAAATATAGAGATAGTATCTATCTGTCTGTCTGTCTGTCTATCATATCTATATCTGTCTGTCTGTGTGTAAAGAAAAAATGTAAAAGAAGTACCTGGCAAGGAAGTATTTTCTTACTGTTGTGACATAAATTGTATTTCTACAATTTCTATATTAAATTATAGAGAATAATCACAATTGAGGATTTTCTTTAAAAAACTAGATTTTTTTTTTTTCTCATTTGAACCACAAGCTGTTTTTTTCCCCAAGTACACCATGCACTTCTATCTTCTATTCCGGAATTGTTATCTGAAATAAGATACATAATTTCATCAGAAAATCAAAGTTGATGTGTTAATGTTTTATAACTTCTAATGTAGATTTGTAACAATATCCATACAATTTACTCGGTCGCAATTTAGCCAACTTCTAGAAGCGAGGAAATTAACGTTGAGAAATTGCATCCTTGAAAGATGAAACTCCAGATTTTTTTTTTGTAATGTCTATGTTGTCTGTCCATTTCTGTTTTTCCTTCACAAATCTCCTCTGATAAAAGTCAGAATACTTGTTTTGGCCCGTTAATACTGACATGTGCACACACCTTGTACAGGTAATCCTCGTCTTACAACCATTCATTTAGTGACAGTTTGAAAGTTACAGCAGGTGGCCCTGAAAAAAGTGACTTATGATTGTTTTTCACGCTTACAACTGTTGCAGTCTCCCCATGGTCATGGGATCAAAATCCAGACGCTTGGCAATTGAGTCATATTTATGACGGTTGCAGTGTCCCTGGGTCATGTGATGCGTGTCAGCATTCTGATGCTGCCATAAAAAGACGAGGCTTGACTTTTCACCTACTTATTTTCTCTGTAGATAATATCCCCTAGGACAGTGGTTCTCAACCTTCCTAATGCCACAACCCTTTAATACTGTTCCTCATGTTGTGGTGACCCCCAACCATAAAATTATTCCTAAAACCATTGAAAATATGTGTTTTCTGATGGTCTTAGGCGACCCCTGTAAAAGGGTCGTTCGACCCCCAAAGGGGTTGCGACCCACAGGTTGAGAACCACTGCCCTAGGAGATGGGATGGGGGGGGGAAACATTCCTGTGGGGTGAGGTCAGAAGCTGGGGAGACTGACTTGGAAGATGGCCAATGAGAAGATGAGAATTGGGGAACGGAAAGGGAAGGGTTTGGGGGTCAGAGGGTTAGTATTGGCTACGACGAAGTCGGGGCCAGATCTGTCGTACTCAATAAATGGAATATTTCAGCAAAGATTAATTGTTTGGGAGTGCAATTTATTTGAGATGACATCGAAACCTGACAATGTGCTTTCACGACCTTCTGACAAGCAATTTGGCATTTGTCAAGCTAACTTTCAAAAGTGAGTGATCCATAAAACATAATTTGTTAGTTTATGCACCTGATATACCCCAAGAAAATTTAAAATAGTGTTTTGGTTTTCAATTTAAATTTTTGGGCTTTTCCTAATTAAATATTGACTCTCGTGATTTTTAAACAACGCTGACACTTCTGTCGTGTTTATCTTTCTTGTTAGCTCAGTTTACACAATCCAGAGATTAAGCTACAATCCCTAAAGGAAGATATTAAGGAATTTCTGAAGACATCAGGTTTGTGTTTTTTTATTCATTACATTTTAAGATTTTTGCTTTGAGTAAGTTAAGTGCTGGATATTAGATACGGTCCATCTACTTCAGGTTAATTTTCAACAGACTAATAAATACATTAACTGTAGCAGCTTATAAAGATGTATCTTTACTCTCCGCTGACAAGCATGAGGTCCAAGCTGTTATTGCGCCAATCTCCTGTGCAACCTTTTTGAAATCTCTTCCTTGCTTTTATCACTGTCATCACGCGCAATGCACATGAATTCGGTCAAATTCCAGGAAACAATAGAGGACGAAGGAGCCTGGCGTGCTTTGGTCCATGGGGCCGGCGTGAGTCGGACGCAACTTAACAACTGAACAACAACAATAATTTTGGCTTGGACTCTACTACTATGATGGCCCAAGTGCTCTGCCAGCGAAAACAGGCTCCCAAGTTCCGTTTTTGGCTACAAAGACCTTCGGCAGCCCTCTGCCAAAAAAATGCACGCGGCCCTCCCGAGCTCTGTTTTTTTTAGCAAAGGCACTGTGGGCCTGTCCTTCACTGTTTCCATGGCAGCCCCGTGGGCCAGATCTAAACACCCCACGGGCCGGATCGGTTCCGCGGGCCTTGACTTTGACACCTCTGTTTTAAACAAAATTAAGAATGGATGAATTAAGTTCTGTGCTTTCATGTGCTTTTAATACCAAAAAATTCTCTTTCCTACCCATCCCGTTATTCTCAAGTTTTTAAACCTCCCAATTATGAGTTTTTCTAATCTTCAGGTTCTTCTTCTTTTTTTTAACTCTTATTTTTCCAGGTTGGGAAAAGAAGCTGCACAATGCTGTTTATAGAGAAATCAGTATGTGAGTTTTGTTTTTGTCTCGGTGTTGGTATAACTTTTGCTTCATGTTTGCATGCAGTTTAGGGACCTTAACTCAAAGGTCCCTAAAATGTGGCCATCGCATTTCCTTTAGTGTAATCTTACTGTTGCAACCTTCCCTACGAACCCAAGCACCAAAATGAAGACAAATGAACAATAAAAAACAATTCAGTAAAACTATGGGAAAGGTAGATTTCTTGGAACGAAGTGTAACTAAAATGTTCTCCACTTCTCCCATGGATTCTGTCTGCACTTCTCCAAGTGAGAAATATTATTTCACAGCTTGGGAAACCCTGGCTTAATGTGTACATGTAGTCCTCGACTTAACAACCACAGTTGAGCCCCAGATTCCCATTGTTAAAGTGAGCTGTGCCCCACTTTATGACCTTTTATGCCACGGTTGTTAAGCAAATCACTGCAGTTGCTAAATGAATCATGCAGTTGTTAAATGAATCAATGGGTTCCCCATTGATTTTGTTTGTCGGAAGCCAGCTGGGAAGGTTACAGATGGCAATCACATGCAACTGTCATAAGGGCATGCCAGTTGCCAAGAGTCCGAATCTTGATCATGTGACCATGGGGATGCTGCAATGGTCATAAGTGTGAAAACTGGCCATAAGTTACTTTTATCAGTGCCATTATAACTTCGAATGATCATTAAGCAACTGGTCGTATGTCAAGGACTACCTGTATGGCATTTGTTTCTAATGCAGCTCATTCTGGGTTGAACCTATTAGTACCTCCTAACAGGTTCATTTGGGTCATTAAGCGAGGACTTAATATGGCTGTGATTTCTGACTTCTTGCAGGCTTCCCCTTTGGCCTTGCTTGTGGGAAGTTAGCAGGGAACAAAGAATGAATTTTCCGATGTTAAGTCTTTGAAACGATTATCAGTCCTCAATATTTCTCTTCAATTTTATCCTGCCTTATTGCTACCAGGTGAAGCATAAGTGCCTCTAGCAATATTTCACAAGAACATAGATTGATCATAACACCATGTATTGAGAGCCGTGGTGGCGCAGTGGTTAGAATGAGTATTGCAGGCTAATTCTGCCGACTGCAGTTCGATTCTTAACTGGCTCAAAGTTGACTCAGCCTTTCATCCTTCTGAGGTCGGGAAGATGAAGAACCAAATTGTTGGGGGCAATAAGCTGACTATAAACTGCTTAGAGAGGGCTATAAAGCACTGTAAAGCGGTATATAAGTGCTAGTGCTGTATATTGTGGCTGAAAATTTAGTATCTCTAAGAAAATTATGATTTCTAAAGATTTATTTAGAAAAGTGGGTCTAAATAGTACTGGCACTAAAATCATACCTATTTTTTTTTTCCTTTTAGGTTTCCTTTACCTTGTTCTCCATCAGTGCCTCCTGAACACATCAAGGAACCTTTGGTTTACATGAGAAAAGCTCAGGTTTGGTGTGATTAAATTTTACTGCACATGCTCAAATATGGATAAGTATTTGACCTGCCAGTTGGCTTGGGTCCCCAATGGGGGAGTATCACACTGGATGTGGTTGATAATAGAATAGAATAGAATAGAATAGAATAGAATAGAATAGAATAGAATAGAATAGAATAGAATAGAATAGAATTCTTTATTGGTCAAGTGTGATTGGACACACAAGGAATTTGTCTTGATGCATAAGCTCTCGGTGTACATAAAAGAAAAGATACATTTGTCAAGAATCATAAGGTACAACACTTAATGATAGTCATAGGGTACAAATAAGCAATCAAATCATATTAGGAAACAGTCATTATAAATCGTAAGGATGCCAGCAACAAGGTTACAGTCGTACAGTCATAAATGGGAGGAGATGGGTGATAGGAACAATGACAAGATGAATTTTAAGAGAAAATCCTACATCCTGCTACCTCTCTCTCCCCACATCTGTTAATTGCAACTTCATCTGGATTTTAACTCTATTTGCATCGTTTTTAGAAATGTTTATTTTTTAATGGTTTTATTGCTTTTAAAGCTGTATGCTGGCCAGAGTCGCTTCTGAGCAGATAAGCGACAAACAGAATGAATAAATGAATAAAATAAAATAAAATAAAATAAAATAATGAAATAAAATAATGAAATAAAATAAAATAATGAAATAAAATAATGAAATGAAAGGAAATGAAATAATGAAATGATGAAATGAAATGAAATGAAATAAATAATAAAATAAAATAAAATAAAATAAAATAAAATAAAATAAAATAATAAAATAATAAAATAAAATAAAATAAAATAATAAAATAAAATAATGAAATGAAATGAAATAATGAAATGATGAAATAAATAATAAAATAAAATAATAAATAAAATAAAATAAAATAATAAAATAAAATAATAAAAGCATTTGTGCTGAATTGAGTGTCACCAATCTCAAGCAGCCATGTTATATATAAAATCCGGTTTTCAGACCCATAAGATATGTAGTAGCCATTCCCAAACAATCAACAAAGGCAGACTGTGCACCTTTCACAAAATAAGCAAGCCCCCTCCCCTTTTTAAAAGAACTACAGGTAGTCCTTGACTTACAACAATTCATTTAGTGACCATTCAAAGTTACAACAACACTGAAAAAAGTGGCATACTACCTGTGCTTTCTTGCCTACTACGACCACAATTGAGCCCAAAATTTATGTTGTTAAGTGAGACATTTGTCAAGTGAATTTTGCCCCATTTTACGACCTTTCTTGGCACAGTTGTTAAGTGAATCACCCCAGTGGTTAACTTAGTCACATGGTTGTTAAGTGAAACGGGCTTCCCCGTTGGCTTGGCTTGTCCAAAAGTGATCACATGACCCTGAGGCACTGCAACCGTCGTAAACATGAATCGATAGCCAAGTGCCTGCATTTTGATCATGTGACCATGGGGATGCTGTAGCGGTCATAAGTGTGAAAAAACAGTCGTAAGTAACTTTTTGCAGTGCCGTTGTAACTTTGAGCGGTCACTAAATGAACTGTTGTAAGTCGAGGACTACCTGTATATAGGAATCCCATTTGAAAATATTGTTAGTTGCCCAGAGTCATCTGTTTGGGATGGGCAGCCATATACATCTGTGAAATAAATCAATGCTGGAATTCTTGTGACTTTAACCTTCTTTGTGTTACTAATTAACCCAACCAAGGCTTACATTAAATTAAATGCTCAGTTGAATGAATTAAAGGCTCATTTGAGTGTCAGCAGTCAGATATTACGGCATTATACAGAAATTTACCCCTTATATTTTTATCATGGCAGCATACAGTCACATCTGGGAGTGGTGCGGTGGCCTAGAGGTAAAGCTCTCACCTCACAATCAGGCTTGAGTTCAATCCTAGGTAGAGGCAGATATTTCTCTCTCTGGGCACACTGAGAATATATCTGCTGAACAAAACTCCGCATTCGCGACAGGAAAGGCATCTGGCCATTAAAACACTCTGCTAGCGCTCCATTCAGTTGCCCAGACTCCATCCTGCAAGGGATTATGGGGTTGTTAAAAGGCGATGATGATAAGTCACATCTGAGAGTGAAGAATGTATTATTAAGGTAGTGTTGAAAAGCGGTTTACAGGAGTTTGAAAAAGATGTGCATAAAATTCTAATCAATTAATATCATTTTGTAGACAGGACAATTTGGACAAGTTGAAACTTTCCACTTAAGCTCTTACTAGAGTAGATGTGATAATATCGGCCATTCAGTATGTCTGAGCATAAATATTTGAAGATGATTATAAAAGAAATAAAAGAAGCTTAAGACGTTTCTGTTCTTTTGTAGACAGTTAAAATGAAACAAACAAACAAACACTGCGTCAACATATTCAGCAAACACATGAAAAATTAGTCTCCACCAGCGGTGAAATTCAATTTTTTTTTACTACCTGTTCTGTGTACGCTTGGTGGGTGTGGTGTGGCTTGGTGGGTGTGGCAGGGGAAGGATACTGCAAAATCTCCATTTCCACCCCACTCCAGGGGAAGGATACTGCAAAATCTCCATTCCCTTCCCACTCCAGGGAAAGGATACTGCAAAATCTCCATTCCCACCCCACTCCAGGGGAAGGATACTGCAAAATCTCCATTCCCACCCCACTCCAGGGGAAGGATACTGCAAAAT